>JAQGEP010000189.1:0-83063 GCA_028476805.1 Acrocalymma vagum
TGAGTGTACAGTATCGAGCTGATGCCCCGCAGCTGATTGTTACCCGCCGGCTGAACCACGGCACTGTCCGAAAACTTTATTGCACCTACTGTATTGGCACTTCGGTAGTTGCATAGCTAGCGCTGTCATCGTCTTCCTGGATTTCTGTCTCGGCGTCTCGTTTTATACGCTTTTGGAGGCTGAGTATTGGCGCGTAGCAGGCATTCTAGAGTGGTGTATGGCATTCACAGGTGCATTTTACTTGTGGGCTTTTGTCGGGTTTGTTAGTGTGCCGGCAAAGGATGAAGGAAGTGATGATGGTGAGAGGCGACGGCTTTTAGAATGATTGGAGTGATGTGGAGATGTCACCATAGGTAACTCCCATATACGCATCAGAGCGTACTAGGTGATCAAGTTCCATCTACCATGTTACATTACTCTCTGCTCAGTATGCTGCTACTAGTACAGTTCTTTACCACATAATATAATTCTATACCCGCCACCTATGACAGCTAACGCCTGTCACCCTGCACCCATCACCAAGCCAAGCTTTCTTCAGACCGGCATCGAGCATGTCCTAATTTCGCGTCTAGGTGACGCAGGGGCAACTGAAAATTGCATCTTGAAAAAAGGTTGTGGCTGCATCGTTGGATTCTGATAGGTTGGTAGTGAGGCGTTCGTATTGAGATGGATGAACTGCAACTTCCTTTTCGACTTTTTGTTTTTACGTTCAGATGGCGAGATTGGTGTGTGCTGTTCTCGATTCATTATTCAGATAATAGTCAGACATGGTTTTATTTGATGGTTACAGCCTAGGGACCTGATGGCGGAAAATGTTGACATTGATGATTGATGTTCTCAGCATGAAGCCACATTTGTTGCTACCCTGTACGCGTTCTAGCTCTATTAAACTGCAAGGATCAATCCGACATTCGCTTTGAATGCGAACAAATCCCCCTTTGGTGATACCAGGGCTCTATTTCGTTTCGACTACGCCTTTCAGCGAAATGGCGAACTAGGACAGTGGACTTTGATTGTATTTCCCAGGGTAACTCCCGTCTATCTTTCTCTACTCTTTCGTCCCCGTCCTTCGTTTTCGTTATCTTCGGTGAAGAACGCTGGGAGCCTTCTTCTTGTCATTCTTTTGATTCTTTTGAAATTTTCGCTCTTTTTGTTAATTTGTGATTATTTCGGTTGTCTGGAGATGTACCAATTCCAGCTGTTTTTCCACATCGTGGCCATTATACCGATTGTTCATGGTATCGCTTTTGGTACATCAAGTCCAACAGGGACAGGATCACATCGCACTGTTGATGCCATTTTTCCAAAGCCTACCAAAGGTCTATCCATTCACGAGCTACGACGGCGCCAATTCGACGAACTCTCCGTCGAGACATGTGGCTGGATAAACGGCGATTTCTGTATATCTCCTTTCCACTCCCCAGCACACAAACCTGCCAACATCAACATCAGCACCGCTCCACTCCACAAACAGAACACTAACCCCCATTTCCTCCAGCATCAGCGGTAACATGCAACCCCGGCAAAACCTGCCTCTTCTACAGCACCTTCGGCGCCAACATGGCAGGCTGCTGCTCCAACACACGCGACACCCAAGACTGCGGCTGGACCAACCGCTGCGTAAACTACAAAGACTACAACGCCGGCGCCTGCGACTCAGACTGCGAAGCAAACCGCTTCGTAGCCAAATGTTCCGACGTGAAATCTCCCTACTGCGCTACTTGGACGTATCCGTCTGTTAATATTGTGGATTACGGTTGTGGGACGATTAATAAGAAGGGAGTGTTTACTGTGTTTCCTAGGGGCATTGATCTTTGGGACAGCTTTTCTACGACGATTACGGTGGGGTTGTTGACGGGGGATGAGGTTACCGGGTGGGATATTTCGACGGGGAGGGATGTTGGTCGCGAGGCTACGACGGCGAAGGATCCTGATGGAACGGGACTGCCTGCATCCAGCGACAAGAAGACAGCTAAGAAACTGGCTATCGGCATTATTGTCGGAATAGCAATTGGGGGTCTTGTTCTTGTCGTCGCGATCGCGGTGGCAATATGCTGTCTTTGCAGACGCAGGAAACAAAAGAATCAGATCGCAGCAACCAACGCAAATCGCCCCCCTTCTCAACACTCACAGGCTCCCATTGCGCTTGAACCACACCAGGTACCTCCGTATCACTCGCAAAATGGTTACTACTCACCGCGTGCTGTTTACGAGCAAAAATATCCCGAGTTGTATGGATCGCAGACTCCTTCAACGCCTGGCACGCCGACGCCTCAGTACTCCCAGACTTACTATGGGGCTCACCCTATGCCGGAAGCGCCGGGGAATTATCCAGGGAGACCGGTGTATGGCGTGCATGAAATCGATGCTTGGAGCTCGGAGAGGCCGACTACGGCGCCGAGACAGCCAGCTACGCCGCAACCGGTGTACGAGATGGGGTATGGGAGGTGAACGAAAGTGGGATGCTGGAAGCTTGACTAGATATTGATAGGAGTCTTAGAGGCGGTTCATGTTGTGTTATATGATGCTTCGTGTACGGGAATGATTGGAATGAAACCAGAGATTTGATAGGTATTTGGAAAGGCAAACGGTAACGGGACCTGAAGATATAGGAAACTAAATGCGTGTCTACATGGACATTGGCACCATCACGAGTCAAGGATTCACAGGTCAAGAATAGATATAAACGTAAAGTTTCCCTTGATAATAAATCATACTCACAATCCCCTTCACCCTACACCGCGTCATTCTCTTCCCCCAATCCCACCCCGGTCATTCACTCACACGACCTATCTCATCTCCCACGCCATAATAACCGGTATACAGAACGTCAACCACAAAACAAATATCCCCAGAAGACGACTCAGACGAAAATTCACGTAATCACGTAGCTCCGGTGGGTGTTAACTCAGCCAGACGTATAGCGCTTCTAGTGATAGCGCCACCAGGAAGAGGGCCAAGGAGAGGTAAAGGTAAAAAAAAAAGAGGCATCTGAGCGCATGTTTGATGGACTTTGTAATTGTAATTGCAGGACTAATTCTCAAGTTTGATAGATAAATTGGAATGAGTTTCGAAGCCGGGAGGAAGGAAATAATTTGACCTGAGAGAGTGCGAAAGAACGCATCCAAATGGGTATTGAATAAGACGAAAAGAACCGGGGGGTGTGGGGGGTGTAGCTTTTAGGTATGCGCAATGCACCAGTCACAATTTAGACTATCCTAATCCAACCAACCCCAACAGATAATTGCTCCACATTTTTCTTAATCAGGATACCTACCAATGGTACTTACGCTTCATTCATTCCTCGCCCAACTAATATATACCAGTACCGTACCAAAGTAAGAAATGTACACTCCCACTTACATCCAAAACATGGCCTGTGATGTACAAATGACCGTGATGAGAGGGTATAAGAAGACAGAATAGAGTTCACGAGACGAACCATCTAGGCTCGCTAGTAGAGAAATACTGTTAACATGCAAATTATTATGAAAACATGTTACTGCCAACACTCTGTGTTACATATACCATGTCTTTTCAATGCTCTCCCTGCATGCTACAAGTACTTTTTACATTAAATACATGTGTTTTTACATCTGTTGTACACTACGGGTCCAAATCGCGATTAAGATTAAACAGCCGGTACCCAGTTCCGCCCATCGTTGTTTTATGACCAAGAGCTTCAAGCTCTTCCCAAACGGCTGGGTATCTTTGCTTGATCCACTCCTCGACGCGTGGCTGCTTCTCGATACTCGTTGTCGTGTTGTACCAGCTTCCCAAACTATCATCTCGTTAGCATTCTGTCCCAAGGGTTTCCCTAAATTGGTGTAACTCACATCTGTAGATCAGGAGTAAAACCATACTCCTCTTCGACTGTCTCCACCAGCGCCTTTGCCTCCTCATGCAGATGATTGCGGGAAATCGCACTCATGTATGCGGTCCAGATTTGTTTATCAATCTCAACGTCCAACTCCTTAAGCCTCTTCCAGATGCGCTTGGCATGTCCGTCACCAAAAGGCATGCCCTCGCATGAACGGAAGGCGATAGCAATACTGTTGTACGATGGACCTTCGTCGGAAGCGGCAATTTCAGCCCACATTTCTAGAGCTCGTTTATTGTTTCCGGTTGCCGCATATGCCAACATCAATGAATTTCGCAATTGAGTGTCGAGATCTATATGCATATCCAGCTTCAGCTGGTTATGTGCGAGCTCTACACTCTCTGCGTCCGCACATCGGGCAAAGCCAGTAAAAGCGGCAACATAAACATCCTTGTTTGCAGATATGGAATCATGCGTGTGATTACGCATATGGAAAAACACGTGACAGGCCATGTCGGAACGCTTTCGGGCGAAGAAGTCGTTCATGATGGAGATGCGAGTGTCACGTGGGGTTTCAGGAAAAGTATTGCGCAAAATCTGATAGGTGTCCCAGGCGTCTGCCGTGCTCGTTTGGCCGTCTAGGATGAAGGCTGCGAGATCATTCCTGATGACGGCCCGTTGCTCTGGCGAAAACCGATGGGCGTGTACCTGAAGCAGGTCAATGGCATCATGAAACTCTCCTCGGTTCAAATGAAGGATGCAAAGTGCTGTTATGCTTTCCGGTGCGAAGCGCCATTTGCGTTCATGCAAGTCGTCTGCTATTGTCAGGATGTCGTCGAGGTGAGGATGCTTCGACCTGCATAAAGCCTGGAGTAGTCGATTGATCTCCTCTACGACTTCGTCTGAAGGCATTTCGTTCTGGGGTATGGATCCCAGTAAGTTGAAGTACGCAGCTTTGGCTCCATCAAGATCCTTTACGGAGATACGGTATCGGATCTGCATGGTGGATGTCCTTGCATTCGGAGAGATGCCCCATTTCTCTCCGAGTCCAATGTAACGCTCAGCCGAGTAAGGGTCCTTTTTGGAGATTGAGAACTCGACCAGTGTGTTGATTGTGTCAACATCTGGGTAGAGTATTGGTATAGACGGGTCCTTTTGACGCGCTTCTTCGTTCCGGCGTACCATGACATTCATCATCCGCTCGACCTCGTCAACACCTTTGCCAATAGCAACAGACCAGAGGAAGATAGCGTCCCAAGCCTCCTTGCCGGGCATAGAGTCCTTCAATAGAGCAGCCACAACTTGATGGCCAAAGGTCAAGTCTCCGCAATAAGCACAAGCCTTCAAGAGAGAGTTATAGGTTTCTGCCATCGGTTGCATGCCTGTGACGCCATCTTTGTTGAGCGTGGGTTGGGAATACCAGTGTTTTGCTTGCTCCAGATCTTTCCGCTCGGCAAAAAAGGACACCAGCACTTTTTGCATGAGAGGATTCAATGGGACAGATAGCTCGGCCATGAGCTGAGTTGTCTTGATTATCTCCTCAGCTAGGCCCTCTTGAGAGAGGCCGGTCAATACTCCAGTCCATACAAATGCATTTACCATTTTCTTTTCCTGGTCGTCCTGGGGCTCATACGTATATGATTTCGCTGCGATATCTCTTGCCTCGAGACTTGCCCCATACCTTGTCAGCAATTGAACTAACCTACGCAACACCTTGTGCTTATATGAGTCTGCAGCCGCTGATTCTGACTCCCCTGCATCTTTGGCGTTCTGGAAATGCAATTTCTTAAGCTCTTCAAAGACAGTTCTCCCAAACACCAAGTGAGGTTTTCCACCCGTTTTGGGCCGCCTTATTACCCCAGTCAACACACGGTTGAGTTCTTTTTCATCGAACCACGGTTTTTCCTGGCCCTGACCGACGTCCTGCAGGTACAGGAAAGCATTATAAGCGACTGTGATGTGAAAATCTTCGAAAGTGACATCTTTCTGGGCGAAAAAGGCCTTGAATGCTCCGGCTACATCGGCAGCTACAGGTGGGCGTGCACCGGTACGTTGACAATGGGCCAAATCAGTTAGAATTGCTAGGCCCGGTGGCATCTCCATACGCTTCATTTTGCGCCGAGGTTTGAGGAAATCGAAGAAGGTGCGCTTCTGCGGAGAAGGTAGCGTCCGAAGTGCATTTTGGGGAACAATTTGCGGTCGCGGGAGATGATGTATACAGCCACGATACAAGAGAGGCTTATTGGCGATGATGTTGCGGAATACGACGCGTGTGAGGTGCGACGGCATGGTGGCGGAAGAGGTCCAGGAGCTATGCGGGATAAGATGGAGGGTGCAATTCAAGCACGGAAGGGATGGGATTGCAAGAAATGAAGTCTGCACATGGGTCAATTGAAGATGGAACAGAATCGTCGATGGATAAGAGTGCACTAAAGCAAAGCCCACAGGAGGGTGGAGCAGCAAACAGTGATTGAAATTTGAGGGTGGAAGAAAGCTACTGAGCGTTCTTCTGCTTGGGTGAAATCATCGTCAACGCCAAGCCACTAGTATTTCCATCGCATCTTCTTTCCGGAGCTCTCACCCGTCCACAATTCAGGACCACATTACACCAAACCCCCGCCATGTCATTAACTCGGATGCCCTTCCGGGCTCCCACTGCCCTCGGTCGCAATTGCACAAGGTGCTTTGCCTCAAGTGCTCAGCGCTATGGTATGGCCCTCTCCCCCCACCGCTCGCCCGCGGCACCTTTACCGTCTTCTAATCTTTTTTCCCACTACAGCAGCGGATCCTCTCCTTAGTATCCTCAGCGAAAGCACGAATCTCAACCCCAATACCTTCTCGCGCAAGTCATTGGGCTCTTCTCTCGCCTCCCGTATGGGCAAAGAACTGCTCCCCGACCGAGCTTCTACCGTCAACAACATTGTCGAGGCCGACCGCAGGAGCGGTTTCCAGCGTCAAATTTGGCGAAATTGGCAGCCAGGAGATGTGTATGCGCCCAAGGAATTGTCAGGTCCGGAGCAGAAGAAATGGAAGCTACCCCGCAAGGCCCTCCAGGCCGATGCATTTGATACCCTTGGAATCAACCCCATTGCCGAATACAAGGTGGATAACCCTGGTGTACTATTGTGGAAGAGATAGCATACTGACGACTTATAGAATTTCACCATCATGTCCGAATACATGACGGAAATGGGCAGGATTAAGCATTCAAATGTTACTGGACTGCGACCCAAAAACCAGAGAAAGATCGCCAAAGCCATAAGGAGAGCCGTCGGCCTGGGCTTGATGCCCAGTGTGCATAGACATCCACTGATTGTTAAAAAGAGCCCACACATGAGATTCAACTGATAGTAAGGCCGGAAAGGTTGTGGTGGAGGGAAAACAAAGGCGGAGGGACTGTATTCGACATGTATATTTCTGACCAACCTGTATCAGCATAGCGGATGGCGCCCAGGTCAATCTGCACATGTACAACAATATACCTTTCTTTGATGTTGACGACGTCATATTTCTTCTACAGGATCTATTGGTATTTCAATCTTCATCTGCCAACTCTTTTCGACTAGGTATTGCAGTATCGAGATCGATAACATAAGGCCTACAGCCCGCAAGCAGACCGGAGCAAACCTCCCTCGCGCGGGAGCACACATACCCCTCAAACAGTCCGCGATCGGAGAATAAAACCCGTGCCCTACACAGTACCGTTTAATCCGCAGCAGTGCAAATATACAAAAGAATTGGTATAGCCAATCCCTAGCTCCTAACCCCTAATAAATTCTAATTCCACTCATTCTCAACTCTCCATCACTTCCCCCTCCTCGCCCCTAATACCCCAGGCCCTTTCAAAGCCGTCCGAGTAGACCAATTCCCCACCCCAACCCCATACACATTCCACTCATTATTGCTCCCACTATCAGCCCAGACGCCGAAATGGCGCTGCTTCCACACTTTCCAGCGCTCACTCCAGGAGCGCTTTTCGGCGTCTAATTGGCCCTGAGAGGCGATCGGTAAAGCGAGGACGGCGGCAACAGTCTGGGCGGAGGCGGGAGCGTGGTAAGAGGCTGGTGTGGATTTGAAGCGTCTGTGGGGGGTCAAGGATGGGGAGGTTTGGTGAGCATAGGAGGGAGGTTGGCTTGAGGGTTCGGAGTCGTAGTATTGGGGGAGGGAGGTTGTTGATGTGTTGGTTGGTAGTGCTATCGTTGTGGTGGTTGCCGATGGTGACGGTGGGTTTGGCGTTATATCTGCTTTCTTTGGAGGGGAGGCCATGGTTCGGTTCGTTGGATTCGTTTATATTTGCTTCTTCCGATTCGCAGGACGGCACAGCGTTTCGAGAGTCTTTTGCTCTTGTCCCTGAGTTCAAGTTGGTAGACGTACCAGTGAGTCAACTCGCGAGACTTTTCTTTTTGTATTGATTCCGCACCGGATGCGCTGCTTATATGTACTCATCCTACATCCCCATGCACCTGTGGCTATGAAGCATACCATGTAATACCACGCTTAACACAGCCTCAACCCAGCGATCCGAATTCCCTTACCATGCTTTCCCATTCCCTAGTACATACACCTGTTTCAGTTTCCTTGTTGCCCGTTGTGGCGGGGTGGTTGCCTATGGATACTACTAAGCCTGACCGGGCAATGTTCGCCCCAGGGCGAAGACAGTGTGGTAGTGTAGATGGCAGGAGAGATCCGACTTGGCATACGTCGTTTGGAGTATTGTGCTTGGGTTCGTTGGGGGAATATGAGAACGGGAAAAATGGGGTTTGGTGGATGGGGATATAGACGGTGTGAGTGTAGCGGTTGGGGATGTTCTTGTTGGGTTTGGTTGCTGTTTCTCTCGATAGGTGAATGAGCTCATGTAAGAATTAATTGAGTTTCGTAATCGGAAAAGTATTTTTGGCATAGATTGCTGTTTGCCTGATATCCATTTAACTTTCTATCGCGAAGAATCGAGGCTCATTTTCAGGTATATTTCGTCAATCAATATATTGACCGGAGAATAGGTATGGCAGGACTTGAACCTTCTGTGCACATCTTAGTACTAGTCACTTGCATAAGAGCTTGAACAGATATCGAATATGTAACATCAAGCCATCCCACCGCTATTCCCCTTCCCAAACGTAAACCCAGACATCGTGCCGGAATTATGCGCAATCTGAAGGCCCCCATTGTTAGCTCCAAAAACAATATGATATGATCCCTGGACCGTGCTTTCAGACTTCTTGAGCGCCTCTTCAAGAAGCTTGTCCTGACCCGCAGCAATCTGTTTCAATATCGAAATACTTCCTTGGTCGCCAAGTGCCGAAACCTCATCGTCACAGAGTTGACGCTGAGATTGTAGACTCGCCGGAAATAGATCGACGAGCTTGTCGACTAATTCAATGATATCTTCAATTAGACGTCTTAGTTGCTTTTCCTGGTACACTGTCCATTTGGGTGTTTTCGGAATCCTTGTTTGTTGCTGGCGGTCGAGTGTTAGACGGCGCATCCCTCGATGAAGATGTGCGGCCGACGAGTCAAAATCCTTCTGCGGATCAAATATTCCAGAATCCACGTCATCTGACTCTGCCCTTTTTTTATATTTCTGCGAATATTCTTCCGCGTCGGAGAAGATCTCCGTGATCTTTTCGAGTATCTGCCTGGCAAGATCGACGGTTGAGCTTGATTGGAAAAGCTGCTTTAGTGAAGATATGTCAATATCTTGGATGTTGCTATCGAGGTCCAAGGATGTTGCCCATCGCGATAGTTGGAGTCTGGCGCATTCGAGCTTAAGGAGACTTGTGGAGAAGTCTTGGACGTCGGAAGTAAGGCTGAGTTGGATGGAGTCAAAGCAAGAGATTGTGTTGTTGTATTGGTTGGCAAGGGTTGTGATTCTTTCCAATAGGCTGGCTCTGTCTTTTTCCATTTTGTGTTCTGGTACTGAGAAGAGTATAAATATGGATGCGGTTATTTCGAAGGTGGAGTAGGCGCTCACGTTGAGTATCAGCTTACAAGGAAGACGGTTGATCTCCAAGCTGCCAAGAGGATGGGCTGCATTCGTGCCTTACCATCCTGCCTTACACGCAGACTGTTTTGGGCTAAGATCTATAAAAGGACTGTAGGCTGTTTAACATGTATTCAACCTGTGCACAAGGGACCTATTTTTTTTTTTGCATGTAAATACCTTCTGTTTTCCCACCGCTATTGTTGCCTAAGCTTTCCACAATAAATATACCACAGAACTAAGTATAATCTCAGCGAACACACGAACGCCATTGCCATAGACAGAAATAGGTATAGTGGCAAAACCATTCTGGATACTGTTTAGAGTCATTTCATCCTTTAGTTTCCGATTTCGTGGTCTCCCTTTTACGTCCAAGAAGCGAAACGCTATGATCCATGCACAATAACCGGACCCTCCACTACCGTCTTGATAGCCGCAGGTCTAATTCTAGAACTTCTGTTTAGGCTAGGATGGAAAGCTGAGGAGAAGGAGGAAGAACGGGAAGATGATGATCAAAGACTTGAGGAGATTCGGCTAGTGCAAGCTCTGTGGTTTGACAATTATATACTATAGGAATACCTCTAGTTTACAAACTAACTGGCTTAGAAGCTTCCACCTGTAGATGTTGGAGTCCTCTGATACCTACCTAGGTATGTCAATAGGTATAAATGCACTCAATTTAACACTACATTCTCGGTGGAGAAAGTCACTGACCCTTGCATTGTGCCATACATGTGCTAACGTTGCTCACATTAGTTTCCATATGTTTTTTACCAAGTCAAAAGTAAGTAGAGTCAAGTAGAGTCACAGTATGGCCTGGTGCGTGCGTGCTCTTTCACGGCACTCTCAGTTGCGCTTGCCCTTTTTGACTTCACCTCTGTTCACCGCCCGCCACGACCCCCTCGACCCTCCACACCATAAATCCCCCCAGGTCTACCTCTTTTCCCTGTTCTCTCTCCTCGCCCACTTGGCTTACACCATCGCATTCAACCGTAGACCTTCATCATATCTCATTGCAAATCACAACCCCAACTCCAAACAACAATACGCAGGGAGAGAGTCAAGATGCGCTTGCTATCTCTCTTCCTCGGCTACTTCACTGGGCTGGCTTTATATGCTCAGGCATTAGCTGGTTGGTTTTCCTTCAAGCAAAAGCTTGGTTCTATCTAGAGTCTTAGTGCTAATAGACTGGAACGTTCAGCTGACACTGACCGCACTGTCGATCGTCTCGATGGCCGTGGGGATATCTCTAACCCCAACGACCGCATTGGTGATCGATGGAACAGCGCATCTCCTTCTGGCCCCCCAGTCCCTGGAGATATTTTGATCTGCTCCCAACAAAACCTTGAAGGCGACTGTGCAATCGTGCACGCCTACCACCAATGCGCCAACCTACCGCAACCCGCCAACCGCAAAAACAAATCCTTAACCCAATTCAAAGGCGTCCATTGCGAGTATTACATGACAGACAACTGCTATGGCATCTCTGCCTTCACATTCAAAAGTCCTGGCTCCCTTCTTTACCTAGGCGAGATGCTTGACTTTGAAGAGTGGGTCGGGAGCGTCAAGTGTAGTAAGCTCGATGCCTCCAAAGGGCAAGCGGAGGCTCTAATCGGGCGAGCATGGAACAGCACGCTTGCCACTGATCCACCACAGCCGGGTGACGTCTTGATATGCTCTCAGCATCACCTACAGGAGAATTGTGTCGTGGTACATGCCTTTGAACAATGCGTCAAAGTTCCACAGCCTGTCTACCGCAAAAACAAATCCTTGACCCAGTTCAAGGGCGTCCATTGTGTCTATTGGAACTCGGATAGTTGTCAGGGAGAAGCAGAATTCACACTTAATACGCTCGAATCTCTTCTCTATCTTGACGAGATGCTTGTTTTCGAGTGGTGGGTTGCCAGCGTCAAGTGCTGGGTTCCCAAGAATAATCTCGCCGACTCCAATCCACAAATCGATGCTCGTGCTAGTGTTCAAAACAATGTCAGCGAAACAGAAACCGACGTTTCTGCAACAATGTCCCCGTCTACGCGTAACGCGACAAACAACATGGACACTACGGCAGACCTCACTCCAGGAACCATAACCCATTGCGACGATGTGGACCTCCGAGGTCATTGCCGTACAATCGATATCTGGAACATGTGTGAAGCCAAATTCGACCCAAAATTTGCTCGATCCATTCGACAAGAAGCAGGCGCTCTGTGTAAATACTACCGTCGCCAGGATTGCTTCAAAGGCTCTGACGGAGTTTTCGAACTTGACACATCTGCTGGTGCACGCTGGGTACCAACGTTTGGGACGTATTACGTGCGATCGATCTCGTGTGGCCCTGCCGCGCAGATGAAGCAACCTGCTGAAGGAGCATCTAACACCACCGATGCCCCCACACTGCAGCATGGCGACGAGGATTGGCCAGATGACCATCCTATGCACGGCACGGTCACGGTCTGCGGCTCCCCAAACGCGCGCGAATGTCATACATACTGGGCGTATAACAGATGTAAGGAGATTCCGCCCAAAGTTGCCGGTGGAGGCGTAGAATGGTTCGACCAGTTCCAAGGTGTACATTGCGCATGGTATAATGCGCACTACTGCGACAAAGGCATAGATTTCGCTCCAATGTGGGTAGACTCGACAGGCGGAACCGTAAGACGTGAAAACCTAGGGCAGAATGGTGAGCTCTACTACAGGAGTGTGGAGTGTATGGACGAAGTCAAAAGGCTTCATCACCCTCGAGTACACCAGCAAAAGCGTAGTTTGGATGACGGACCTGATTTGGATGAAGAACCTAGTTTGGCTGAAGAGCCTTATCTTACGGAACCTGTTCTCAGAATGGACCGCCCTGGGACTTCAAACCCGGAAAGGTCACCGTCTGCGTCACTTCGGAATTAAGAAAATATTGTCGCGACGAATATGCGTCCAATTTTTGTGTGGACTTTCCACCCAAGATTGGAGGCATAGAATCTATCTACCAATAGTACGGTGCCCCGTGTGAGTGGTATACTGGGCATGGATGTAAGAATAAAGATGGTACCAATGATAAACCAGCGGTGGTGAAGTCTGAGCATTTCCCAGTGGTGCTCAAGGGACGGTGGAGAAAGTATCATGATGCTTACTTCAGAAGCGTAATTTGTACGGCTTTCTGATGTCTAGTAGAGGAGTACGGTGGTAGGAGTGGGTGATGGTGAATGGTGGTGAGTCCGGTGGAGCTTTTGTGGCGACTTTCGGACAAAACTAGAAATGCTGGCAGAGAGAGTGCTGGCTGAAGTGGAGTGAAACAATGTCTTACATATGGCGATAGATCGTCTTCATACGAGCTGCAATCATCTTCCACAATATAAGTTTAATAATAACTCAAAGTCTCTTGCCTCAGCAGAGAACAGTATGTACAGCGCCCTTGGCAGAGGTGAAGTGATAATATACATACACGTAATACCAAAAATGTTGAGATCATATACTAAGCACGGAGGGGAAATAAACAAAGCTGATAAGCAGAATTCGCCAACTGGTTGTCAGTTACTAACATGAAATAGACAAAGACAAAGAAGATTGCAGAAGTTTATATAACGGCTTCCGAGATCTGTGATAACCTGACCGTTGGAAGTCAACGAAAGAAACCGCTATTGCGAGATGTTATAGGTTGTCGACATCGAACCCGTGTTCCCTATGTACGTTCTTAATAAAAGCGATAGCTTTCGTAAAAGCTAGAAGGCGTTCTGATTCGAGGATAGAAGACGGCACTGTCAACACTTAAAGTCAGCTCCCTTCAAAGCACAAACAAATCCAGGAAAAGAAATGAAGTTCTCACATTCTAACCACCCATGAAACCCCTTCTCAAAAAGTACCCACTCAACACCATTCCCCTCTCCGTATTTAACCTGCTCTTCTCCTTCTCCCTCCCACTGCCACTCCTCTTCCTCTCCTTTCCCACCACCAACACTACCACACATCCTCTCAATAAACCCCCTCTGCTCCTCCCGCAAGATATCTATCCCGGCGAACACGAAGAACATTCTCTCAGGTAGATCCTCTCGCTCCGCGAGAATAGGATGAAGTTTCTTATTCCACAGTTCGATCTGGCGACACGGTCCAGGATACGTGTCGTACAGTGGCATAACCCATGGAATAGGATCTTTCGGAAAGTTCTCCGGTTTAGGTTTCAGTGGTGCGGGTAGTCGGTAGTCTGTTGGCGGGCAGAAAGCCAGTAGAGCTTTTGGTTCGGGTAACGGTTGTTGCGTGGACAAAGACGATTCGATTTCCAGGTTCTTTCTGTGTATCTCGATACTCGTTGACATGGCGAGACTGCCTCCAACGGAACTCCCGCCGATAGTCATGAGATTAGGATCAGCGTTGAAGTCCTGTGCGTGAGTGAGGATATACGTGACGATGTCGTCGATGTCGTGGTGTGCAGCTGGGTAGCTATATCGCGGCGCGATGCGGTACTGACACGATATGATTACCGCGCCCGTAGCATCAGAAAGCGTGTTCAGCCAGCGTGCTCCTAGTTCGGGGAAGCCGCCTATGAAGCCTCCGCCGTGGATGTCGATGTGCAATGGTCTCAAACCGGGGTTCCTGTAGGAGCTTTTTTCATTACTGGTTTTGGTGCGGGAATTGGGGGGAAGGGGTTGGTATACTAGACATCTTCGAGGACCGCTTCGTGTCGGGATGTATGTTACTGTGTAGCGGTCGGTGAAGAGCCAGTTGGGAGAGGTTATTAGGGCGCTTAGGATGTTGATGGGTTGGAGGAGGAGGAGGCGCCAGCGGTGGGTTAGGGAGATGGTGGAGAAGAGGGCGTCGATTGTGGGGGCGAAGAGGCGGGGGAGGAGGGAGAGTTTGGCGTGGAGGTATCGGAAGGCCATTTTGGTGGATTCCGTGTGGGTTTGGCGAAGGTGAAGTGTGGTCGTGTGGGGGGCTTTGGGCTGGGAGTGTTGGGCAAAGTTGGTTGTGGGTGGTTGAAGACGCTGGATTCTTTTCAAGTCTATCTCTTGCTTGGGTCGAGGATGTAATTCACTATGCCTGCCCCGAAGGTCCTTTTTGCCTTGTAATACCTATTCACTTAGCCAGCACGAAGCACATTACCGTGCATCCTCTCAATCCCAAAAGCAACAGCATAGGCGGGGATGACAAGGTAACTAAATTAACTACTAAAACGGAACTTCAAGTCTTAAGTCCCCAGGAAGAAGAAAAGAGATCCTCAAACTCAACTTCAAGAGTCGAGGTGACGTTCCCAGAGCTTTATGTATAGTCTCGGCTAAGCCCGCCATTATCGTGCAATGCGAAACACGAGGTGGCTTACCCAGCTATCTAGCCTCACCTGTCGCAGCTCGGGGCTAGAGGGCGCCGTGCCGCCGCTTTTTGGAGCCTTGTTGTGCCGACGTAGTTTATGAGCTGGCCAATGAAGAGCAGTCTGTAGTCAAATTATGGGTAGGAATATACACAGTATACCTGCACCCACTCTACCCAAATAACATTTAGCGCGAGGCTGCGGATTATCCTGGTGGAGAATCGCTGCAGTCACTGGTACGCAAATACAAAAGTCATTCTTTGCAAGTAAGTTTTCCATCGTAGATCTTGTCATTTTCTTGATCATGACGAAATAGTTGCAACGCCTGATATAGATGCTCGAGAACCTGATGTCCACTTTCATTCCTTTACTCGTGTCGTTACGCCATAATCGCTCTACAATCCCAGACCAACACCCTTTCGTCCCACCCAGTACTCGCGCACCATCCCTCCGCGCCAAAAAGACACCAGTCGACACCCGTCACGAACTCTGTATGTCGTCCCATCCTGCCCATCTCTCGCCCACCACCATAGAACATGGGATCTTCGAGCATGTTTTCTTGTTTTACGGGACCAGCGCCCATTGCACTTCCGTCGGTCCATACCCGGCACGTCATGTCATAGCTGGCGCTGAGCAATATATCTGACAAGTGTGGTGACCACGTTATCCTCCTTACAGCATACTCATGACCAGGTAGCACGGCGATGGGCCCAGCATGCGGTGCTCGAATGTCAAACGTGCGTATTAGTTTGTCAACGCCTGCAGTCGCTATAATTGTGTCCCTGTATTTATTCCAGTCGTGGGTAAGAGCTTCTGACGGAGGAATGCCGACCGGAGCGGGTGTCCCCATGCGAGGCTTCGGTGGGGTGTTGATAGGGATATTCATAGTCAAGTGATTTGACGCGCTGGCCGGTGTTCTCAAGTCAAAGACCCTCAGATGTGAGTCTGAGCTAACGCAACTCAGTATGCTGGGGCTATGTGGGCTAAACTCGGCCGAGTATGTGCAAGAATGCGTCGGGATGGTTGTGAGACTGGCATTTGCATTTGGATTCCAAATTTTGACCGTTCCGTCCCAGCTACTTGAGCAAAATGTGTCTTTGGAAACTAGATTCCAGTGTACAGCGAAGACTTCGCGGGCGTGTTCCTGCCATGATTGAATGGGGTAGCCGGCGAGGTTGATATCAAAGAGCTTGACTGAGCCGTCGCCGCCGGCAGTGAGGAGCTGATTCTCGTGCGATTCGGACCATGCTGTGTCGAAGAGGGAGTCTTGAGTATCGAACCTATTTTCATTCTACGGTTACTGTGCGCTTCTTCTTTTTGTAATCCTTTGGGGAAGTACTCCGCGACCGTAGCACGGGAGTTTGAAAGCCAGGAACATACCACTTCTCTGCGACAATTCCGTTTGGCGTCAGACCAAGAATATATATCCTCCCGTTTCCAACTAGCCCGAAATTTGCGGACGCTGCGACGGCGAGGCGAGAGTCGAAAAATGGCGAATACTTGACGCTGTAGCCGTTGAAGCCCTGGGTGCGGAATTCGAGCATTGTAGGTGGCCTTTTGGAGAGAATCGAGGGCTAGATGGTGCTGGATGATGCTAGGGCGCGTGAATTGGAGGAGACAACAGGCGCATCATCGCTTGGGAAAAGTTGAGGGTGGGAACGATGCATGTGGAAGTGAACGCGGAATGCTGGATGCGGGACATGGGACACGGGACACGGCAAAGACGTCCCCGTAAATGGCCGAGGCTTTGGCGCGGGGCTGGCAAATGAGTCATGTGACTTGGCGTCACCGCGTCTTTTTGAGCTTCGAGGGTTGATCTCAAACAGTCTTTTCACCCACCCGTCTCTGTCACTCTGTCAGTCTTGCTCAATCACTTCATGCCCGCTCCGCCATGCGGTCTCTCACATTGATCGGCTGGCGGAATCATGGATGCGTTTGTGTCACGGAAGCGGAAGCGCGACGACGCCGTACGAGTCCTGCAGCAGCAACAGCAGCAGTCAACAATGTCTCCAGCTGAGCTGCATGGTAAAGGGGCCGCTTCCGATGACGAAGAGGAATCGACAGAGCTCAAGCTTGCACTACTGGCATCGCTTCATCCGGACCTGGGCGAGGCGGCGTTACTCGAAGCCCTGCTCGTCTCCGATGGTTCAGTGACACAGGCTTCGGCATGCCTATCAGCGAATGCCACTACAACTGACACGGCCTCTTCACGAAAACGACCTGCACACTCAACAATCGGGTATCAATCATCCCTCGCATCATACCGCATCACACCGAGCGGTGGAGGCCCTGCAAGAAAGCCCTTGGCCAAGAAGGGGCAGACCCTGTATCTGTATGCACCAGAGGATATTGAAGCTCATACTCCATGCTCAATTATACACAACTTCCTACCATCTAAGCAAGCCGACGCGTTACTGCTCGAGCTACTGGAAGAATCACCAACTTACACGAATTTGGAGTTCAAGTTGTTTGACCGAGTCGTCAAAAGTCCACACACCTTTTGCTTCTATGTAAACAGCTTGGCCGAAGTCGAGCAGCAGAAAACCGAATATACGTATGATGGACGCAAAGTTGAGGTTAGTGTTCCTCCAGCTTGCAACATTGCTCATACTGCAGCTAATAGTGGTTAGGATGTTCGCCAGAGCCTGCCAGAGATGCTCAAGGCATGTCCTTTAGTTGAAGAAGCCGTAAACAATGAGATCCAACGTAGAATCCGGGATTTCTACCCTGGAGGGCAGAAGCTCAAATACCAGTCTCCTCATCAGTGGAAAGCCAATACGGCGTTTGTAAATTGTTACGATGGACCTCAAGAAAATGTAGGTTATCACTCGGACCATCTCACCTACCTTGGTCCGCGAGCCGTGATCGGGAGCCTAAGTCTAGGCGTGGCCCGTGAATTTCGCGTTCGAAAGATATTAGCCGAAGATGAGGAGCATCGCAAAAGTGACGGTTCTCTTGCCGATGCTCAGGGGCAGATATCGATACATCTCCCGCACAACTCTCTCTTGGTCATGCACGCCGACATGCAAGAGGAATGGAAGCATTCGATTGCTCCTGCCCAAGCCATTGACCCTCACCCTCTGGCAAAGAACAAGCGACTGAATATTACATATCGATGCTACAAAGACAATCTCCATCCCAAATATACCCCAAGATGCCGATGCGGAGCTCCTACGGTTCTCAGATGTGTAACACGGAAGAAAGAGACTCGCGGTAGGTATATGTGGATGTGCTATACGAGTTATTCGCCTGGTAAGGATGGCTGTTCGTTCTTTCAATGGGCAGAGTTCGATGATGATGGAGTGCCACCATGGGCGCCAAAAGTGGAGGATAGCCTTCCGGCGCAGACTACGAAGGAGGAAGGTACCTCGATCAATCGAACTGATCCTGTCAGCATAGAATCTTGTCAACACAACCCATCACATGATGCCGAGGGTTAAAAGAGATGACGGTGGAATGGAATGCTCATGAATGTCGTTCAGATGAAGTTACCTGGACTAATACTTGGAGCATCATTTCCTGTCATAATGCTGCTGGCGCGAGAAACCGAACCCGATGGAGGCGAGAGGCGATCTGGAGTACCTTTGACCAAACATGCTTCGGCTAACAGTCGAACGCCCACTGGTGTCTTTGCCGAATGCACATTACGTTCGGCCCAACTCGTATCCGAAGAAATATCATCTGGAGCACCACTGGCAGAAACAAATGGAGCAGATCCATTCGACTCTCGCGATAAGCGCATACCGCTTGTAGATAGCAACGCTCCGGATTGGTATCGATTGTTGGGCGGGGCAAAGAGTGGCACTACTAGTGTCAAAGACGCCACAGCTAAGCCTCGTCTCCCCACTGCACGGGAAAGGGTCTCGACGCTTGGTTGTTAGCATACGGGCACGATGAAACCTCACAAGCAATAAATAGAACAAAGGTCACGGATTCAATAGTCTGCAGTGCTGCATCGCCCGTACAAAGACATTGGTCAGCGCAGCGAACATCAGGTGAAGCGCCGTTACCGGATACGAAGTGCACCAAGGGAGCAGGTGTGTGCTCTGTTCGGCTTGGTGTACGCGTGTCGATAATATCGATTTCGCACGGCGAGAGCGATAAATGATTATTGCTGCTGGCCTCGAAACGCCTAAAAAGAAACAACAATAAGGTTCGGGATACAACAAGTGCAATGCTGTGCGAAGCGGGTCCATGGAAACGAAGGGGGGCCTTTGATCAAAAGAAGGGTTTCGAGATTCCACAATTCCTGCTTTTTGCAGGGAAAGGTGATGTTCATCACTATTAGCCTTTGGGGCCTCGGGGCGGGCATGCCTTGATCACCCACACTCTTGGCAGGCGTCATGCGCAAATGGCTGGGGGAAAGGATTTATTCGCGAACGCGGTGCAGGACACTCGACAAGGACCTGCCCATCGGCCAATACAACCCCTGGCTTGTGCGTCGAGCCGAATCTCGATGGAGTGATCGTTACCCTGATGGGCAGCCTCATGACGTCCGCCGTCAACCAACAATGCTCGTAGACGGAATAGGCACACGGCTCACTGCACCACAAAAGATGGGGTCTCGCGACGGGGATGCGCTGGCACCTATTCACGCGAGATCCCATAAGTCGGTTTCACCTTTGTTCGTGTGCCCTTAATATCTGCGCCTGTAGCATTCCTGTGCAAAGCCTCGCTGCTGTGTCCCTACAACCTACTTCTACTAAATTATTGGGACATCTCGCCGACTGTGCCTGAACCGACGTTGTCTAGCCGCACATCCATCTCCCCCGGCCGTTGCCACTCATCCTACCTTATATACCGGCAAATAATATCCACCCTATCACCAAGTCGACTGTGAATCCTGCTCCTGTCCCCGACGTCATTCATACAATATTCACCCAATTCTTTTCCAATATACTCCCGCACGCGACCGCTACCGGGTCGCAACTCTACAAGTCCAGCAATGGAGCGAGTGCGACCCCAATCCGCCTCTGAGGCGCCCACACGCCGAAAGTCGATTTTCATGGAGGTCGGTTTAGTAGACGAAGATACGGCGAAAAGAGACCGGAGCCCGACACTGATACTAATGAGAGATAGTAGTCCGCGGAGGACTCGCCCCGGCAGGATGGTCCGCTTCCGTAGCCAGAACGAAGTCTTCGATGAAAAGGAAGAGTGGAGCGACGAGAGCGAGTGGGAATCCGCATCCGACGAAGACAATGTAGAGTACGACTCTATAAGAACGGCCTCGATCCATAAAAATCCACACGTCATGTCGCATACGAAGCTCTATCGGCTGGGCCTTCTTACCATTATCTTGGCTCTGATGTTACCAATTTTCCATCTGAACCTATCAGCGCAGGTAGGCGTAAGAGGAGGTATCATTCCGCGAGGCTCTGTCGAATCTCACAGTGCAAAACTTGTCAAGAGAGAAGACACAAGTACTGAGGCATGCAAGAGGTGGGCCGGTCAGACGGCTGTTGTTAATGGCACCCTTTACATGTATGGCTTCCGCACAACGACTGATGCGAAGCAAGACAGTGATACATGGAGTGAGTTTTATATGATCCACTTAGTCAGATATTCAATCGAATGCTAACATCTCATCAAGCTAACAACTTCCTCACCATCGACCTAAAGCAATCCTGGCAAATCGCAAAGCCCTCGCTTACCGGTCTCCCCATTCCTTCAGGCCCTCCAGAGGTGTCGCTTGGCTATTTGTGGGCCTCTCACGATTCGCTGTGGCTCTACGGCGGTCAGTTTTCCGATAATCCTAAGACGTCGCCCGGCCCCAATTCTGTCTGGGAATACAACATTCACAACCAGCAATGGAACGAGCACAAAGATCCCAAAAGCTCATCTGGCGATAACGCTGAAAGCGAAGGACAGAGCGTTCAGAGAAGCGCAGAAGGTGCCGGCTTCAGTGTCAGTACTCTAGGCCGGGGATGGTACTTCGCAGGCCATTTGGACGACTTCACCACCGAGGGATGGAGCAACCAGGTCCCAAGGCTTTATTTGAAAAGTTTGTTGGAGTTTACTTTCCCTGGGTATAGCAACAATGCAGTTCAGAGTCTGAGAGACGGCAAAACTGCAGGCCCAGATGGTGCCTATCGTAATATCACTGATGGTGGAACCCAGGGCACCAGTTCGTTCCCTGAGAGAGCTGATAGTGCTTTGGTGTATATCCCTGGATTTGGTGAAGAGGGTATCTTGATAGGATTGACTGGTGGAGACAACGATACTTTTGTAAGTTTGGCTAAAACAAACCCCGTTGAAGGAAGCACTAATACGTTACTAGACTCAAATGAATGTCATCGATGTATTTGACATTGCCAAGTCCTCGTGGTACAAACAAGCCACTTCTGGGAAGCAGCCCAAGTATCGTGTAAATCCGTGTGCTACAGTTGCAGCAGCCGCAGAGTAAGCTCCTTTAGATGTTTTACAGTCGTTAAATTTTTTATACTGACACATTTTGCACAGCGGCTCCTCTTACAACATTTACATGTTCGGCGGCCAGAACCTACAGCCCGCTGGCGAGCAGGAACAGTACGATGACATGTGGATTCTTTCCGTACCCTCCTTCACCTGGATCGAAGTTGACATGTCTACGCAATCTGTACCCTATGCTCGTGCCGGACATTCTTGCCATGTATGGGACGGCCAGATGGTGGTTGTTGGTGGCTATGTTGGTCAAGAACTCTCTTGCGACTCCCCCGGAATTTACGTCTTCAACATGAGCAGCCTTTCCTGGAGCGACCAGTTTACTGCGCTCACCGGAGACAGAGCACTCCTGGCTTTTAACAAAGAGGGCGACTCAGGCAACCCGCTCGCCCAACAGGGCAACCAGCGAGGTTTCGACCTCAACGCTGGTCTCGAGGGCTCCTATGGCTATGCTGTCCCCGATGCCGTCCAAAAAGTCATCGGAGGCGGCGCAACTGGCGGCGCTACACTCACTGCACCCATCCAAACTCCTTCTGAAGGGCCTCTCGCAACTGGCAAACCGCACACATACACTGTGACTGGACCCGACGGTGCCATTATCACTGAAACAGTCAATGGTCCCGGCAGCGGCGGCGGAGGTACTAACGTCGGTGCTATCGTCGCTGGCACCATCGCTGGCGTCTTCGCAGTCATAGCCGCCTACTTCGCCTTTTGCGCCTGGATATACAGAAAACGCGTCCAGATCTGGAAGGACCACGCCGCCATGGTATCCGCACGCTCCGAACGCGAAAAGCAGACCGCAGGAACATACACATCTTCTTCAGCCGGCGGGCGAGTCTCCTCGGAACGCGCGCCGAACATGCTCGCCAGCATGGGCGGATCGTCCATGGGCCGTCCATCTGCAGATGTTGGAGATACCGCGTATGGTGGTGCTGGCGGTCTTGAAAGGAGAAGTAGCGATGGGAGCGTCACGGATGACCTCTTGTCGGGGCAGGAACCGACATTCTGGGGTACGAGGGGTGTATTGTTGAATCCGAGGAGGAGTTTGAGGGTTATCAATCGGGACTAATACATGTTTTTCCCGCGACACCAAAAACAAAACGGAATCCCGGGGCTGCTAATGTGGGAGTTTTTAGCCTGGTAATATGGGTTCCTATTTCAGCGTCTCTGCACTTTTTTTTTTATCTTGTTGGCTACTTGTGATGAGTGTACGATTCCCCATTTTCTTGCGTCTTGATATGAAATTCTTTTCTTTGCTTTACTGGCTAAGCAACGATATACAACGGCACACTAATTGCATGGGAGGAGGGAAAATGCGGGTTGAATGAAATAACTCAGCTATGAGAAGGACTGGATATATATATATATATGACAGGATTAGGTACAAGTAATATAATGCAGTGGGTGGAAGCTAACTTGATAGATGTATGTAGTCACTATCATAATTCATGACTGCCACATTGGGAGTGCCCAGAGCAAGTTGCAATCGTCAACTGGAACATCACGTAGTGAAGCTTTGCGCTCTTTGAACAAGTCTCGGACGGCTATGGTATCTCCTCTCTTATTGCATTGCCTGCATGTGTGATAAGTGTCACTCACGAAACGATTTGCGGGATCGTTGTGTCTGCCTTTTACGAAAGCGAGCCATTCGACATCAGCAATTGCAGTGAACACTGGACTATATCAACGCACTCATAATAACGATTGTGAGACTGATTATCATACCTACCTTGGTATCAAGATACGCTCTAGTAGTCTTACCAGCTACCATTTTGAGTTGTGTTAAGCTACAAGAGACCTAGTTCAAGCATTTGAAACCTCGTCAGTAGGCGTCTATTTTGTCTCCCAAACACTTGATACCCTCATCGAGGAGGGTGATTTATGTACAGCGAGCATAGGGAGTTGGAAGAATTTCATCGTCCGTCTACAAATCACGGTTCTCGCCCCTTCGTAAGTCAAGGACTACAAAACCGTCGAAACTTTGCGTAACTCGAAGTTGGTAAAAGTAAAATAGAAAAACTCTAGTATAACAACCAATTGTCGCATTTTTCTCTTCTTCCAAAATATGGCTGTGAGGCTGTTGAATTATCGGAACTTCTCATTCTCAATTGCGGCTGCCTATGGTAGAGATTGGCTCCAGAGGAACTTGGGTGGGGGCGAATATCTCATTGGCAAAGCTGCTGTAAGAGCCGCCAGCCTCGTCCAGCCTGATGTCAAGCATTCCAAAAACCCCACATCTAGGCTGAAGTTGCTCTCTCTTTCGGTTTTACCAACACCTAGATGCTTTGACGATGGCCACCGCGATATCCATAGGAGATGCCAACTCCAGCTGCCAGATCGGCGTCAACAACGGCACCGCTGAGTTCTATCTCCCTCCCAGTAAGTCGCACACAGTCTGGACGATCGGATCTAACTTGGGACCGACTCTAGAACGATCAGAGACTCCACCAGCCCCGTCAGCCTTCGTACCGTTCAGCCGAGATGAAGACTTTGTTGAAAGAGGACACATACTAGACCAGATTCATCGAAAATGTGCTGTACCAGGATCCCGGACAGCGCTTGTGGGTCTAGGAGGTGTGGGGTAGGAACAAGCAAGGAATATCCTCTGCGGTAGCTGATTTCTATCAAATAGTAAATCGCAACTTGGCATAGAATATGCCTATCGCAAACGAAAGGAGTCTCCCGAAACGTGGGTCTTTTGGGTTCATGCGAGCAATGCAGCACGATTCGAGCAGAGCTACCATGATCTTGCGAGGCACCTTAAAATCCATGGACGCCAGGACCCGAAAGCTAATATATTTGAATTGGTTCATGACTGGCTACGGGACGAGAAGAAGGGACAGTGGGTGCTTATACTTGACAATGTTGACGACGCTGGCTTTTTGTTTGGTCCTCAAGGCACAGATGAAGATGGTCGAGTAGGTAAACTTGCCCACGAAGCCTTGCGGCCGCTCCGGTCGTATCTCCCATATTGCCAGCACGGATCAATTCTTATCACAAGCCGGAGCATGGACGCGGTGGTGAGGCTCGTTGAAAAGCGCGATGTTATCATAGTCGATCCCATGAACGAGGTGGATGCGATCGGGCTCCTGGAGAAAAAGCTAGGGACGCTGAGTACCAGCCAGAAGGACGCCTCTGAGCTTGCTACGGTCCTCGAATATATGCCACTTGCTATCGTCCAAGCGGCTGCGTACATCTCTCGAAGGGCGCCACGTTGTTCCGTACGACAATACCTCGAAACCTTTCAGAAAAGCGATCGTAAAAAAGCAACTCTCCTCGACTTCGAAGGCGGCCAGCTCCGTCGAGATCATGATGCAAAGAACTCGATTATCCTTACATGGCAGATATCATTCGACCACATCCGGCAGATGAGACCTTCAGCAGCTGACCTATTGTCACTGATGAGTTTCTTTGATCGACAAGGTATTCCGGAAGCTTTACTTTATCAGCGAGACGATGGGATTGCTCCGAAGAATTTCGTCAACAGAAAAGATAATGAAGACAGCGGCACAGATTGCGACGAAAGCGTTGATGAGGATAATACATTCGAGGACGATATCTCCCTTCTTCGAGACTACTCATTCATATCTGTAACAGAGAGCGGATCAAGCTTCGAAATGCATAGATTGGTCCAGCTTGCCACCCTGAAGTGGCTTGAAGCACATCATCAGCAAGAAAGGTGGAAGCACCAATTCATCCTAAATCTCTCCTCGGCGTTTCCGATAGGACAATACGAAAATTGGGTAACATGCCAGGCTTTATTCCCACATGTGAAATTGGCGGCGGCGCAGAAGCCTGAAGACGAAAAGTCGCTACATGCATGGGCTAAACTCCTATACAGGGCAGCTTGGTATGCGGAGGAGGTTGGAAATGATACTGAGGCGGAGCGAATGTCCATTCTGGCAATGAAAGTAACGAAGAAGCTGTTCGGCGAGGAGGACGAGAATACCCTACGAAGTATGATATTAGTTGGCGATGTTTATAACCATCGAGGCCGGCCCCGTGCGGCGGAGTTACTGTATAAGCAAGTGATGGAAATTCGTAAGAGCAAGCTAGGAGCGGGCCATACAGCAACACTGATCAGTACAGCAAGGCTGGCGTCGACATATAGGAAACAAGGACGATGGGATGAAGCGGAAGAGTTAGGGCGACGAGTAGTTGAGACGATGAAACTTAAGTTAGGAGCAGCCCACCCAATCACACTGGATAGCATGGGAAATCTAGCCTCCATATACAAGAAGCAAGGGCATTTATATCTAGCGGAAGAGCTAGAGGTCCATATCTTAAATTCGAACAAGTCTAGATTAAGAGTGGACCACCCCGACACACTGGCTAGTATGGGGAATCTAGCATTAATATACTGGCAGCAAGGACGCTGGGATGAAGCGGAAGAGCTAGAGGTGCAGGTCTTAGAATCAAGCAAGCACAGGCTGGGAGTGGATCACCCAAATACGATGACCAGCATGCACAACCTTGCCCGCATAATGAAACGAAAAGGTCGATACCCGGACGCAATTGCATTAATGAAGGACTGTGTAAATCTTCGACGACAGATCCTCGGAACCTCTCACCCTCATTTCATTTCATCTTCGCGGGCTTTGGGGAAATGGGAGGCGAAACATGCCCAGATGTAATATAGTCGATTGGAATTGAATGTGCAAAAGAAACAATTCTCTACCACCTTCGAATGACGTGCGCGCAAAACATGAATCAAGTATTGCATTCGCACACTCGAGAGCCAACAGAGCTCGCCTTTGGCCGAAACTTTTAACAAGGTATGGAGAGATGTTTTTATCTCTTACAAGGTTCAGAATTTATGCTTCCTAGAGTAACATTTCTGGTGTTCCATTGTCACAAGCGTCTAAATTAAGTAGTGTTTTGATATCCACAAGTAGCAGCCCGCTCGTGAAGAATGTGAATTTGATTAGCTAGGTATGCTCTTACGGCGAGGAAAATAAGTAAAGAAGCGTTGGTATCAACTGACTACATTCAGATGACCATGTTGGGCCTATTTCCCCATTTTTTTGGCGAAAGGAGAGGCGTGGTCCTAATCAATCCTTCGCTTTTTCCTGGATTGCTCTTCTTCATCGGGTTCAAAAGCCATATCATGCCGTTCGGCCGCAAGCTCCTTTTCATTTGTAACGTGGTGCGCGCTCACAATGGCCTTTGTAATGTCTTCTCTCATCTTGGTAGCATTGACAGTGTGCTCAACTTGCAAATCGAATTTGTCGCCTTCTTTGATTCGGTTGATGTCTTGTGTCTCAGAGAGACGTGTGATTCGAACCGCATGCTGCAATGCTGTTGACTGATTAGCACGTTCCCAATACAACGAGAAATGAATAACCGGCTTACTGTTCCGTATGTCTCTTCCGTTCAACTGTCTTGAGAGCACCCTATGATTAATAAATGCCTTTTCGACCCCTGGTCTTGGCGCGGCGGGTGAGTTTTCGTCTCGCAGCTTCTTAAATTATGCTTTCCACAATTGCCGTTTCCCTTCGTCAACGTCACTGAAATGGATTGATACCTGGACGCGAGATTTTATTGCAGCATCAATAGCTCCGATGTGGTTGGTTGTCTATAAGGCATTTGTGTAAGCTTCCACAAGTACATCGTGCCTCAACATAGCCCAGAAATGACCTCTATTGCTTACTGGGAAAAGTATTCCAGATTAGTATACAATCTTGCGAAGGAATACTGATTCTGAGTTGTTAGCAACTTGATCTGCTCTCGGGGTCGACTAAGGTTGTACCAATCACAACAGCGCTTTGCTCCATATCTTGAGTTGCACTCAGCTCCATGTACACTTTGGCCTCATCTATCAAAAGAAGAGTATTCCAATGAGTGACATATAAGAACCAGATGTCTAGTTTCCTATCAAGCTCCGTTACATTCAGATCTGCACCGCTGAGTGAGACAATTGGCTGATGTGTGTATTGAGCAATACATTCTAGAGTGCCCTATTAGCGGAGAATCTGTTTCTAACAAAAGGCTTATGCGCATCTCACTCACCGAGTACTATAGTCTTCCCGGTTCCTGTACTGCCGTGAAAGAACGCTTGGCCTACACCTTTGCCACTGATCCAATCCGTTGATATTTCCGGTGATTTCTTACCCAACTGCCCCTCACGACAGGTAGCCTTGATGATTTCTTTGGCCTCGGAGTCGATGATAAGTCTATCAAGGATTGTATCCGAATTCTCCCACTCCACATCACTGATGTTCCGGATATCATACGTCTCTGAAGTCTCAAGTCAGAAGGCTCGAAGTTTTGATACAATGCAGAAGATTTCCCATCCCAGTGTTTATTAATCAAAGATTTTCCTTGGATACGGCGCGGAAAGAGAACGTAGTGCCTTTCCTCTAGTCTTCTTACAATCTCGGGATTTGTCGGGTCAATAGTACGAAATTCAATCCAATCCTTACCGCCACCAAAGTCTTGGGCAGAACGATATCGCTTTCCACAAGATGATCATACTCATGATTCTCATGCATAGTGGGTGGGAGCATTCTATAAACGGCGCTGGTTACATAAGAAATGGAATCCAAGATGATGTGGCCTTTGTACTGCCAAACGCTGTTAGCGTCCTGCTGTGCCGTTGTAATCAATGGACTGACATATTTGGGTCCGTTCCGGTTCCCACTAGTTGATTTCGTTATACCGTTAATCCCAAGAGTCATACCACTATATTGTTTGTGGCGCGGCATATAGCTCACCAACTGCACAAACTTTGTTCCCTGCTCTACTAATCTTGCCTTCACCTTCGCTTGTTCGTTCGGTGGAAGAACCCTGCATGGATATACTTCCAGGCTGGTAATGAGTCTGGCAGATTTGAAGAATGGTATGTATGTTCTGGAATTGTGTCGCTGAAGCAAGCCAGGAACATAACGGTAGTTCCACACTGCTATCACCAACTCCGCTAGATGGCTTTCTGGTTCATTCTCCTCCAGATTGCACACTATGAAGGTAGCGAGCTCGCCATCCATTTCCGCATACACCTAATCACCAGGTTTGAACAAAACCTACAAATTGTCGAAAGTGACTCCACCTAGATTACGTTGATGCATCTGTGCCGCTGGCTGGAAAGTTTTGAGGTACTCTGGTTCAACGAGTTGCAGGGGTGGTGTTGAATCTTCCGCAATTCCATTGCGAAAATACATCGCCAGCTCTTTTGGCACAGGAATTCGACATCCTTCACATTGTGCAAAAAGATCGAAATTTTCTCGTAATGTTGCAATAGAAAGTAATATGGTGAGCGCGTCCATATGTAGTTGTTGCCTTCAAAGATACGTCCGGGGTCGTAAGTAATGAAATTACGAAGCACAGTACAGACAATCTGTGACTGAATCTCAAGTTGCGGTGGCCAGAATTTTCGACCTCATAGTCATCATCCAGGTTAATCCTCAAATCTGCCTGGGCCTACTCGCTCTTCGACGTTGCTCTCCTCGGTCTCACGTTTTTACAGAGATGTGCGCGGACATCCTGACAAAGCTCAAATATCGAAAACTCTTTTCTCTTTGCTTCGACCGGTTCCTGTCGGCCAAGGAACTTCTTGTCATTGTAATACCATTTTCCCGGGCCGCTGACCCCGAAAACGTTGAATTCCATATAGAACATTGGGCTTGGCTACCTCACTGGATGGCCCGTTATTGCTCATTTTGGGCGAATGGTGCTAACGAGAGCCAAAGTACGGGCCTGAACACCGTGTAATACTATGTCTTCATTTCTGGCATTCTTCTAAAACTTTTCATCGTTGGGCGCTTGGATGCTATAACTATCAATGAAATACAAGAATAAGAAAAAAGGTGAAGCTCGCTGAGAGACAGGATCTGGAGAAGTTGGCTTGAAAAATGAAAGTGCTGTTAGTAAAAGTTTTTGTGGAATGCAATAACTACATTTAGGATCTTTCGACAAGTTTATTCAATTCACTGAAGTCCCTAGCAACCTTGCTTTAATTCACTAAAACTAGCCGCGGAGTTCACTACCACCTTTTTTCAAGACTGGAATTTCCGCTCTTCCACCTGCACTCCACCACTTTAGAACTTTATCTTGATGGGTGATACCCTCCATGAACTGCGATATACCCAATTTGCACCAGAATAATAAACCCAAAATGCATCTATTTAGACGGCAAGTGGACCAATGGACTGGCATGTACGGTATCCCCGGTCAGTTCGTCCATCGCGATCGCAAGCGTTTTCCTAGTTTCGAGTGAGTATTAACATGTCTGAAATGTACCTCCTGTAGCAACGAAGATAGGTAGCGGCCGGTCAACACTTACGTATTGAAGGTCATAGGCACTGCACAGATGCTCGTTCGGCGGCGATACCTGCCATGGCATGGAGGCCGGGCAACCAGGGTCGGCTCGACGTTCGATGGCAGCAGCATTGGCCCCGATAGCGGCGAATAGAGCAATAAGAATGAGTCTCATCTTGACGCGTGAATTATTAATTCTCTAGAGATCGAGTGTTGTATTGTTCAAAGTTTGGACAAAAGGTTACGTGGACAGAAAAAGAGGGGGAAGCTTGACCTTAAATCAATTGATTCCAGTACACTTGGCAGCTCTAATGTTACTTAGGTACCTGTCTACTTATTGATCCGAGCTACACTTCATTAGTGCATTTTGTTGTTTCCGAGTGAGGCGACATGTGATTAATATATTTGAATCATTTATCGCCATTATCCGTGCCTCTTTCAGAATGGTTTGACCTGTTGTCGGGCCGACGAATGAAAGGACCTTCCCAAAACCTGCACGGAACTTTGAACATTATTTGCTCTGCTACGCTTTTCGGCAACAACCGAATATATTCTTTCGACATTCAAGTTTACTACCCAGTTGCTTTCCTTTCGCATTAATCAATGCAAGCGTTTAGTTTCCAGTTACGGTCATCTGTTCGTATTGGATATGTCGATAACCGTATTTGCAGACTTTCATATTTACCTCTGTATTGAAGGATTAAATACAAAAACTGTACTTAGCCACAGGCATATATGATGAGGGAAATAAGAATCCCTAGCAAAATGTGCCGTTCAAAACAATAGTGTTGGAGACTCATAACATTTACTCTTTTTTTTCATTTTATATATGATATTTTAACAGCGCTTCCATCCAACGCATGCGACGTAATTTTCATTAAGCTTTCTGAGCAGCAAAGAGAGCAAATGCCACTGGAAGTGGTAATGTTAAAAACTGGATTAATCACCAAGCAAGCATATCAGGAAATATCTATCTCGTCGCTAAGCCACCGTGAGGTTTGTCGCTGCCGATGGGTAGGAACCCTCTAGTGCGGCCGAATCATCAGGAAACAAACTCCCCTTAAAAACTGTTAAGCTATCCCATATCTCAGTTCATAGAAACGAATAACATAGTGTATACAATAGATGCTTAATATGCGCTTTTATCCTTAAGCTAGTTATAACCAGCATCATTGGTTAAAGTTCTCTCAAGTATGTGAGAGCTTAGCGAGACTCACGCCATATGATCAATACCTACAACCCACCTCCAATCTCAAAAGCCCATAAAACCCCAAACCTCAAGCACCCTCTTCAAAACAGGTACACTATGTATTCCTCCTCCCTGGACCTAAACCCATATCCTCATCTATCCCGAACCCAAAAAAAACCTATCATTCCCCACAGCACTAAACCCTCGCCTACGTATCCGACCCACACCCACACACGCCCACAAACGCCACATATCTGAACACTCCTATTCCCCATTCACCCTCCAAAAAGATATTGACAAGAGGGGGACTCGAACCCCCGCGGGCGACGCCCACATGAATACTGCCTGTACTGTGTTACGGCAAGCTTGCGCTTGAGTCATGCGCCTTAACCTGGAGGTATAAATTAACACGAGTTCTGTTCGAAGGGTGCTGGTTTTTGGTTGAAGGCATAGCGATAGTGATGGGGATGGTGATGGAGATGGGGAGAAGACTTACCACTCGGCCATCTTGTCTGTTTGGATGGGATTTTTGGGGTGCTTGGTGGCTAGTTGGGTCTTTGGAGTAGGAGGTTTAACGGGAGTGGTAGTGGTGTAGGTAAATACGAGTCAGGTAAACCGGGGAAAACAGCAGGAATTTCGGACACTATAATAACATTTGAGGAAATGGAATAAGCGTAGTAATTATTGGCCCACATACAGACCTCGAATCCTAGTAGTTAGGTACGGTACAAGCTCACCTCACCAACCCCTTCACACCGAACTAAACTAAACATACCTCCACCGGCTCCACCTCCAACACCCTATCCAAAACCCTAACATGCTCCCTCCGAAAACTAGAAAATCCATCCTCACGCTGGAAACTCGACTTCCTCCTCCTCAACATCTTAACATCAGGTTCCTCCTGCGGCGGAGCCACAGAACTATGCCCGAAGCCCACCCTCGCCATTGACCTCGTCGACGACGGCCCACCATCCACCCCGCACTGATCCTCTCGCACCACCAAAAACGTCAAATGCCAATCAGAATACTGCCATGCCTTCGCCAGAGGCAGAACATACATTCCCGAAGGTGTAGACGTAGACGTCGACGCCGTGTCCGAAGTATCGTCCAAGGAGCCGAATACGGACATTTTGGTGCTCCCGTTGCTACAGGTGATGTCGAACATGCCGTAATTTTCTCCGTGGGCTTGCGGAACCATTTTGTGGATGGGGAGGAGGTAGCATTTTACTTTTAGCCAGCCGCTTGTACAGGGGCCGTACGCGTCGATTGATTCGTTGCTAAAGTTTAGTTGGTGATCTATATAGTGTATAATTGTTGATCTGCGGGAATGAGGGGCGTCGAATGGACGCTCGTATTCTATGGCGCCGCACCATGATGCCCATGAGAATGATGGTGCGCGGTAGCTCGATGGTTTGCGCGGCCGACGAGGGTTTTTTGTGCCGTTTGTGATGGCGGAGAGGGAGCCTGAGGATCGATGGCCGGAGCACACGACCCAGCAGAGACCCTGGAGTAAATCATCTACCCATATTCCAGCGCAGTATTTACTTTCGGGTGATATCTCTGCGACGCGTCTTGCTAAGCCTGATAGCGCGGGGAAAATGTCCTTCTCGTGGGTTAACTCGCATGTTGAATAGTCGTGTACCAATTGGTACCATTGTCTGTAGCCTGTAGTTCTGGTCCAAAGATCTCGGATTTGGAACCTAATCGTTGGGAAATCGAAGCCGTCCTCTGAGCTGCTCGACGTCTTACATTCCCAAAAGATTTGGTCCTGGCAGAAAAGGATCTCGCGGCGGGAGAGATATCGTTCTTGTACTGCCCACGCTCTCCTCGATAATGGCTCGTTTTGAGCTATGTATTTTTCGCCGGAATGACACGCTGCTTCATCCCATGTGTCACTATGATCCTCAAGTTGAGCTTCTACATATACTAGGTTCCCTTTTCTATCTGTCATGTCAATCCAAGCACACTTGATAGGAGGCGTCCGTGACTGAAGGAATCCTTCGGTTGATGACTTGGCTACTGCGGCGGATAGAGTGAAGTAAGCATTACCATATATCCATTCCATTACAGCCGTCTCACGCGCGCGGTCCTGGTCATCGTCCTGAATAATACACAGAGCATCAATCCAGAGATAGCGAATATCTAGCCTTCGACACACTTTAACGGCATCCTGGAAAGTCTGAGGGAGGTCCTGGAATGGAATATCATCAAGATGCGCATTTTCCTTCGCCTTAGTAGTCATAAATTGCGGTTCATTTCCCCAGCAATGGCTTAGCGCGGCGTATTTCTGCATTTGAGTCCATGTACGAGCACAATAAACGAGGCGAATTGTATCACTTTCAGCGGATCCTAGGTCTAGCATTCTCGTGGGATAGTGATCACAGTCTGGTGCAGGTGTTACCGCGCAATCCGGATGTTCCAAATCACATCTCCTCAGCCAACTCCGCAGATTCTGGATGGACCCATCGGACAACGGATCCTTCTCCACAGTCGACCTACTCGTATATCTACACAGCGGATGATCCGGCGAGTCTTCAAACCTACACGCATTAGCACCCATTGACCAACCAGCTGAAACCACCAAACAGGGAGGGAGAAAACTTGCCATGCGGAGCCCTCAAAACTAACGCGAAACTCGACTCCTGATCCAGTGCACACCCCAACTCAACGACACATTTACTATTCACAGTCTGGATATTGACCTTTTCGCAGGAGGTAGGATTATGTCGCCAGCCGCCGGCAAGACGGCGAATCGGACATCGTTTACTCGTGACGAAGACGCTTTCATTGGGATCCTTGGGTGGACACGGCCGCAGCCCTAGAGAGGATTCAAAGGGGATCTGCGCGCATATTTCACAGAGGATACCCATTTTGGGGGCGTGGGGATAAGGCTTGCGGGCATTTTTGGGGAAAGGAGAGAGAGGAGAAGTTGGTCACGAGGGCATGTTGGATCGCCGGGAGCTTGGCTACTGTGGGCGGTTTTAGCCGGAGACGTCGTTTTTTGAGCAGTCAGCGTCTCTGGAATGCTCAACTTTGATTGCTTTTTGGGAGCCACTCTGGTACCTTTGGTCACTCTTGAGGTCTTTTGGGTTTCTATCTGACAGAGTAGATCTGTTCTACAAGGGGCTTGTTCGTTTATACCCTCCTGCTAACCCAGATAGGCGAAAATTGCCTAAGTAGAGTGGGTCTTGATAAGAGGATTGTTGCTCATTGGCACCATAGGTTACAACTCAATCAATTAACACAAGCAGGCCAAGAAAGGTTTCAAATACAACCAATATAAGAGACATCTGTGGCTATAAGCAGTGTAAGAAAAGATTGGATTACAATTGACCCAAGACTCAGAACTAAATAAATACATTATCATAGTACATACGTGATCCCTCATTCCCTCATTACCTTATTACCTCATGTACATATATGGTCATTGAACTCCAACTCCAACTCCAACCCTAACTCCACATACACCACCTTCTCCCTCCTTCCTTTCCCAACCCATCATAACCAAAATCTCCTCTACCACCAACCACCTAATACCTAACCCGACTAACACTCCTCCTCGCACTCCTCTCATCCACCATACTCCCCCTCGATTCCCTATACTCAACATCACTAACCCTCCTCCGACTCACGCTCCTCATCGTTCGTCTCGGCTCCTCATAATACGTGATTTCCCTCGGGCGGGACCGCGACCGAGAGCGTCTTGACACGCAGCAGGTTAGCATCATCTCGTCTCGTCTCATCTCATCGAGTTTAAAAGCATTGCTGTGATGAACAAGGACACAGAAATATGAGTTCCTAGTTATGACTTACCGATACTCAACAACCCTATCCCCTCCATCCCGGAAACTGGTCTCACTTCGGCGATACGATGTCGTTGAGCCGCGCGGGATGCGCACCATGCCGGGGGGAGGATGCGCAGAGAAGTTGGAGCGGCGGGGTGGGGGGTCGGTGACGCCGTGGCGGGAGGGGTAGGTGGTGAAGAGGCACATTTTCGGTTGGTTTGATGAGTGAGGTGAGGTGAGGTTGTGTGGTCTGCGGTTGGGATGGGATGTTGTTGGTGTGGTGTGTTCGTTGGATTCGAAGCCGAATCGTATACAATGTCGGAATCAATTGGAACGATATCAATCAAGTCGTGTCTTTTCGTCTTCGTGTTTAATATCGACGTCGTTGCCTCTGATTTCAGATCCAGTACAGCACCGTTCGGATCCCACCGGCTCTCAGAAGAATACACGGACAAGAACCAAAAAAGATCGTAACCCTCCTTTTTCTTTGAATATAAAGCGAGTACTCTGAAAGTGAATCTAAATCTCTGACGTGTCAAGCCAATTCAATTGCAAGAAGAATAGAATGTAAGAAAGACCGTCGTTCAAAAGCCCACTTAATACTCATCACGACCTTGGAAGTTATCAATCGCATAATGACGTGCGCCAAGCCAAGAACTCTCTCCACAGCGGGAGCGGAATGCCACGAACAAAGAAAAGGAAAAAGAGAAGAAGAAGAATGATCGCGGGAAACGGTTCTATTTCTCGAGAAGAAAATACATAGATAGCTTATGTACCACCTATGTGCTTGTCTGCTCCGACTTGTCGGGATAAAGTAGATGTGATCTGCGCGTCACAGCCAGTGGTAGCATTGCACGACAGCAGAGGACTTGGTGCCTGCCTATCACTCGCACTGGTGCTTAACAGCACATTTATGATACTTAGAGAATAAGTACCGAAAACAACATGGTATCTCCCTTCTATGCATTTATCCATCTATACAAGACATAGATGTTAGAACAGGTATCTAATCCTAGGTAACCACAACAGTATATACAAGCCGCAATTCCAATCTCCCCTGCGACAATTCGACTTGGTAACTGAAACACTTTTGCCTTCATTTCTCCCCATATCAAGTTGGCTTCCCTTTATTTCTTCACATCCTCCGTCTCGTTCTTTACCTCCTTGCCCTCAACATCGACCACCTCCGCATCTATATCCCCCGCGAAAAGTGTCTCCTGTGCGCTCCACAGCTCGCTATACAGCCCCGCGCGATCCACAAGCTGCTGGTGCGTTCCACTCTCCGCTACATTCCCGTCCTTTAGCACAATAATAACATCAGAATCATAAATAGTCCGTAGTCGATGCGCAACAAACACAGATGTCCTTCGTTTTTCTTTAACAAGCGAGTTGATATGCGTCAGTAACGCCTGCTCTGTATGTGTATCCAGCGCTGACGTTGCTTCGTCGAAGAAGAGGAGGGGCGGGTCCTTGAGGATGAGTCGAGAGACAGCGAGGCGCTGCTTCTCGCCGCCCGATATCATCATGCCGCGCTCGCCAACCATGGTTTCGTAGCCGTCTGGAAACTTGCCAATCGTGTCATGGATATGGGCACGCCGCGCTGCTTCCATGACCTCCTCGTCAGTCGCTTCCATGTTGCCGTAGCGGATATTGTGGCGAATGGTATTGTTGAAGAGGGGCGTGTCTTGCGGCACGACGCCGATTGCTTTGCGCAGAGTGTCCAGACTTACATCCCGAATGTCCTGGCCGTCAATAGTGATGCGGCCCTCTTGGACATCGTAGTAGCGGAAAAGAAGACGAAGGATGGTCGATTTCCCGCAGCCGCTGGGGCCGACAATGGCGACCTTTTTGCCCGCGGGGATGGTAAGACTAATGTTTTTAAGAATGGGACGTTCTGGGCGGTACCCAAAAGTGACGTTTTCGAATTTGATCTCGCCTTTGCTGAGCACTAATGGCTTAGCGTCAGGCTTATCTTTGACCTGGACATTGACTTTCTGAAGGTTAAATAAGGTCTCCATATCCAGCAGACTTTGCCGGAGTTCCCGATATACCGAGCCAAGAAAGTTCAGAGGGACAGACAGCTGGAAGACGAGCTGGTTGACCATGACGAGGTCTCCGACAGTCAAGTGGCCAGTTGCTACGCCGTCGGCTGCGAGATACATCATGGCCGTCAAAGCGGATGAGAATATGAGGTTCTGGCCGGAGTTGAGGAAGGCAAGCGAAGTAGCGACTTTGATGGAGGCTTTCTCGTACGCCCGCAGTGCATTATCGTAGCGTGCAACTTCGTACTTTTCGTTGTTGAAGTACTGGGGGAAAATTAGCATTGCCGTCACAAACATATTAAGATTCAGCCCATACCTTGACAGCCTCGTAGTTGATCAACGAATCCACGGCGACAGTGGCAGCCTTGTTATCTGCAGCATTGGCCTGTTTTCTGAACTTAGTCCGCCACGAGGTAGTCAGGATGGTAAAAGCCGTGTATGCCGCCATGGTGGTACCCGTGATGAGTGCAAATTGGAAGCCATATTGGTAAGTCTGCTCATAGTTAGAATGGAACACTGGCCCATTTGAGATTGCAACAGATGCTCACCAAGATACCACACACGAGCGAAATCTCCAATGCGGTCGGAAAGATGTGGAAGACCATGGAAGTCAACAGGAAGCTAATACCCTTTGTTCCGCGATCAATTGCCCGGGTCAAGCCGCCAGTCTGCCGGGAGAGGTGGAAGTTTAGATCCAGCCTCAGCAAATGGCCGTACACGCTACAAGCCACTCGACGGATAGCATCTTGGGCGACGCTTGCAAAGACGGCGTTCCGAACTTCTTGAAAAACAGTAGCTCCGATACGGGTCACACCGTCTAGTATGCAAAATGTCTCAGCTTGTTCTGGTCCGTAAAGGGTGAATGGTAGTGTAGGAAAAAGAAAAAGAAGAGGACTTACAGGCCATAATCATGGATCCGGCTACAGTCCATGCGGTCCCTCCGACAGCCAGGAAATCAATGTTCATTGAGTCGACTATGCTTTTGAAGTAGAATGGGACCTGGACGTTGAGGAGCTTTGCGCCAATGAGCAGCCCCACGCTCAGGCCGACGCGCAGGCGGGTGCCCATATTGTCCTTGGGCCACAGATATCTCGACATCTCCTTCATGATGGCCCAGTCAGCCTTGCGCTGCTCCTTATTGCTGACGACGCGCTCATTGAGTAGCGGATCTGCCTGCTTCGCCGGCTTAGTGGGGGTGGGCGTGGCGGCGGGCTTTGCGGCTTTTGTTTGTTCGAGGGCGGCTTTGGCGCCTGGAGCTGGAGCTGGAGCTGGAGGTTTCCCTGATCCATCTTTTCTGCATAGAGGACTCGAGGTAAATACGCGGGTGGACGAGAGAATCAGTGGGCGGAAGCTCGAGGTGCGCGTGCCCGGCCGGCTGGCGGCGCGGGCAAGTGGGGGGATGAGCATGGTGGAGATGCAAAAGGTGCTGACTTCACATATTCGGACTTGGGGAAGCTCCGGGTCGAGGAATTGAAGCTCCGTAGAGCTTTAGGAAAACATGAGGGAAAGGATGAGGAGTTGGCGTTGGTGGTTGGCGGGCACGCAATAGTGGATGCTAAAGCAGGTGCTCATTGCTCACTCAGCACTCGAGCTTCGCTGTTTGACTTGTTTGCATCTCAACACCACCCGTCTGCATGACATTGCCCATCGCTCCGCTCAAACTCCGCTCCTCTGTTGCATGCTCCACTCGCTTCAATTCCACATGCAGAGCCATGCTGCGCCCGGCCGCCTCTCCGTGGACATGTCTTGCCCATCGCACATCCTCCGCTGCTTTGCGCCCGTCGTCAATTGCTCCCCGCAGACGCATTAACTTCACTGCAACCAATTCCTCCGCCGAGCCTACCCTCGACCAGCAGCTTAATATCAATGCCTCCGCCGCGCCTATCCCTTCTCCAGGTAGCTTGAACATCTTTTCAACTCAGTTGCAATCTGAACACCAACTTACATGCCCTCCAGATGCCCGCTTCGAAGTCATTGGCTCGCCCTTCTCCCTCCTCTCCGTCTCCCTGTCCGCCTCGCAAACCCTCTACACCCGCCGCGGCACCCTCGTAGGCCTTAGCGGCAAGTCAGAAAATACCCAATCCACTCTGTCCTTCCTCGAGCCCTTCAGGCGCGCCCCCGTCGGCATTCCATTCCTCTACCAGAAAATCTCCTCCACGAGCCCTGTCACAGCTCTCATCTCCACCAAATCTCCCACCCCGAGCATCGTTACTGTGCAATTAGATGGGCGACATGACTGGGTTATTAGTCAGAGGCAGGCGCTGCTGGCATGGACAGGACTGAACCTGAGTTTGAAGCCGCAGTATAATGTTCAACTAGGCTTGGCGCATTGGGGAAATACCTACGTGACAGGACGGGGGTTGCTAGGTTTGGTAGGAAGCGGTCAGATCTATCAGGTGCAACTAAAGGCTGGCGAGAGCTATGTTGCGCATCCAAGGTATTTATTTCCCTCTTTCATAGACTTTGTTCGAAGATGTGACTAATGGATGATTGAACAGCAACGTCGTCGCATACCAGGCCTCCAGCACCCCTCCTCTCCCCTTCCGCTTCAAATCATCAAGTCTCCGTTTCCAAGTCCCTGATCTTGGCTTCGGCTCTTTGCTCCAGAACATCAAATTCTTCCGCGTCATGAGCCAAACGGCTACCTGGCGGACAATCGGCTCGATTTACCACAACCTCAAGACGTGGCTCTGGCGGTCCATTTGGGGCGACAGAGTGAGTTCCTCTTTGCCACTTCAACCAATTCAATTTTCTCATATTTTCATATTAACACTTCCTAGTTATTCCTCCGCTTCGAAGGCCCCTCAACCATGCTTCTTCAATCCCGCGCTTCGCGTATCAGCGACGTCCTTACAATGCGCGATGTCAGCGAAATTGCAGAGAGTCCGCCCGGCGCTATTCAAGACGCCGTAACCAAGAAAATCCAACAAGAAATCAAAGAGATTGAGGGTTCCTTCGCACCTACGCGGCCAATTGCGTCACAGGATGGAAGTGAGAGCGGGAGCGTAAAGTACGTGAATGTAAGGGATGGGAAGGCAGGATTTGAGCCGAAAGTGGAGAGGGAGAAGGTGTAGAGATAGGGAAAGAGAGAGCTTTCATGTAAGATTGCAATGGGATTTGGACTAGATGGCTACCGATCGATGTGTGGCGTCTACTCTAATGGATGCAGCTTGGAGGACTTGTGACTGTCTTTTGCTAAGCGATGGAGCCGCCACAACTAGCCCCAGGTTTGCACAGGACTCGATCGAGTACAACATGGAAGGATGGGGTTTTCTGCTGACTTGTCAAGACTTGGTCCTTGGCGTAGACTCTTTGGAGGCCAGACCAGGCACGGCATCTTGAGAATGGCTATATTTGGACTTGTAGCATATATGTATGTGTACGAAAGTATATTTTGTGTTGAGACGGATACCGCAATAAAAGATCACTTTTTCTTTTGTTTATGCAGTACACCTTGGGTGCGGCTTCAAAGTGCTGTTTTTTGTTTTTATTTTTTCAGTTGGTGAGTTAGTGGGTGTGCATGGAGTTTGGGCAGAAGTAACAACTGGCATTGTAATATCGTGAATCTTGGCTATAGTCACGATCATCAAGGGAAGAGAATGGCGCTCTCACATACCCTATTACTTATGCTGTACAGACTATTCTTCTTGCCATTCACACAGCCGCACATGTCGATGATAGCACTTGTACCAATCCAATAAACATTTGTACCACAAGCTCCCATAAGAACCTCGCCCAATTGCACCGCATTAGGAAAAACGCAAGGCAAGCGCACACCAGAAAACTCCGCCCCATTTTTAACGGTTACAATGCGGATTAGCGATTGGAAGGGGATGAAACCAAACCCCAGGTTCCGATGGGCGATTTTTGGGGGCCGTTTCAGGGTTCAGTGGCGCGCCTAATTTATATTGACGACGACGACAGTGGCGATAGATATATTGCAGCCTGGAGCATATCTACTCTTCTCTTCTTGTTATTCTCACGTCTGCGCCTGCGCCTTTCGCTTCGTTGTCGTGGTGTGCGTTGATGAGGCGCGCGTGATTGAGCGCTTGGGTTTAGATTGTTGACAGTATGATGGATGCAAAGCATCAGGCGCTGGATAACGCCCAGGAGATACGAACGCCTGCGCCGATTTCTCCCTCGAGACGAGTGTCGCAAGATTCACTGGCTGAAGAGCGGGCTCAGGGGTTTCCCCTTCTGAATGATGCTACTCCACAGGCACGGGAATCAGAGGGTTATGTGGGGAAATCGCTGGCGAAAGCAGAGGGTTTGTCTGTCCTCTATCACAAATATCTGGTAAACGATAGAACTTGCCACTGATTTTTAACAATTAGATGCTTTATGGCTCCCACATACACTTCGATGGTACTTCATCTGGATTCCAGTCACCCTCGCCTTCGCACTAGGACTAACCACCATCCTTCTCTACCATAAATCCCAGAAAAACGAAGGATTATCTTCCGAAGAGTCAGCAATATGGGGCTGGAAATTCGCCCCGACTTTGATCGCTGTTATATACACGCAGATCTCATCCATGCTTCTCAACGATGTCAAGAGAACAGAGCCGTTTGCTAGGCTCGCTCAAAAGACTAAGACGCCTCCGGAGGCTTTGCATACGCTGTTGGATCTGCAGCGTCCGTGGTGGACTACACTCGCTCATGGATTTCAGAAGAAGAGAAATGGGGGGAGGAGAAGTTGGCTTGTTATACTTGCTTGTTTGGTTAATATCTTTGCGTTTCTGGTTATTTCGCCACTTTCTTCGGCGTTGTTGGGTCTTGAAGAACGGCAGCGGACGAACTCGTTGGATATATTGCGCTTGGCTACGAATGATACTTCTGCTCTGGATATTACGACTGAGAGAGACACTTACTTCCGGACCATGGGAGCAGTTTTGCGGAACATAACTACTTCGCCTTGGGTAACAGACGAGTATTTCATATTACCCTTCACGACAACAGAAGCCGGAGATTCGGTCTGGAACCCGCAGTCATCAACCTCCCAAGTGTGGGAAGCAGAAACACTGGTTTTCCGCAGCGACTTCCAATGCCAGAAGATTGAGCTGAAGAAGACCGATATGTATCAGAACTTTACTGGTATCAAAGAAGACAATGAGGACCCATATTCCCGACAGATAATAGTATCGGCGCTCTTGGAATCGGAAGAGGGCTGCCGCTACAACATCTCCGGCGAGGCTCGTAACTGGTACGGCCAGACCAGCGGTGATGGATTCGTGTCTTGGGCGCCCATTAATCGCTTTGCAAAGCAACTTCAATTCGACGAGGGGACGTCCATCACGTACAATGATAAATGCCATGGAGAGGAAGCGATTATCTTCAGTAGCCAATGGGTTGCCAACATGACCAGTCCAACGCCTCTTTTGGCGAATCTTACAGCATCGGGCTGGATATGTTCTTCCAATCACACCATGGCCAGTTTACCAGTGCGATTATCGCTCTCACAAGCTAATGTCACAGCTACCTTTGACAAAGAAGCGTTCCGCAAATCCTGCGCAGAGGTCCCTCAGACGATGTTGAACGCATCTCAATTGCTCGAGAAATATACAGATCCTTCGTGGTTCGGATATGTTCCGTCGCCAAATGCTTTCAACGCCCTGGCCGATAATAATATTCCGTTTGGAGGAGCAGGAGCATTGCTAGGCACGCGTTACGCCTTCAATATCGAGGACATGAAGAATGATGCTGGACTCCCCGAAGCAGCAGCCGGACTACGACGTCGATTCTTCAGCGAGATAATGCGCAGTTCGGTCAGTCGTGCACCACAGGCTGTCGAGAACCAACAACGCGTTACGGCTAAGCGAACTGTCATTGAACGACGGATAGCGGTGAATGCGGAAGTGGCGTATACACTTTGCGTTCTTTTCTTTGTATCCTTTGTGATGCTGCTTGTTGGTGTGTGGCTTTCAAGGCTCAGGCAGCGACCCCTTAATATGGTACATGATCCGAATACAGTGCTTGGATTGGCTTCACTGGTTGCGTCTCAACCAGGGGTACTTAATTCGCTTCGGGGGCTTGATCAGTCTTCGAGAAAGGATTTGAAGATGGCGCTTAAAGGCCAGGTTTATGCGACGTCTCCGGGGCATCTCCATCGTGCGGAGAGAGGCGATCAATTTGAAGAAGGTAAGGATCATCAAGAGGTCGTGTTTATTCTTGGAGATGAGTTGCTTACCTCTTGTAGCTGTGACTACCAAGGAGACATCCAAAACCAAGCACTGGACGCCATCCGTCATGAGGCGAAGAACATTATCAGCACTAGCAGTCTACATCATAGGCCTCATGGTCGCCATATCGGTCTTATACAGCCTGTCCATTCGCTCGCGTCTCACCCAGACGCTCTTCACATATCGAACCAATATCGAGGCGTTGGGAAGCTTTGGAGCATTTGCCCCGTTCTCTGTGATTCCTACATTCTTCGCTATTTGCCTTGGTCTTTGGTGGGACGCTATCGACAAGTCTGTTAGATCGCTGCAGCCTATTATCTCCATGTCGAAGGGCCCAACGCGGGTTTCTAGGGGAGCTGGTACTTCTTATCAGTCGTGCTATTGGCTTTGGGCTTCTGTAAAGGGAGCGAGCAAGAGGGCTTGGCTTCTTTCTCTGATAACTCTCGGGACGTTTTTAGCACAAGCTTGTACGTTTTGTGAACCTATTTAATTCTCATACATTAACTGCTTACTCAGTTATCATCACAATGTCCGCTCTATTTCAACAAGGAACCGGTATCATAGACCGACCAGTCAACATCCCCAGAACTTTGGAACTACGCCGTATTCCCGATGTCGAGGAGATTCAAGTATTAACTACTGGCAAAGGTCTCCCACCAGTCAGGAACCAAAACGGAGTAACCTACGTGTACGACGCGCTGCAGAAACTCTTCACCGATCTTTCTACGAATTGGATGTATACCGCAGTTATCCAAGCTACCCTGAACGGATCAGAGCCCGCCTGGAGTAAAGATGGCTGGAGCTTCATTCCGCTGAATATATCAGATGTGCCGGAGGTCCACGCGGTTCGGAATCCCCAAGTCGGCGAGGAGAAAGATTTGTTTGAGTTTTACTCTTCGTCAAATGTTACTGCTCGCACGCCTGCGATTCGCGCTCGTCTGGCTTGTACTCGCGTCACCAATACGAGTGAATACTTCCAGCAATGGGACGACCCAGCTGATCTTGAGCGCATCGAGTTACGAAGAAACATATCAGAGATGTATCTCCCTCGACCAATCCTCAGCGCCTCGCGAGCCTATCTGCAATGCTGTGCGAATCAGACGGATCCGAAGAAAGTCGAGGATTACACCATGTCCGTAGCCGTCGGCTACTGGACTATGAACAATGCCGACGACGAAGAGTCTGAAACGGGTGTGTCGGGGACGGACGGGAACTTCACGGTGAGATGGGTCCATGGGGAAGCGGGCATGGGCGAAGTGTTTGAAAGTGGCGAGTATCTGTTTTTCCCGGAGGTACCAAAGGTTGAAGCGCTGAACTGCATGCCAATTATTGAGGCGGCGGAAGCGCAGGTTACGGTTAATCGGCAGCTTGGTTTCGTGCAGACGTATAATATACTAGAGGAAAAGGGCTCCGAGGACGCTGCTTGGACGGATACTTTCGTTCTTCACGAGCCGGATGATCCAGCGAAGATAGGCAATGTCAGCAAGAACAGACAAGTCCCCCGCAACATGACCACAAGGTAAGTTCGAAGTTTTGTCTACATCAACATTAGCAACACACCAGCTCACAAAGATACCTAGCTATGGCGTCCTCTTCATGCACGCCCTGCTTCGCGCCGCCTCCCTCGCCGACCTCGACTCCAACGGCGGCCTCAAACAAGGCAGTCTAACCCGCGACGCGCTGGAAGACCAAGTCTTCAACATCCGCAACAACGACACAGGTCTCAACCTCGACTTCATGTCGTACGCCTCCTACACGCAAGTCCAGCACAACCCAAGCACCCTGCTGAATCACGACTTGCTTCTCTCCCAGACGCAAAAAACGTTCGCCCTGTTCTTCCAGCATTTCGTGAGTAGTCAGGTTTCGCTGAGCAACGGTGGCTGGGCTTATCAACCCGTTGGTACGAAGCCACTTGATCTTCCGCCGCCAGTGAATTCTACGGCTAGACAGCGATTACCTGGGGGACAACCTGCGCCTGATGCGAGTAGTTTGGCACAGCAGGATACGCAACGTTTAGCGACGGCGACGTTATCTACCCGCGTCGAGGTGCTGCGTATGGATCCCGTGGCTTTCTGGGTTGCGGTTGCGCTGCTTGTGTGGTTGATTGGTACAATTGGCGTGGTTATTGTTGTCCAGCAAAGGTATTTGGGGAACATGATGAGGAATGTGGAGTGTGTTGCTGATGTGTTGGTTTTGATTGCTGGGAGTCGGGGTTTGTTAGGGTTGGTGAGGGAGAGGGGAGTTGTGAGGTTGTTGGAGGATGATGATTTGTTTACGAGGTTGGGTTGGTTTGTTGATGGGGAGGGGAGGATGAGGTGGGGGATTGAGGTTGTTGATGGGAAGATGGTTGTGGGAGGGGAGAAGGGGAGTAGGCATGGTTCTGGGTATGTGCCGGTGAGGACGGTGGGTGGGGGTGAGGATGTTGGGATGGGGAGGTAGGTGGTTGTTACAGGTGGTTATATACTCGAGTATCTACCATAGACACTAAGGAAGAAGCCGAAAAAGGTACTTCATAACAGTTTGTTACAATCCTTTTGCGCATGTAGAGAGGTCGCCACAGTGACTATGGAGTGTTCCGATGGTTCTCATTGAGCATGACGCCACTTCTAGAACATTGATCGGATTCGGGAGGCCGTTTCTCTGCTGCACGTGAACTCTGCCCTACAAGTCACCCGACCACTGGGTTCTCTGAATCCCGGGGGCGAATGAAGATCCTGGGGATCCGAAACAAGGTTCTCTTGATATCAATTCTCTGTCCTGCCCCACCCATCATGAAGTTTGAGTGAATACCCGGTTCTAATCGACTTACAGACGCCATGCTAGTCTATGGTCTTACTCAGATACCGATACTGTACATTTCTGGCTCTCTTTACTTTCTTGTCGCCATCGACCGTCTATCGCGAAGCTTTTGGACCCCCTGCTTGCAAACCAATAAACCGGAAACACGGCAAGCCCCCATGTATAAGCTCCCGCTCAATCTAGAAAGACCAAGACAAGTAATACGAGTCTGGTTCTAGCCCCAATCCTGCCATCTACCAGCCTTATATATATGGGCGATACACACTAGGCAAGTAGAGAAATATACAGGGCCGTGTTATTCCTTACTCATTCTTCAATATCAGCGCATGAATGAGTCTCACCTCCCCGACACACCATCAACTCCAACAACGAAGCTCACCTCACGATGGCCAGGGGCATACCTGAGAAATGCACATCAGTGTATCCCTGTGAAGATGAATTCATCCACCTATACGGCGACTCCTCGGTATACTATTCCCGCGCCGACCTCCTCGGAGCACTAACACTCTACTGTTTCTGGGGCCTCGCATTCTTCTTCGTCTCAACGAGTTTCTACCACTGGAGAGATCCCTTTCGAAAATGGCTGCTTAAACTCGCGACGGCGCTCTACTGGCTCAGTATCGTATTTCTCTGCGTCCGGTATGGATTCTTGATTGGTGGGGATACGGCGAAAATTGGGTATCGGCTGGAATCTTCGTTTGTGGTGTTGTTGCAAAGGCTTGCAATGGTTTTGGTGTTTGCGATGAGTGTCCCGGGGAAGACTGGACGGCTTTGGAAAGGAGGATTGTATGTGCTTGTGGGGATATATGCGGGCTTGAATGTTGCGTACATCGCGCTCGATTTCCTGGTTTCTTCGCGCGCGATAAGTTTCTTTAGGGAGTATTATACGCAGCATCCGCATTTGGTGAGTACGCGTTTTCAGAAGGAACCGATAGGCCTTCCGGTGTGGTGGCTTGGTGATCGCGACTTTGCGTTGGTGTTTACGAAGGGGCAGATGAAGAGTTTCCTTGCGAGTAATGATCCTAATTTTAGTAAGTTTTACCTGCACGATAGGATGTACAACGCAGGGTTCGCCAACGAGCGCAATGTTCAGATTTATATTGGTGTTGTGGCGGATGTATTGGCTTTTGGTCTTGCGGTTTTGGTGGCGCTTTCGAATATCCGTTTTTATCGGGCGAAGAAAAGGGAGTATAAGAAGGCTAATGTAAGCACACTCACTCCATACCTAGGTACTCCTATAAAGTTTAACGAGAAACTGATACTTTATAGGAATTTTTTGTCATCGCCGCGTTCGGAATTCTTATTACAACACTGTTGCAAATTGTTGTCACTCTTCATTATGTGCTGCATAATTGGAAAGTCGTCGCTGATGACACCCGATGGTTGGATTGGGACGAGGACGGCCTTCTCTCGGTCTCGGGATATAGAACTATGACGGATGGATTTCTGGTTATACGGGCTGTTTTTGAGCCCTTTGGCATCTTTTTGGCGTGTGTGGCGATTAGGAGGTGGTGGGTTATCCCGGAGCATTTACGAGGGTAGGAGGTCTGTAATGCCTTGATGTACATGAATAGTATTTGTAGAACTTATTACTTTGTTTCATTAATAATCTTTACTTTTCTGAGACCTATTACGAATTGTTAATTGGAAGTATACACTACTTCCCAAGGACTAAATTACTTGACAGAAATAGACTGCTTGCCTTGACGTTGTTCATATGTAGTGTCCCGGCGCAAATGTTATGTGAATAAGAGCGCAGCTGGGCGACGAGTATAACCCGTGCTGAACATACCTATATATAAATTTAAACCGTGACTTAAAGAGCGATATTTAAACAAATTCTAACCTGTTACAATAGGAACGGGACCGCGATCAAAACGAGAAAGCATCAATACTAAAGCGCCTAACAAACTTCACCACTACGACAGGCCGTAGCCATGCGGCACAGCTACCACCAAGTACATACTTCATGGAACCTCACCCACCAAATCCTCATCATCCTACCAAAAAACCTTCTACCTTTTTGCCTAAAACCACAAAATGACAGAAAACAAGCTCAAGAAGCCTCCTTACGGCTTCATCATCTACCGCGGGGACTACACCGATGACGCCAAATGGGAACGATACATGGCCTATCTCAAGCACCAAGCACGACACGGATTAGAATCCGAGGGCGTACCCCAGCTATACGATCGCATGGACTGGAAAGTAATTGTAAAGACATCCCTGGGTCCATATTTTCTCGTTGTTCTTAGTGCTGTGCTAAGATACCGGCTCCGCTCTCTCAGTCAAATCCTGAAATGCAAGACGATGAACCAGAGGCTACCTGCAGGTAAGGCCAGTGAATCGTATTCTGCTTTGTGGGTATTAATTGGAAGCTTTAGGCGATTTAATGAGTGGCTACAGTCGGGAGAAGAGGAGTTTAATAGTATGACTATTCGCCATCGTGCTTGTATACTGGTTAATAGCTGTTGTCTTGATATTGTGGATGAATTCTTGAAGAAAAAGGCCTTAGATTGGGATGGGGACCATGCTGACTTAATTGATATTTATGGCTGTACAGCTGCTATTCTTGTGTCGCGGTTCAAGGAAGAGGGCTGGGCTATGATAAGTATGTCGTGTTTGATACCGAAGGCGGGTTGGGCGATTGTGCAAGGCTGGGAGCAGGTTGCTATTGAGGAGGGCGAAATTAAGTGCCTTTAGACGGGTAGGGCAAGATTGTCATAGGCCACTATGTACTTCTTGGACGGGTGCCCAGTTCGCACTATCAGGACATCTCTTTCGGCACTTAAAATTTCAGCCCAATAACCAAGAATAAGGTCTGGCAAGGTCCCCATCCTACCGCATGAACAAGTAATCAAGTGTCAATTTCTCAAGCACGACATTAAATAGTTTTAAAACGGACACACGCCAATACGAAAGTCCTCCAAAGGCTACAATTTCCCAGCAATCCTACCCGACAAGCCCTGTTCCGCTCCCAAAAATATCTTCTTATTCATCGTCGACTCATCCAACCAACTAGCAAACAGACTCGACACATTCACCTTCGAATTAACCAAAGCATTCGACCGAGCCCAACTCCTCGCAATTGCAACGGCAACCTCATCCTTATCAGTAAACGCATCGAAAATCAACAAACAAGCACAAGTAATAGCTTCCAAATGATCCAAAAGCTCGCGTCCCCTAAAGAGCAAATGCTCCTTATCTCCACGCGCCGTAATATCACGAAGAGCTTCCAACCTCTCAAGCACAAGATCACGCTCTTCTGGGAAGACGCCCTCACAATGCGAGAGAATAAGACGGACCCACGGCCCGTAAACAGCGTCAATGACTTTTCCATCAGCGATCCGCTTATCTGTTAATACTCGAACGACGTCTTCTGCCATCACACTGACTGTACCCTCCCAGATTGGTCCTGCTTGAGCGTCACGGAATACGCGCGCGATGTTGAGGATACCGCCGTCTTCGTTGTTCTCGCAGTAGCCAACGCCACCGAGACATTCCATTGTTTCTCGGAGCCCTGTGACGGAGGCAACGCTTACTTTGCTCTTCATTACGGGTGTAAGGAGTCTTAGCAGCGTCTCTAAATGCTCCTTGTTCTCGGGGATCAAGCCGGCCCCGGGCACGTTCCTCAGGGCATCTAGTCCTTGTTCAATCGTACCCAGCATTGCGATTCCGAAAAATGAAAATTGGGTTGCTGCTGTGTATTTGATTGTTTCGTTGGCCATCCAGCGTAGGTGCTGGTGGTTATCTGATAGTAATCCGCCGCGAATCTTGCGGGTTTTGGAGTATGCGCGGCAGATCTGAAGACCGCGTGCCCAGTATCCAACGCCGCCATGTGCAGTGTACAAACGGGTCGTGTTGAGAATCGTAGAGATTTGCTTCACGCCTCGCCCCTCCTGACCGATCAGCCATGCACGCACACCTTTCAGTTCGAGCTCTGCTGTGGGCAGAGATTTCGTGCCTAGCTTCTCTTTGAGTCGCTGGATTCGTATGCCGTTGAGCTCGGATAGCTGCTTCTGCCCGTATGTCTGGCTGCTAGCTGCGACTCGTCGACGGAGTGGTGCGTAGAATAGTGAGAGGCCTTTGCTTGTCTGCGCTAACATCATTGTCATATCGGAATCGGTAGCACTGCTGAACCATTTGAAGCCGTCGATGCGCCATGGACCTAGTGGCATACCATGAGCATCTTCGTTGCGGCCCTGCCTCGCTTCTTCCGCAAGCTCTTCGGGAGTCAGACGAGTTGCAACAGTTTCGGTGCCGCTCACGTCACTGCCGCCAGTACGCTCCGTCATCCATTGTCCAGAGGTCCAAGCCTCGCTGGGATTGTTAGATACAAGCCTCCGGTAAACCTCGTTGACGACTTCCTTCAGACCAGGCTGATCACCACTTGGTGTGTCCAAATGCGCTTCCATCAATTTAGCTGCACCATCCGTCATCGACATCGGGCAACCGGTCATGGTAGCAGTACATATATACGCATGGTTCAGCGCAAACTGATGCACGCGGCGATTCCACGCGCGATTGTTCTTGTCGTAAGCGACTGAAATGAGGCCTTGTTCCTGGTAAATGGCTTTCAAAGCTTTCCATCCGGCTGTGGTCCATAGCGAGTCAACTTTGTTCTCTTGACCAAAAGTGTTGAAGGCTTTTACCACTGGGTGGTTGGTTTCCGCGTCGACGGAGTGGGCGAGTAGTTCTGGGTCGAGGGAAAGCCGGGATAGGTTGTGCAGTGTGCGTCTTGGTTCTTCCTCTCCTGGAGGTAGGTAGAGGGCAAGAACACGGGCTAGCGCCTTGTCATCGGAAGCTGCCTTGTAGTTGGATGATTGGGCTGAGTGGGAGGTTGTGAGTTGTTCTGGTGCAGTGAACAGCGGAGGAAGGACGGGTAGGGCTTGGAAAAAGCCATCAGTTGAGGATGAAGCCTTGCGAGTTGCCATGTTGAGAACTCAACGCAGGATACCTAACTGCTACAATGTTGTCTTGAAGGCGGTATATGTATTCGCGGAGGTCCTCGTGTTGTTGAATAATCGTGGTAGGAATGTAGAATGTACCGCGGCTATTCCCTCAACTCCACTCCTTGGGTCAAAATTGCTGACGTGGTATTACTTGTGCTGTGTGAGGAAGAAGAGGAGATGGAGACACTGGATTGCCGAATGTCGTTGGAGCTCAGCATCAGCAAACACACATGACATCCGCCGGGTCCGTGAGCAAACGAGCCGGCGGAATTATCATGTGACGGTGAATTATTGCTGGATTTCCGTTCTGAACCCGTACTAGAATGTGGTCATGCTACAAGAAACTTGACACCCTAAACGGTAGACCTTAAGTACCCCTAGTGTGTGTGGCAATGCAGTCATGATAAATTACTTCGCTCGACAATCTAACTTTTATATGAACTCGGGTATGGAATACCATGGCAGGTACATGTAATAGTAGACATTTGTACTACCTAACAATAGAATTGCGTAAGGCAAGCCCACACAGTGAGTTACACTCCAAGATGGACATGAAGGATATGAAAGAATCCTCTACAACCAAAATCTTCACGCATTATTACCCCATCTTCTACCCCACAACAGCGTGAAGCACTTTAACCCCGCAAAGTACTCAGTAGTCGGATGAGCCAATCAGGTGGCTGTACTTGACCTCGGATACAAGAGCAACCAAAACCCACCGGCTCCGTGCTTCTTGAGCCACCGGCTCGCATTCCTCCCACCTCTCAATTTGTCGAACCACCAGTAACAGCCGATCTTCTGCATGGAGAAGAAACGAGTTCGTCATGCCTGTGCAAGATGCCGACGACAAAAATTAAGAGTATGTTGAGGGTATGCTAATTCGGCATGTGCAGTGCTCTGTACTGATGTGACCGGCTAATACAGTGCGATAACACTCGGCCCTGCCAACTATGTCTTCGTTCTGGATTTGAATGTCAGGATGCCACTGAGAAAACTCGGTTGGTTCTTTTCACCAGATCTCCGGATTTTGCTAATTGCACGGGTAGCCGGTCGAACAGGGTGCGTTCGAAGAGGCGGACGACTCCACCCCAGTCACGAGAAGCAGCTACTCCAGTCTCTCTAAGTGCGGAACATGATTCAGACGTTCATGATGCTGGAATTGCATTGCTTGGTTTTGCAACACCGTCTGCTAGAGTTCGGCCATCTTCTCATGCGACAAGAGTTAGCAACAGTATCATAGCTCATCATACCAACTCACAGTCTGGAGCCGCATTCTCACAGCAGTCAGAGGAGCTGCCAAAGCAGCAAGAAAGATCGTCAACTTTCAGCTTAGTCGAAAAGGTGTTGTAAAATTCACCGGACTAGTTGTGATAAATTTCTAATCAAAATCAGTTATTTAAGAGTTACTCAACAAGGCCCGGCCGCTCAGATGCCATTCCCGGCGGTACGCCCATCGAAGTCTGTCAAGAGACGCGCCTCATACCAGTGGAGACCCTAATTGGTATCCCGCTTCCTCCAACCAATGTGATTAAAGCCTTGCTCGATACCTACATGAGCTCATGTCACTGGTACATTACGTTGTTCCATGAGCCAAGTTTTCGAAATGAACTTCAACCAATCCTCCAGACACACGAAGCGCATGAATCCCAGAAGCCATTTTTGATGTTTCTTCTCACCGTGCTTCTAAGCGGAGCCAGATTCTGCCGTGAGCACACAATTCGGAGGGTGCGCCCTGGCTATGATTATCCTGCAGTTCAAGTGTCCTGGATGAATGCTGTTGAGAAGAACTTTCTATCTTGCGTCGACAAGATGACTTTGTACGATCTTGGATCTATGTTTCTTCTTGCGACGCTTTATCTAAATCGGCAGAAGACCTCCCTTGCGTTCTCCATCATTGGTATGCTTGTTCGAGGAGCTCAGGCCATAGAGCTTCATAAGGAGGCTTCGTGGGGTAGGATTGATCCTATTGAGCGTCATGTCCGGCGCTTGGTTTGGTGGTCAATATACAAAGCAGAAGGGTAAGTGGGAGCTGTTCCAGATTTTAACACTCTTCTCATCCAGTGAAATTCAGGTACAGTGCCCAGGCATATGGCAAACCATCCTCGTTAAACGAAACCGACTTTCAAGTATCAATGCCTGTCGATATTGACGAAACTGCCGTGATGTGTCCAGACTTTGGCACCCTCGAAAAAAGGGAAGACGGTTCAATGCAACCAGTCACCATTCTCTCGTATAATCGGCACAAAGCGAACTTATATCTGATCGCTGCGCCAATCACCCGTAATATGTATTTCAAATCGCATCAACTCCTGGACGACATTATCAAGCAGGTGGAAGAGGTTCATCGCCGCCTTCTAGAATGGGAGAAGCAGATCCCTTTAGAGTTACGAGTCACATCGTTTACTCATCTGACTTCTGAAATCCAACACAATCCCATCGTCCGCATATTCGCTTTGCAAGCTCTTACACTCCAGGCTGCATACGACAACATCCAAATTCTCCTCTTTCGCCCCTTCATAGGATACCAAAAGTCACCTCTATCTGCCTCTTCGTCCGCAGGATCATCCCAAAGCCAGCTTCCTCGAAGACAAATCACAGCAAGCCACTACGAATCCAACATAATCTCCACCAGCCGCACCCAATGCTGGATCTCTGCCATGCGCCTCTCTACCGCCTCCAAATTACCCAACCTCCTTCACATCCTCGAACAAACGAGCCCATTTGCCCAATGGATATCATACTCATTCAACGGAGGTGTTATGCTCACTGTGCTTGCGCTTTCCAACCCGCTTTCAAAACGTACACAAGAGTGCAAACGGGCGATTGCGAGATTAATTAGAACATTACAGAATGCGCAGATTATGACGGAGCAGTGTGTGCAGGTTGTCCAGATTTTGACGGATTTGGTCCATTTGATTGCTAAAGAGGAGATTAGGGCGATGTTAGCGGATGGACGGGATATCCATGAGGAAGAAGCGGTGCAGGTGTCAGACTTCGGCACACCAGAAGGGAATGCATCAATTTCGTTTGATGGGTCATATCCGGGCGAGGAAGCAAATCCAAATCTAGCATCTAGCTCTTCGACTGCTGATCATGAGCACCAACTACCCATTCCAACCCAAGTAAACCTCCCCATCAATTCAAGTCTAAATATGTCAGATTCGATACCCCCAAATATCTTCCCAGAATTTGCGAATGCTGCGTCTCCGTCGCAAGCCAGGCCAGAAGACGCATCCGACCTTCACGCATCTAGTATCGTACAGCCAGATATCACTCCGCAGATGGAGTGGTGGCGCGATCCTAATCTTGAAATCATTGGGCAGACTTGGATGTGGAATGATGAGTTTTCGTTTATTTGAGTGGTGTGCGTATGTTTGTGTTTTGACTCGAGTGGAGCGAGTATATATGGGACTGTTATGAAGACAACCCGATAGGTAAAAGGACAGAGTTGTCGCCAAAATCAAAATTACTAGTATTACCACAGCTTTACTCAATTCATTAAAGCTCTCCATGTAAACGCTCAGAAGGGCTACATAGGAGCTATCCGCTAGACATAGGCATGAGGGTATAAGATGGATATCAGATGCCATTACTTGAGGTAGCCGTCTACCGCAATAGACACGTATATATTCCCACTCAAACAGTCAGCGAGAGCCTTTTGATAGCACCGAAATGAAAATAACTACTTATGATCCCCAGTACTAAAACTAACCCCGCACCGATCTCGGCACCTCCCATTCGTGACTTACACAAATGCATGTCACCATTTTAGCTCAATTGCGTGACGCAAATTCAACATGTCCCGGTGGGCCGGGGAAAGTAGAAGCTTGAAAATTGGGTTCCAGTTGAAGGCCGGATATCGGAAATATCTAGCAGTGTTTTCTCGAAGATCACAGAACTTAGCTCCACCATTGAAAATATTTAAGCTGCATTGAAGCCCGTGTGTTAAATTGGGCTGGATTGGAGGGTTTTGGAAATTGTTAGTCTGGCAAATATACCTCAACTGAGCCAATGAATATCCTGTCATTTTTATTTATCTTTGCAAGCTCCATTTTCTCAATGGCGCAAGCATCAAAAACTTGCGATACTAAATGCTCGCAAGATGCTCTAGCCTTTGCATGGGCGGTATGAACTCGCACCAATTTCAACGTCGAAGTTGACACACAACTAACCTTCAAGCAGTATGGATGGCCGTTATGGGCTTATTCAATGTTCACGCAAAAGTATGACAACATCACAGCAAACGTGTTCTATCATCAGCGACGCCTAGCGAATCCTGATGACTTGTCGGTGGTGCGACCAAACTCTGATACTCTGTACTCAATCGTGTTTGTGGACTTGTCAAGCGCGGATCTTAAGGTGGAGATGCCGGAGATGGGCAATCGGTATTGGATTTTACCTGTTTCGGATATGTAAGTGTTGAACATTTGCCATTGCTTTAACTCATTACGCTGATACACATGATAGCTACGGAAGCAATCTGGCCAATGTTGGAACTATCCACAATAGCACTGCCGGGAAATACCGTATCAGATACAATCCAGATACCTGGGGCGTACAAACTGAGAACATTACTGGAGGATATCAAGCCTTCATGAACTTACCGACACCGTATGGAATCATCGTAGGTAGAACCCTCGTAACAACTGATCCAGGCGACCTCGAAATCGTCACCAACCTCCAAGACCAAATGAAAATATCCACCATTCCGCGAAACTGCGCTCCAGTTGCCCCTCCCTTCAACCTCAAAATCTTTTCCGATCCAGCACTCAACCCCGGAACAGGCGGCACACTCAACGAAGTAATCCTCCACCTAACCGCAAAACTCGCCCACCTAAACCCATCCCACATCATCCCCGACAGACCCTGGATCTCCGACCTCCTCCACAAAGCTGGAATCTCCAACGGGCAATGGACACAACCACCGGGCACAAACCTCACCGCCGCCGCCGCATCAGCAAACCAATCCGTCATCGCCGTTCGCAGCCTCCCCGGCATAGTAAACAATCTCGGCCGCAACTGGACTGCCAACAACATCATCGGCGAATACGGTTCTTTCTACCAACTGCGCTACCTTATCGCCCAAAGAGGCTTCCTCGCGCTAACAAACGATGAAGTCATTTACCCCAGCTATCCCAATATCCGCGTTGGCAGTGACGAAGCGGTGCTCGTGAGCTTCGAGTCCAAGCCTAAAGTGACAGAGAAGGGGTTTTGGAGCCTTACGCCGTATAATGAGGAGCAGTATCTTATTCCTAATAGCTTAGATCGGTTTGTGCTTGGGGATCGGAGTAATCTTACGTTTCCGGACGGGACGTTGTTGAGCGAGGGTGGGCATGGGAGGTTTGAGATTCTCGTGCAGCCGGATGATGTCAGGCCACCGGAGAAGTGGATAAGCAAGTGAGTGTTTGTGTGTGTTTTGTTGTTTTGATGATAGTCGTGATGTGCTAATAAGTGGGATTAGCTGGTTGCCGATTATGAAGGGGGGTGGGGTTATTACGTTTAATTGTAAGTGTGATGCTTCTGAGATTGAGAAACTTTTAGAGAGTCTGTTGAAGTTTGTGTTTGTTGAGCTATAAGACTAATGTTTTGGTAGTGCGGTTTTATGGCCCTGGTTCGGAGATTTTAGATGGAACGTATGTTATGCCGAATGTCACTGTGATTAAGGCGATTCGTGGTGAGGAAAACTCTAGGGTGAAGCTATAAACTTGTGCATTCAAAGCGGGGGAATCTTTCATCAAGAAAATCAATCAACCGATCAACTTTGTGTACGAAGTCTACAAACAACGTCAAGTTTCATTACGTTAGAACTCTTCATAGTTGAGAACACCGAATGTCCAGTGTTGGCGTATTCCTATGCATATAGAGTTCCATATTTTGCTCGCATGGTAGAAGAGAGAAGGGAATCTAATAAGTTATTTGGCCGTTAGGTATTTCACGACTACGATATCCTAGCGTCCATATACATCAACAAGCACGGAATGCGGCGTAGAACTGATAGATCTCTTTCTCTTCATGGCGCAGGGAAACTTGTACAGCCCTAGGTTGTGACTATTTGGAAGTGACTTGAATTGATGATATACCAAGGCAAAAAGGTAATAGTAAAGACAAAAGAGAGAAAGAACCGAAAATACAGATATAGGGAAATATAAACTACTGGATAGAGTGAAGACTCCAGTAGTACGAGCGTGCATACATCGCTTAGCAACTCGCTCTAAACCAAGTTCCGAAATGACCGAAGGCCGAGACACCGAACTTGGAAGCCAACAGGAGGTTGTTGTTTGTTCCGACTATAAATAGTCGGAAATATGCTTTAGCCAAACGGCTGCATAATGATCGGGGTAGTTTATGGGTTTGTTCGCAACGCTCCTGATGCCATTTTCACGACGAAGCACGCTCTAACAGATTCTTCCTACGTATCATGGACTTGGTTGTATGTTATCGGGAGTTAGGTGCATACTTACGGCATTTGTCAAGCTCAGTACTCTCATGTCCGTTAAGTGATCAAGCGTCCATGGCTTTTGATACTTATTCATTGATAGTGCACGGCTAAGTTTGAGGCTAGGATGAAGGCTGGGAAACTGGCTAGAACACTCAAGTGCATACTCGTAGAACCTGTATTGGCCTTCATTAGTTCTCGAACTCTGATTGCACAAAGAAATTGGTCAATGCTACGCCCAGATCCTTCAATATATATACTACTTACGATGATGCATTTTCTATGAAAATAGGACGCACTTGTTTTTTTTATCTCTCTTCCATTTTCGAAATGCCAACCATTCTCGTTGTGGGAGCTACTGGTCAACAAGGAGGCGCAGTGGTACAGGCACTTCTTTCTTCAGGAAGAAACGACGTGGTAATTCGCGCCATCTCACGGAATCCACAGTCGGATTCAGCACTTAGGCTTCGAGAACGAGGCGTGGAGGTCTTCAAGGCAGATCTGCTTGATGCACTCTCTCTTGAAGCCGCCCTACGCGGCTGCGATGCAGCGTATCTAGTGACCGATTTCAGTGGCCCTGGCGACGTTGCTGGAGAAACTGAAAAGGGTCGCACATTCGTTGATGCGGCGAAAAGAGCCGGTAAGTGTTACTATCTTTACGACTAGAGCTTGTTCATGTAACCACACCTTCTAGGCGTCAAGCATGTCGTTTTCTCGTCCGTAGCGGGAAGCGAGGATCCAGAAGTCGAGCACTTCCACTCGAAATATCTAGTCGAAGAACACCTTCGCAACTCCGGCTTTTCATGGACCATTGTACGACCAGTTGGCTTCTTGGAGGTTATTCCTCCATCAGGACTTACAAGAGATCTAATGCTCAGCTTCATGCAAGCTGTTTTCGGAAATGGAAAACAAAAATGGATTGCTTGCGAGGATATCGGCAAGACAGTCGCAAGAGCATTTCTAGAGCCCGAGACTTCGTCTAGCAAGATTTATACTATTTGTGCAGATGTAAAGTCTATTGAGGAAGTAAGACAAGAGTTTGCAAAAGTTGAAGGGCGGGAAGGGTGGAGGTTTTGGATTCCGAAATGGTTGGCTTTAAGGGTTTCTCCGTATCATTATCGGCAGATGTTTATTGTCAGTATATCTCGAATTTACAGCTGTTGGCTTGACTAATCTTTCGTAGTGGCTTGCAAAGGGGCTTCAACCTGGAGACCCAGAGGAAACCAAGAACATAGTACCCGATTCCCTGGATGTTCAGTCATGGATTAGGAGGAGAATAGAGATTGCATGATTATACTTCCACAAACTATATGGACCAAATCTTGACGCAACCCTATCACATACGACCATAGGACGCTGAATACAAGGCTTCCCGTCCGCTCAGCCATATTTAAGCAGTGTACCGGCGGATTAGTAGTCAAGTGGGTGACCATTGGCGAATACCTGCTGTTGTATGTTTTTATTTTGCAAATTTTTTGGCGAAGGTATCTGGAAAGTTAGTGCTCTGATGAACGGGTAAAAGTGGAGTGCACTAAACCACAGATTCTTTAGTTTCGGAGTAACCAACAAACATACGCAGCCTTGGATTAGAAGAAGACAGAGAGTAAAAATGATTCGCAAAAATAGGCTGTGTCCCGTGTTGTCTGCAAATTCTTGTATTACGCACTTCTGGTTTTCTCTGAGTAGAAACCGAGCTGCTTTTTGACCAATATTATATTCTAATTAGATCAAGATATCATGAGGTCATTCCCCCTAAGATCAGGGAGAGCAAACTAATTGTACAAATTTCTCCATGAGTCCCTCGAAGAAACACGATCCCACCAAGCTTTAAGATTTGGGCGCTCGGTGATAACATTACCCTCATCTAAAGTGAATAGAGCATTCACGAGCGGCATGTAGAAAATATCTATTAACGAGAAAGTCTCGCCACCCATATAAGATTGCTTACTTAAGATCTGATCAAATGCATCGCATCTCTCTGCCAGAATCTGTCGATAGAGAGAAAGAATCTTTTCATCGACAGGCTGACCTCTCATCCTATCGCGCAGTGTTAGCAATTGTGCCAGGTCGGAAAGGGACGAAAGAACTAACGGCATGATCCTCTTTTGGTAGTATATTTGCTGGGCAGGAGTGTCGAAATTGCTGATTTCGATGGAAGCCCATTGCTCAAAAAGAGCCCATGCCTTATCGTCTTCGGCAGATGGGATGAGGGCAGGTCCTTTGTCGGCAAACTTCTTTGCTAGGTAGCGAGCAATCGGGCGAGACTCTAAATGCGCGAAGTCGTTGTTAAAATTGAGTTTTCGATTGAAGGTTTAAGGCTTTAAATACGCACCATAAAGAATAAAGCCATTATCATCAAGAACAGGTATCTGGCCGAACGGCTGTAGGGCAAGATGGGCTGCGCTCTATATTGTCATCCATGGTAAGCGCGTATTCGGCAGGCTTTCAGCAGTTTTCTTTCATACCTTATGCTCACCAGCATAGAGATCAACGATCTTTAGCTCAAAATCTGTAATACCTTTCTCAGCAAGGACTAGAAGAGCGCGAGAAGTGCAGATTGACTGTTTCAACCCGATGAGTTTGAAGGACATGTTTGGCACTATCAAAAGATAACTGGCTTGGAGAAAGGCGCAAGATAAAGTGATATTGAAATGATTAGACAGATTTTTCACCATTCGCGGTGCTTTATATACATGTGGAAACCCCTCACCCCCCGCGTATTACTTGGCGCAAGCATTAGGATCCCCCAGTTTGGGGCCCAGCCTCAAAAACTTCGTAAGCTGAAGGGCGCATAGCTTGATCTTTTCCTCCCTATCCGGCTATTTTAGTGCGTAATTGTGTCCTTGACACAGACATTGCCTACGTTTCCATGTACAGACGCCCTTTTCTAGCGCCAAATAGGACCGAATACCTATGGCTTGTTGGTCCGAAAATAGTGCGGATCTATTAGATAAGCGGAATGTTTCGATAAGTTCTATAGCAATCTTCTATTTTAAGTTCTTCTCTAGAAGCCTTATTGTCTAAAGAATTAGAGGAGCTGTTGAGCTTCTAAATTCGTCCGGGTAACGCAGCTTGAGACGCAACATGAAACCCTTTTTCATACTTATTATGCCAATTGGTTGTTAATTCTAAGGACATTTTTATTCCTCCCAGCTCGTCAGCCAGCGGGTATTCAAAGCAAACAAGTCGGAGGAAACACATTGTTTCCAATTTGCTGTCGATAATGTCATTTAAGACTTTTGATTTGGGTTGAACACACGGTAACCATGAACTCGGAGCAAGATTTGCGAAACAGTTTGAACTTCTTCATAACACGAAATAAGATCAAAAGGGTAGTAGGCGACGTTCGTCTTTGCCAGTCGTCCACCCGAGTGAAATATGTAGTGGATAGTGCGTTTTCAGTGCACTATGCCTATGGTATGCAGATATGCCATGATATCTTGATCAATGGGTGAATGTGGAATATGCTAGGCCTCAGATGGTGGAGAATTGGCTAGCTGCAGAGTCTTTATCCCTTTGTGGAAGGAGTCTGCTTAACTAACATACCCTCGCTGGTCTCCATCTCGCGCTCTTGTAAATAGCCATACGTCGCCTCAAAAAGACACTGCAATATCCACAGGATGATACGTTTCAGAACATCACGTTTTCACCGGATGGGTCCTTGATAGTGTCAGGCTCAGTGATCGGCAACGTGTGGCTCTGGGATACGACCGTAAGGGACTATAAAACCATACTCAGGGGCAATTCGAGAACTGCACATGCTGTGGGTGTGGTGTTCTCCCCGGACGGGTATCTAATGGCTTCCGACTCAGAGGACTGCACAGTGCGCCTCCGGGATACAGCCACAGAGGAGCCTATAACTATACTCAGGAGCCGTTCAAAAACCGTGAGTGGTGTGGCGTTCTCTCCGGACGGTTCTCTACTGGTTTCCAGTTCAATGGGCGTGACAATGCGCCCCTGGGGCACAACTGCGATGCACCAAAACAGCACCAGTGATTTCCCTCGAAACTCTTTGCCCACTGTCAACTGCGTAGTAGTTTGGCTTGATGGATCTATAGCGGCATCAGTCCCGGTGCACGGGCGTGTACTACTCTGGGATGTTCCCAGTGGGTGATGTAAGGCTAAGATCGATCGAGATTCTGGTAGGATCCGCTCCCTGGCCTTCTCCTTAGACGGATCCCTGCTGGCATCAGGTGTAGAAGACGGCATGGTGCGGATTTGGAGTACGGGTACGGACACTGCAACATGACACTCAAGGATGCCTGCCCCGAGTACCATTACGAACATAAACCTCCCGTTACATATGCAGCGATCTCAGAAGATAACTGTGCAGTGACCGCAAACCCAATTTCGGGCCATATGTGTCTCTGGGATATAGCCACAGAATACTTTAAATGGTTGCTTGGTTTCAGGAGTGACTTTCAAACTATAACATCGATAGGCTTCTCGCCGAACGGATCTCTAATAGTAGCTGGCTTATGCGACTTTCCATCTAGGCAAAGCAAGTTACGAGTCTGGGACACAAATTCAACGAGCTGTAAAAACTATTTCGACATTGACAATTACAGTGGCGCCTGGGCCTTTTTGTCATATGGCTGCCTATTAGCATCAAGATCAAATATGATGCCCTCGATGACATATACAGTCAATATCTGGGATATAAGCACGACGCATGCCATTATTACTACCCAAGACGTAATGGGCCAATTACTCCAATTCTTCCCAGGTTGCTCAACCCTCCCCATGAATGCTAGCAACTTTCGCCCGCCCTGCAAATTTTCTATCACGGTTCAATCAACTTATTCAGTTTCTGGGCTCTCTTTTAGAAGTGGTCATGGTTATTGGGTATGTAACGCTGCAGGCGAAGAGATTATATATATTCCATCCGAGTATCTAACACAGTTCTTTGATGTCCGGGGTCATACTATTATTGGAATGTCCACCAGTGGTCGCATGTGGTTTCTCAGATTGTCAACTGAAATATAATCCCACTTGTTTCTCTAGTCGCTAATCCTCAACCCTCTTCCTCATTGATTCGTTTAAACATTAGATCTGAACATTCTCAATAGTTTATTACCTCAAATGTAGTCACTTTCCTGGATTATGCGTACACCTTCATTACCTTTAATCATCGTGCGGGACTATTATTTGAAATACATTCCCATCCAAATACAAAATAATCTCTAGGGCTGGATTTGATACATCTACGTATTTGTTCATCCGTGGAACAAATTTGTCGAAGGACTTTTCGTTCTATGTCATACTAATTGGCTGCGCAATGCTTAGAGCTGTATTTGCACCAGTGCATAATACTAGACTAAATAAAATTGACTAGATGTGAATAGGTGGGATAGAATTGACCAAGACCATCTCCAATGAAGTGCTTATGGACGCCGTATTTCTCGCGCGAGTGAGCTCCCGACATTTATGACGACCCAAGTACCCGCATCACAACCCACCCCAAGATATTTATTATGTACATGGCTTTTGAAATCTCTCGTAAATTTAGAACATCTTCCAAAGTGCGTTTCTGCCATTGCCAACAACCCATCCAACATCTTCCCACCAACGAGCAACATCGCCAAAGCAGTGAACGAAGTCACCACCAACGGCAATGACTTCATAAATAACAACAACCCAAACGCTCGAGAAAAACTCTTCTCTAGTGCCCGCGGCCTGATTTCCGCCACAGAGTCACCTATTGAGTCTTTACTATTGCACATCTGGGCTCTGGTAAGTGCATCCCTAATGCCCAAGTCCTTGACTTTAACAATCTAGCTCACTCGCACCGTCGCAGTGCGCATCGCCGCCGACCTCAACCTATTCGAAACCACCATTCAAGACAGCGGGCGGCCCAAGAGCGACGAAGAATTAGCAGCACCAACATCTTCATCATTTACACTTGTGAAGTGAATTGCTCGCACCTGTGTTTCTATGCAAATGTTAGACGAAGAAGGACCAGGATCATACGTACCTATGTAACTCGCTCACAAAACTTCTAGTAAAACCCGAGTACGCGGCGGGGATATTATGGTGGAGCGTAGCACGGATCTAATATACCAAGAAATGAATCAGACCAGAGAACTAAATATTTCCAAACAGCTACGACGGCGCACAAATCCCCTTCGCGCGGGTTCCAGAATCCAGAGAACCCTGTTGATGGACCGTGGCAGTATGCTCTGAGTGGCGGCCATGCATTCGATTACTTTGCACAACATTCTTCCCTACTCCAAGTCTTCCATCAATACGTCTCTATGTACCCATGACCCGAGTTAGACCAACATGTACTCAGTTCAAGAGTGGTTAATAGCTGGTTTGAGATATGACGGCGATGCCTCAGTGTTCGTTGACATGGGTGGGAGTACCGGGCAAATTCTGCTAGACTTTCTAGAGAGCACGCCGCAATATGATGGGAGGCTTGTTCTGCAAGGACTTCCGGAGGTTATTAAAGCTGCGAAGGCTATGGGTGTGTGTGAGAAGTAACGTATTGAGCTTCAGACGCACGACTTCTTTACACTACAGCCGAATAAAGGGGCGCGTGCGTACTTTTTGCGCTCGGTGGTACATGACTGGCCGGATGAGAAGTGTCGCGTGATTCCGGGGCACTTTAGGGATGCGATGGAGCTTGGGCATTCGAGGATTCTTGTTAGTGATTGTGTATGTGGTTCTTTCTCTGACGTCTTTGCTAATTGGATTGGATATGGGAAAGATTTGAGGTATGATTCGCTAACTATGTGATAGGTACTTGCGGATGAACATGCGGCATGGCAACATATATCGCTTGACATTTTCATGATGGCGCAGGCTTCGGGTCAGGAGCGCACTGGGCAGGAATGGCGTGAGCTTATTCATAGCTGTGGGCTCAAGGTGTCGGATATTTTCAATAAGGGCGAGGGGAGTGAAGGGCTGATTGAAGCTGTGCTCGAATAGGAGAGCACTGCCTATTGTAGGTACTCCGAAAATGAGCGGCATGGTGCTTCTATGTTCACTTTTAGAGCAATGATTTGCTGCACATCACAAATGCATAAAAGACTCAGCAATGCAAAAGTAGACATGTTCGCAGCAAACAGTAAGAAAAAGCCTATTTTACAATACATCGGAAGAAAACTGACAATGACATATCCATCCTTCCCTCTACTCTAACTGATATGTAGTAATAAGCGCCGCATGATCACTCGTCCACTCATTATCCGCATGATTCGGCTTATCCTTATTATTCTTGCCCACAACCTTAGTCTCAGACTTCACCACCTTCAACCCACCCTTGTGATATATAAAATCAATACGATCCTGCGGCTCATCCTTATTTACATCCGGATTGTGGTGTTCAATCGGCGACCAAGTGTCACCGGGATCTTTCGCGGGATCAGGATGCGCGACGCGGAAGGAATCAATGAGTTTCATGTCTGTACATTTTTTGGAGGTTGGCCAGGCGAATTCGTAGCCGCAGTGCTTGGATTTTGTAGAGGCGACCCAGTCGAGGTGTGAGGGAGCGTTGAAGTCGCCGACGAAGATGAAGGGTTTGTTGGCGGCGTCGTCGATTTGGCTTTTTGCGTTATTGAGGGCGTCGCCGATTTCGCGGTTTCGCTTTGTGGCTGTTTCTTTCTTGAGGGCTTCTGCGGCATTGGCTTTGTTGAAGCAGAGTTCGTAGGGTCCGTAGTCGTCGGCAGTGGTGTGGACGGACCAGAAGTTCATGACCTTGGAGCCCCCGGCAATGCTCAGGGCAACGCCATTGGAACGGTCCATGGCTTTCTTGTGTCGGGCAACGATTTGGTAGCGCGAGATGATGGCAGCGGTGTCTCCGGAGCTGGGCTGATGGTAGTTCCAGCCCAGTGCCTCAGCAAGGCGTTTGCCGTCATGACCTCCATTGGGGCCGTCTGCCTCTTGGAAGCCGATGATATCAGCACCAGACTCTTTCAAAAAGCTGACCTGCTTGTCATGGTTGCCATTAACCTTCTTGCCACCATACCAGAGGTTGTATGACATGACTTTGAATTCTTTGGATGAGTCTTTCTTCCACTCGACTGGGATCGGGTTGGCCAGCCACTTGTAGCCATCGTTGGCGAGGAAGTATGCTTTGTATTGGCCAGCTCCTCTGACTGGTGTGGCGATTTCCACGGAGCCAGACCCTTTGGTCACATACTCCCATCGCAGCGACTGCTCATGCTTCTTTTCGTCGTCAGGCCCGCCGGTGACGTGATACAAGCCGATCCAATTCTTTCCATTCGCGGATGATGTAGAGTATTCGAATGTCAGTTTGTCGGCATTGGCAGATTTTAGTTTCAGAGAGCCATCGGCGCGTGCAACGTTCTGGGCTGGCGCTGGAGCTGCGTAGACCAATTGGCTGATGGCCACGAAGGACGTGAGCAATATCCTTCGTAGATACATGATGTCAAAAGTTAGAGACGGGGCAAAAATAGGGCGTAAATGGGGTAGGGTAGATGCTTTGCTTCCCGCCCGGGGGTTGTGTTAGATAACTAGTCTAACACCAACCGCGAACAAAAACGAACGTAGAGGGTCAACAAAAAGGAACAAGAAGAATCGGGGCGTATTTAATTTTGTAGAGCGGAGTTGCCCGTCGCTTTATACAGCGGCATCCGACCGCTTGCAACACGATCACCAGATGTCGCAACAATACTAAACAGAACACTCGCAGGACACTCAGACGGTGCGGGGGTACTCAAGTTACAGTAACACCGCATGTCCGACGGCTCCAAGACTTTTAAGATACTCAGGAGCCCGTGTTGCTCAGCCTTGAAATTATCCCAAAGTGGTTGGGCAACGGTCACTGCGCCAGGTCGCCTTACCGGAGTTGATCTACAGCGATGCAGCGTCGACAAAATCTTACCTAAAAACATGTAAGGCCCGGCCGTGCGCCGTTGGCCTTGAAGGCTTGGGGTGTTGATTTGTCCGCTGGGTTATACGAGAAGTGACAAGTCCGCCCGTCAGGGCAGGTTGGCAGTGTTTGCGCATGTACTTGAGTGGCTTTGAAGTATGCAGGTTTAATTGCTTTCCTACATGCAGAGGACTTTGTTTTAAACATGATCAGATATTCGTTTCGCACCTGCCTGAGTAGGGTCTTTGTTGGAAGGCTAAATGTGTAGATACGAGTATCCTTCTCCGCTCAGCCACAGCCGATCCTAGTCCCCAATTTTTTTACTGCATCCAGATATGCGCAGAAGCAGCTCTAGTGCATATATTCATACCAATGCAGCTGAGGGCAGGGGTTCTTATACAGAAATCTCAGGTGCGCTGATGACGGCAAGCGGCTATCCAAAGCGCATTTAGGGCACAATCAGGTACCCTTCATTCAACAGCTATCCACTCCTTATTTTTTTTCTACTAAAGGAGGCAGTGCCTTTCCGCCATTCACCAGGGCCACCAACCGAGCCCACCGACGTCTTCATACACCATCAATCCTGAAAACGAATCGAAAATACCAAATCTACGAAGTAGTAATCTTCTATTTAAAATAACTAAAAAGAAGCAGGTGTACGATATTGAAGCAAACCATGTTTTGCCATGCTAGATAACGTAGTTTACAAGCGAGTGCGCATTACAAGCGAGTGCGCACCCCACCAACTTTCTACAACGCGTAGAATCCTAACTAACATGGCACCCTCAACTCAAGCCCAGCCAGCCTCTTATAAGGCTGATATACACCTCGCAATCTCAGCTCTTCAACAGAAACAAATTAAGGCCGAGGCAGTCGCTGCTCGGACGTTCAATGTATCTCGAGATACACTCCATCGCCGACGCGCTGGCAAGCCTGCCCGACGCGATTGCTAGCCCAACTTAAAGAAGCTAACCCAGCTAGAAGAGGAGGTGATTGTTAGCTATATACTAGATCTAGATCAACGTGGATTTGCGCCTACGTACACAGCTGTACGTAATATGGCTGATAAGCTACTAGCTGCGCGCGGCGCGGGTCGCGTTAGCTTCCACTAGCCACGCAACTTTGTCAAGCGTACAGACAGTCTTACGACGCGTTTTAATCGACCGTACGATAGGCAGAGAGCGCTATACGAAGATCCTGTCCTTATACAACGCTAGTTTAAGCTCGTAGAGCAGACAAAAGCCAAGTACGGTATCTATAATTAGGACGTCTATAACTTCGACGAGGCTAGCTTTATAATAGGCAAGATTACGACTTAGCTCGTCGTAACAGGGTTAGAGAGGAGAGGCAGGCCGAAGGCTATCCAGCCTAGCGAACGTGAGTGGGTGACGGCGATCGCTACAATTAACGCTGCTAGCTAGACAATTCTACTATTCCTTATCTTTGCTAGCTAGTATTACCTGTTAGCCTAGTATAAGGATAAAGAGATTCTACGCAACTAGGCGACCGTAGTTAGCGATAATAGCTGGACGAATAATAAGCTAGGAGTTGAGTAGCTAAAGCACTTTATTAAGTATATAGACAGGAAGGTAGTTAGCGCGCGTAGGCTGCTTATCCTTAATAGCTATAAGAGCTACTACTCTCTTGAGTTTTAAGAGCTCTATAAGGTAAATAATATCTATACGCTCTATATACTACCTTACTTATCCTACCTACTATAGCTACTTAACGTTGGCTGCTTCTCGCTATTAAAGCGCGCGTATAGCCGTAAGATCGAGAGCCTAATCTACTACTATATTAACTATATTACTAAGCTTGAATTCCTACTAGCCTTTAAGGTAGCCTTTAATCGAGCGTTTACGATAGCTAATATTTACTTAGCCTTTTAAGGCGCAGGCCTTGTCCCTCTCTAGCTAGACGCTATTCTGTTAAAGCTAGACGTGTAGCTACTACGTACGCCTACTCTAGCTACTCTGCTAGAGGCTCTCTAGGAGGCTCGTACGCTAAGTAACGTACGTAAGCTTAAGGCTTAATTAACGTTAATTCGTGAGCGCGTTAGAAAGTATAAGAGCTCGTTACTAGCTTTAATTATTAAAGTAATTAACTAGCTTAAGAAGGGAGCTAAGGTAATAATACTCTTGGCTAAGCTAATGCGCGATTAGGTTACTAGCCTTAAGAGAGCTAACGAGGCAGCGTTAAAGCGAAAGTAGCGTAAGAAAAAGCGTATATAGAAGTAAGGAGTCTTAATAAAGGGAGCTGGCGAGGATCTACTCGCTTAACAAGAGGCTAATTAGTAGATTGCTCGTGAAGAGCGTTAAGGTGGAGAGCAATTAGGTCTTAGCCGCCAGGCTCTAGCGCGCTGCACGAAGTGTAGAGAGCCTGGACACAACTCACGTACGTGTAAAAAGGATACTATAAATACTGCTTAATCTATTGTATTAATATCTATATACTACCTTATAACGTGGTTGAGTTATACGCTCAAAGAGGTGCGTAATGTTGGTGGGGTGCGCACTCGCTTGTAATGCGCACTCGCTTGTAAACTACGTTACCTATGGTATATCGTCGCACCTCGTCGTACAGTGGTATGCGCCCACCATCCTAAGCATCGCCACAAGCATCAATTTCTGGTACCATGACATCACGGATTTTCCTCTTTCAGAATTAAACTTCTTAGGGCTGAACAGTATGACATAGGTACCGCTTACACAACGGTATGATGGTCCAGCCACTCTGCATTCCCGGCTTTCTACCGTTGCTGTGGCCTCAGCTGAACTCAGCCTCTAAAGTATAATACCTGTGCTTGTTTCCACTGTGGTTTGAGATCGCTCATCAACAATGCTTAAGGAATATGTTTTGTTTTTGGTTTTTTTTTTGTTAAATTTTTTGGTAGACGCACGACGGTGCAATTTCAGAAACGAATAACAATAAATTATAATCATGCTTTGTGGGGAATTGATCGATAGCGCATGGTTTGTAACTGAAAAAAATATAACAGAGAAGGTTTTCGTCTCTTAATTTGAACCGCTAGGTAGTTATAGATCTGCTGTACTTGAATCGTTGTGCGATTATTGTTTTGTTTGTGAAAGAGAAATTAAGTGGGTATTCTCTCTGAAATGGTCGTGTCATCAGACCGTTGTGCATCGTCAGCTGGATTGAAGATACTCACCAAAGGCTATTGCTCTTTGGTAACACATATTAACGAACTTTACCATGAGTCTCTTGCGAATTCGTGATGAGTTTATTTATGCACGTGGATGCTTGGAAGATGCCTTTGACGAGATTTCAAGATACCGAGGTAAGGTAGAATAATCCGGTTGACCCCTATCGGTATAATCCGGACTCTCTCAATCAGCCATATCAGAAACGCCTACAACGAGAAAAGTAATTCTACGAATTCAAATCTAGCAAATTTCCACTAGCCTAACATGCTTTATTCGGGTAACTCTTTCTCCCGGCTTTTAGAATTTTCCAATTTTTGACGGTGGGGACTCAAATACTACTCTCAGTCATCATAGATTGGCCCATTAAATATGCGAAACCCATTTGTCTCATACAAGACTACATGAAAAAGAGGCGAGGCGGCTCAGCATCTTCGCTTACCTAGAGCCTCCCATGAAAAGCGTCCGGATTGTATCCCGCAATCGGGTGGCACAGCGGCATTGGCCTAATCTCGATGGGGAATCCCATCTCACCGAGCAAAATCACAGTTGAGTTTTTTCATTATTGCTGTGCGGCGAAACTACAAGGTCTACACTACACTGATCGAAGCTATTGGATACATTGAGTAGCTTCCTTCAGCCTGGCTCTCAACTGTTGGCTTACACAATACAATACACGCTGAGTGGATGGCTGGAAGTACAATGCTTCCGTTCGGCGTGATTGCACAAGAAGCCCAACGGGGCGTTTACGAACAGGGATGGTAGATTGTGCGGCGAGGCATTTTTGCCATCGGCACTTGGCGGATGCGCAGATGGATTGGACAGTTCTACACCCACTGCCTCGCCCCATTACACTTCATCCTGAAGAGGCTGTTGTTGGTCGTGCGAACTGTGTGAAGCCGGAGGATCCAAAATAAAAGAAGATAGCTGAGCAAGCCTCAACACCCAGTATCGACAGACGATTGGAGTGGATCCACGACACCATGGTCTTTTCGACGTGGAGTGATGGGAAGCAGGGTGCCTTGTCAAAATCTTCAACATCCTATTCAATTCTCCAATTCGCAGTTCTCGCCATCGCTGCTGGTGCTGTCTACCATTTCACGACCAGGTCCAAAAAACAGCCATTATTTCCTGTCTGGGCGACCCTGGAAATCGGCCTTACAAGCTACATATTGTCCGCGGCTGGGGACGGACTAGGCCGGCGTATAATGTAAGTAGATACAAGATACCAGCCACGACCAAGATAAAACCATCTCCTACATGTACATACTTACGCCGGGCAGTTCATCCCTCCGACGCAATGGAGGCTCGTTATTCGGACTCAGTTCAACCCACCAGATTCTCGTAAACCTACCGGGAGTAGATCGCCTCATGTCGCACTCGGTTGGTGCCGTGAGTTCTGCACCGATATCTTACACTCTCGTCACCCGCGTCTTTGGCGCAACCCCATCACCAGAATTTAGACAAAAGCTTGAAACTAGCTTCAAAAGCCTGAACGCGCCCATTGAAAAGGTGTTCGTGAGCGACGCTAGCTCAATCGCAGCTTTAGAGCGGGCGAATATCCACGAGTATGCGACGTCATTTGTGACCTTCTCGTCGAATGCCCACGATAAGAAACGCTGGGAGCACTCTTCGCATATGAGAATCATTCCATCCAGCTCTTTCGAAAAGCCAACCAGCGTAGAAGTGGATTTCCAAAGCCTAGTTCGGGATTTCGGCGCTTGCATCGCCATCCCTACATTATACGGCGCACACTTTCTAAACCGGTACCCCCAAGCCCTCGAAGATCTCTGGAAATTCGACAACGACCTCTTTCCCCTACTCATGATTGGGATACCTCGGTGGGCCCCACTGAAAGTCGTTAAAGAAGGCGTCGCGGCACAAAAACGACTGCTTCGCGAACTAGAAGCGTTCCACCGCAGAGTTTCCCAGTATCGCGCCGGTGAACCGGTGGATTTCGATGACGACATGTCGGATATAAGTAGTGTTCCGCTGGCACGTAGCAAAATTTGTGACCGCGATGGGTGGTCGTCCAGTGAGCGGGCGCCAGTGGAGCTGGGGCTGTTTTGGGGCCAGAATGCTAATACCCAGCCGATGCTATTCTGGCTGCTGACCTACGCATACTCTACACCTGGGGTCATTGAAAAAATCCGCGAGGAGGTAGCGCCATATATGGAGTTCTCCCAGGCAACGCCGAAAGAAATGATGTCCCTGGATGTTGCTGGTTTAACGCGTCACTGTCAGTTTTTGAAGGCTTGTATCTTTGAAACATATCGCCTCGCAAACGAACCCACATCGATTAGATATGTATCTCGTCCTGTGACCATCGACGATGGGAATCTCACGCACGAGCTGCGCCCAGGAATGTTTATCTCTGCGCCGCACGCCATCGACAGTCTCGATGTTTCCGTCTACGCAAACCCTGACAAGTTTGATCCGATCCGCTTTTTACAACATGATGCTGAGTCAGGAAAGAAGGTTGCTCGGTATGGGAGGCTGAAGCCGTGGGGAGTTGGCGCTGCAATGTGCAAGGGGCGTACGTTTGCCGAGAAGGAGTTGTTGTCGGTTGGTGCAGCTATCATCGCCCTATGGGATGTGGAGCCGGCGAGTGGTGTTTGGGATATACCTGCTAGTTTACCAGGAACCGGGGTTAAAAAACCGGTGAAGGATATTCGTGTGATGATTTCACGGAGGAATTGGTAAAGATGGGGCCTCAACCAGATGCAGTGTTTGACATGGAGGACGAGAGTCATGCGTAAATGTCGTGGCCAGTGATTGCTGAGAACTCAGGACCGGCCAACTGTGGGAATCGCTGCCTCGTCAATCTCTATCTACGAACTCTCTCGCAGCTCACGATCTATTGTGCGGAAGCACGGTTTCTACTTGTTGCAGAGGTGGGTGTTGGTGGCACGTCGACTGGACCTCAGTGGCTCAAATCAAAACAAGCTTCGATTGCGACACGCGGGACGGCCAGAAGGATCTCCCGTCGCTCTCCGTGTTAACCGATGCGAGGTTGTTGCCTTTTCCTAAGATCAATCGGCAGGTTCAGACACAGGAGTGGGAATCGGAATCGGGACGCACGCCCGCGCTGCCACTTACCTCAAGACGGCAAGGATAGAACCAAATCATAGCATTTTTACCAACCACCGCAATCTCGTTTCCGGAAATTCACCTTACTTTAAGATAGCCATGATTCAGTGAGGATGTGCATGTTTGTTGGTGCCTGATTCTTGCAACCGCAAATCTGCAGGCTTGCGGCGCAGTTCCTTATCAACTGACTTTTACGAGAAAAACCATCGATTTTGGCCCCTTCTCTTCATTTCGGTTGAAAGAAAAACGGATTCGGCCCGAAGGACGCTGCAGGCATCGATATTTCCACGCAATTGTAATTCACGAATTTAGTTTAGTAAGAGGTACACCCCTTGTCTTTCTGCTGATGTGTAAGGGTTTTGAAAAAAAAAAGGCAAACAATAGATGTGACCAGGGAAGCAGACTAGGATAATAATTTATGGCATGAGTCGAGTTCAAGTTCATGTATACATCAGGAAGTGCGAAATGTGGAATATTTTGAAGAGCCTCTGAAACTAACTAAACAAATGTTGGTGAAAACAATGGCCTTAAAAACGAAAAACAGCAGACTTAGTACCCTCATATAATCTCTAGTTTATGCTTCAAACTTTTGCCTGCCTGAATAGACAATGAAAAACTTTTTAAAGCCGCCAGTTGTAGGTGTTTTATTGGTCTTGTTGTGATGTTTAGATGTGATCCTACTCGTTTACTAGCAGCCAAATGGCCTGCTTGCCTGCCCTTGTAAATTCCTACTCATCCCTTGCGGTGCTCGCGTACTTCCAGACGGCCATTTTGCGAACTGCCCCTCAAGTCTTTGATTACTGAAGTATTTCCATCGCTCATGTTCCCATCTATTGATGGGGCTCGGTTGACCACAGGTCCAGATCCGCGCGCAAATGACTGCCTTGAATCGAACATTTGACTGTCCACAACTCGCACAGCGTGCTCCTGAGAGTTGCAAACCCGCATCTTGCCATTTTCAGCGGCATTGCTGCTACGTAGCCTTGTTGTGCCCAACCAGACTGCGCTGGCATAGCCAAAAGCATACCCTGTGACCAGCCCGGATACCACAGCGGGTGACCTGGCTACCGCACACGGCACTTTGCAGGAAGCAAGACCACGGAACACGCTTAGTATTCTGTGCTGCATGTTTCCGTTTCGACTGGCGTTCTTTAGCCAGGCGGATAGTCTCCTGGCCAGATTCGGGCCGTCGATGATGTAGTGCTGGAGTGCTTTGAGGAGGAAAGCAGCACATGATCGGATGTGCAGAGGATGCATGGTTCACACGACAGTGAACTTCGATCGGTCGATAACGGCTTTCGATTGTCGAAAAAGCGGCGGAGCTTCAGAGAGCTGGCGTAACGAAGGGAGGTTTTCAACTGCTTCAGCGAAGAGATTCAAATAATTCACTATGTGGGAATAGGAGAGAAAAGAGCCGATGGGGGACATTTTTGTTAACCCTCATCACTGAGTGCGCCGTGTAACGGAGTCAGGAGAGCGCTGTGGAGATGTGAGAAATCATTTCTGCTCGCGGTGTCTCCTGCTGTCCCACATGCTGCCGTCGAGCCAGCTTCTGAACAGGAAATGTGGCCAAGGGGGATTGAAAGATATTTCGCTGCGTTTGTGTTTTGTCCTGGTATCTGCATGCTTTGGAGGATGAAATAGTAGAGAAAAATTGGGATTTCGGTTTGGAAGGCTGAGATGGGCAGTGCTTTTGTTTTGGGGATGGCAAAAGGGCGTGAGAGGGTGGCTGTAGTAGCCTTCGCGCATTTGATACGTAGCTTACCCTACTTAACCCTCGCTAATCCGCCCCCTGCCTACCAAACTCCTACACCTTCATCTCTTCAAGCGACTAAGCTAGCCATCTATCACATTAGCTGGACTTTGCTAGCTGCTAAACCTTGTTCTCTTATTATTCACCTACCTCCTTATCGAACCTCAGCCAAGGAACGCTCGAAAGAGCCGGAAAGAGTACCCTCTACCATCGCGCGGCTACACGTAGCCTCTCTCTTACATCATAACACTGCGGACAACAGCAATCTCGTTCGATTGTAGATGAGCGAACTACAGCACATCTGTCCTGTATCTGCCTACACAGCCAGATTCTCTAAGAGGTGTCTCGTCTTGCTCACCAACGTCCGACCGGCCCCTCTTCCTGACCCGGACTCTTTGGCACACGACTACGGTACAGCCTGGTCTTATCACCTGCGACAACGTCATCGAATTCGATGGCCGATGAGAGGTATTCGATATGGTTCGCTCTGGCCTATGGCCTTTGAGCAGCATGGCGAGTTCTCCGTCGCTAGAGATGTTTACCCGACACTTTTTGCCGCTACATAGGTCATTAGCGGACTATTCATCAGTACCTACTAAGTATGTATGGCTCCGTCAAGATGACAACATCTCAGTACGCGTCTCAATATTGTTTCGGTCGGCCTGTCCTTGCCTGTCATGATGTGCGATGTGCGCATTAACGATGGGGCCGGTCGACACGTAGACAACGAACGGATAGCCCAGGACAACAAGCGCAGCGGCTGCACGCTCACATAAGTGGGATAATTTATCACACAAGATGTGCCCACAACTTTACTGTCCTCTGATCGTGCCGCCGGGTGGCAGAAACAGAAGACACTGCTGAAACACGGACAACATGACCGCTGAGAAGTAGACCAAGGGAGTGGGACTTCCCCCGAACAAGATTGTGAGGCTTATCGTGGGAAATAATCAACTTATTAAGTATAATCCTGCCTTCTTTGTCCGCTTCCCTGTCAATCATGAGCCGAAAGCGTAACTGATGTATCAAAAACAAAGGAATTATCTCAACAAACCAACGGGTCTACCCCACGAACTCATCAGCTCGTAGAAATGTCCACGTACCTCCTCTGCCGATTTGAATCGACACTAGTCTTTGTGCGTGTCTAGTGTTGATTCTGACATACGGATGCCGTGTACGCTCGAACGGCTGGAACGGATTCGCTCATCGGGACACTTTCAAAGTTCTGCGGAGTTGTCAAGAATAAGAAACACAGTGTGCAGTTGCAGCACAAGGACACAAGACAAGGGGCAAGCAGAAAGAACAACACTGTAGTTAAATCAGGTCTATGGCACTCCACACCTGTGAACTGGCTACCATTTGAAATAGTTGCAACAGGCTTGGGCACACTCGCCACCCTAATGAGTCCGTCATCAGGCTTTGCCTAGATAGGTAGGGCCCGAGAAATGGTTCACAAGAAATACACCAGATGCTTACTGATTGAAACCCTCCAATAACTCTGGGGCACACAATATCAGATTGCCAATTCCATGTGAGGTCATCAATACCTACGGTACCTACGATACAAAACTCAGTATACAGCAATCAGCGCAGCAATTACATCATATTAAATATTTCCAATGCCTGGTTAACAAAACTCATACCAGGAACATTGGAATGGCGTTCTCCGCTCAAAGCAATCTGCCTGTTACGGTCGTTCGACAACGTCCGCATCCGGTTAGCTCCCCCTAGATTTTTGGATCTAGATCAGCCGAGCGTTCATTGGCTCGATCAGGTGTGGATCCAAATTGCGTGCCCAACACGTGCACCGCACGAAGTTGGCCCGTTCCTAAAAGCAGCGCTGTGACGCGTGTACACGTGGACGCGCGACAAGGTGAATGGCCAGATTCGCGTCGTGTGATGACCACTTTATGCCGCCTTGATATCCACCAACAGCACCTTCATTGGCTATCAATATCGTCCATAGTGTTTAGTAATGCAGTTGGTGCGATGTGACTCATTGTTCTTGCCGCTGAAGGACGATGGATCTATTGAAGGACCTCTTGGCTGGGCGTAGGTTGAGAGATGAGGGCATTTACTACCTACGATGGTTAGTTCCCGGATCGATTCCGCTACAACTTGGGCGGGACTATGGATCGAAAGGAGGTGGGGGCCATCTGGTGAGTTTGCATCATGACAGTTAACCCAGTTTGGCCGGGCAGTGAATCCTGACGCGCTATTTCCTGCTTCCCTGCACGCGAAGACTCCGCGGGAGCACATGATCATGAAGTAGTATCCCTTTTAAGTAGGTGGTTGCAGAAGTTCTGCTCTTTTATCCTGGACGTGACTGTGGCGCCACAAGTACGATGCTTACGGAGACCATTGCCGAGTTGGCAGCGAATTTGGTGGTCTAGGGGGTGTGTGTGGGTGTGGATTTCTCAATGATAGGGTAATTGCAGAGGCATAGTGAGCCGAGATGAGGGGGAAACGGTGTTGGGCTTGAGCTAAAACCGTAGTGTCTACTGAAAAGTAAGAGAGGCCGCACGAGATTTCGCACACAGGTAGCAGGAGTGTTATCAGAGGCTTGGGCGCTTATGAGGTACCGAACAACCGGATCACACTACTGCCCAGTAAATGGCTGGACTAGCAGCTGCAAGTGTGCAAGGAAGTAAAATAACCAAAGTCTTCTCTACTATTCCTGTGCCTTGCAAGTTTTTTCACATCTACTTTCTACATCCCACCCATTGCTTCTTCCATGTTTTGTTGAGGGAGTGATGCTTTGTGGCCGCACATTGTTCTCTGGATGACTGCATATTGCGGACTCTGCACCAAATCCTTGCCTCCTTTCTGCGTCTGCCTAGAAATCTTTCTCACTCAACTTCTCCCCCCTTCTCGCTGCTCACAAGCACCCACATCCCATTGACGAGCTATGTAGGAATGGATTCCTCCTCGAACCAAGAAGAAGTTCTAACTAGAACATGTCTCCATCGTCAAGTATTGCAGAGATAACTTCCATGCTTAGGAAGCATCTATGTTCCGCATCTTAACAGATTGATCTCAGAGAAACAAGGCCTTTACCGGCTTGCTCACTCTCCCTTGTTGATACTGACTATGTCTTTGATATCTAGAGAACACAAACCCCTCTATGTCCTCCCTCTGCGCGTGAATTTCTTACACCGACCGTCAAGACGCCTTGCTGTCCTATCCGCCGCCCGTTCGAACGTTACCTCCTTCCGTTGCTATTCGTCGTCATCTTCACACCTGCACGGTCTGCCCGCTGATACACATCTCATATAGACCCTCCCAGTCAGTAGCCGGTATGCATACTATCATTGATAGTATGTGAAAGGTGTGGCTTGACTTCTAGAGCACTAGCAAGATATTCTGTGCTGTTCACTTGTCACCCCTCACCCAATCTGCCTGATCGCGTGCGCACAAGTATTGAAGGCAACCTCTGTTGACACTTCAGCATTGGTAGCCACTTATATAGACATTCAGGCTACATTTTCGCCTTCCACATGGTGCGCAATGCCTATCAGGGCTCCGTAGAAGGCGAGCCGTTTGCTCAACTTCGGCTAACACGCAGAGTTTTGCACTGGAGACTGCGCCTCTGTCCTCCGCCACGACAGCTAGGAACAGCTCATACACTCAGACATGACTTCACCAAGTTATCGAAGATTCTTCCCTTGCTATTCTTCGTCCACTTGGATGCTAGGCTGAGTCGCCAGCCCTCTCTATAAGGATCACAATACCAACTCCTTGAGTGAACCCAATCCTCAGACTTCATGATAGCACTTCCGTTATATTTTATTTCGCTATGAACTTTTTGATAAGGCACAATGCCACTGACCGCGGTGGATGTAAACCCTGTGGCCGTGTGACTCTACGTGGCCATTGTTTTGATTTTCGCGTCCCCCTGAGCCTCGCTCCCACCACACTTTCACACTGGGCGCCCCCGATCCACAGTCCCCATCATCATCCGCCACAGCCCGCTGAGGCCTTCTCTTCCTGTTCGCACATACACCAATTTTACTTGCTGCTCGCCTTTACTCCAACCTCCAAACTCCTCCTCCGTCGACGCAGTCCCCTACATTTCCGAGAATCTTGCCCGGGGTACTCGAAGAGAGTGTTCCCAGCCCCCTCTATTGGCACATCGTTGCGCGTTAGCTGTTTGTTTTGTTTCATCGTGGAGGACTCTGCAGATGCGCTTACCCGGCTTAACACCACTGGCTCTCTGATTCTCTCGCAGTTGGGTCCAGACCCGATGTGCATAGCCGACCGCGCAGCCAATTGCTGAGTATGTCACCATTGTTGACGGACGCACAGCCTTGCGAATGAGGCAAAATAGCGTTTGAATAGCTCTGTATGCCGTCCAACAGTACCAGCTCTGAACGGGATGGCCGGCAGACACTTGTCCAGCTCTGCTGTATGGCGGCAAGCTGCACAGTCGGAGGATTCCAATGAGGAGTCTGTTCGATGCGATGACGGTAGGCAGCTGCACGATGTTCTGAGAGACTGTGCTCCCTCCATGATAAGAAGCCATGGTGCTCAAGAAAGGCTTTTCGATGCTGCCGGAGAAGAAGGTTTTGGAGGCCCCTTTGAAAAAAACCTTTTTCGAGGAGATACCAATGCTCATAAAAGAACTGAGAGAATCACCATCATAGCGTGCATATGTGCCTAGTATGTTCTTTTCCCATTCTCCTCGTCTCGAAGCCGCGGTGTAATGGGTCGGGGTTTGACAGGTCACTTTGTCGTCTTCTATACTCCCACATCCGTGTGCTCTCTCATGCAAGGACAGCAACCCCCCAACCCCAACCTCGATGCTCTTATTCTCATTTGACAGGCTTTCGGGCATCGTTCTGGCTTTTGATGCATCTCAGATGCACAGAGGTGGTGCTGTCAACATTCAACTTTGTCTATGTCATCAATTTCGAAGTGTTCTTGCCCCCCCTGCAAGGGAGAGGGAGTGGACGGCTGGCCGTAGTTCCCACATCTAGGCGCCTTGTTCCGGCTCTCACCGCTCGCTTAGTCACTTTGTGACTAGAAGTTCTTGTCTGTCGAAGTTACTTCTCACTTCGTTTGATGCAAGCCGTCGTTTTGATGGAGCCGGTCCGCCATGGTCATACAACAGACTCACAACCGTCCGTACCTGGTAGGTATCCACGCTCCCCGATCCATTGTCGACCGTCCAGCGGCTGAGACAGCACCTTTTGACGCAGATATCATCTTCGATTGATCCCCAGCGGCATCAGAATGACATCGACTGTTGACCTCATACTCAACTCAGTAAACGGTACCAATATTCAGACGACCACCAACGACCCAATCCTGGCTCATCAGCCATTGGCCAGTCATCCCTTTGCCAATCATCAAAATCAGAACGTATGATGCCTCCCTGTCCATCTTACTACTCTTCTCAGGGCAGAATTTTACCACGTCTAATCGATGCCACCGTTCTGCACGTCGTCGTAACACCTCGAGTCACCCTCTACCGCTGAGTCTGACTTCCGCCGAACCAGAGCCGAGAAGCACGTCATACGCACGCCACAAAGAGCTATCCCATCCAGCACACCCTTCAACATCCTCTACACTTTCTTGTGCGCTTGATACGTTATTGAGTTAAGGGGCAAATTGGCCTAGAGACTGAGTACCGTCTCTAGACATAGATAAGATACTCTGCTCATTCATGCACTGCAGGAACTCTTACGATGCATCGAGGCGGTCCGATTCGGAATCGTTGAAAGTGGCTCCGCATCAAGATTCAATACTGCGAGAATATACAATGAAGTGATAATACAAGTAATAAACAATTTGGTCTGTGCTATAAGAAACTGTCTTAATGTTATAGGTATAGGCTAGGATGGCAGGATCTGCGAAACGATGTTGCGTTTTGCAAGAAGTGGAGAGGTGACGCAGAAATAGAGGATATGGAATTATTGAATGATAACTGTTATGACAAAAATGCTTCGTTTTGATGCCTTCCATGGGTGGTGTGTTTGAACGGAACGGATTGCGCAGAGCGGAGGATGTCTTGATATGGTCTATGCTGGGTCTTTGATGGACCTGACATATCCGTGGAGATGAAAGTAGGGGATTTTACTTCCTGCTTTCCTTTCAATATGTTTTACTGCCTTCTAGTATTTTGTTTAGGTTAATTTTTTATTTTTATTTTTTTGAAAATTATCTTCATGGGTGCGTTCGGTGCACTATGTTTATGATGATAGTGAACACAAAACAGTGCATAAGACAAGCGTACCATGGGTATAACATCAGCAACAAACATGTCTAGAAAGTACATCGTATCAATCGTATAACGTCAGGAACGGAGGTTCAAGCAGCGGTCGCCTTAGTCCGACAGAGTGTACTTGGGGGCATCCTGCGGCGGAATCCTCGCTCACCGGGCTCGGCCTCTTCCGAAGCGAACGATTGGAAACGATCAGCGCAGGTAGGCTCATCACCCATGTCGTTCGGTATAAGGCACTATAATTGTTCCGGGACTAGAGCACGAGTATTTGTAAAGTTTTTGTGCCACATTTGTTAGGAAAGAAACCCAATCCCAAAAGCGGCTGTGTTGCTTGAAGGGCCGATTACACAAAAGGAAAGCTGAGCAGTGAGAGCGCAACTTGGCAGTTCCGTGGCTATTGGCGGTGGCGGGTAATGCATTGAATCGATGGAGAATAAGCTTTGTATTTGTTTTTATTTGCATACGTAGCAAGTGTCGGATCTTTGTTTAATGTTTTGCGACAGCTACATGAGTCGCTCGCAGTCAATACGTATGTGAGTTGCGCAAGCACAACAAAGCAGTTCAACTGCCGATGTACTATCACGACAACTTGCGCACATTTTTTGTTAATTCATACCCACTGCAATACATTGTCGCTTTAAAAAGCAGATGGAGCTGTAACAGGCTACATGCTAAGACATGGGCTCTAAAGCTTAGCTACAACAGACCCAGGCGGTTGATGAAACACTCACCACCGTCACAAACGACACATCCCCGCCCAACACCCGGTCAAAACGGGCACATCCGTCTCACCACCGCCTGATGTCGACTTTGACACAAACTTGGCCCTGTCTGCTGTTCAACTTCGTCATCAGCCCGTCAGACATGCCGTCCACTCGCACCTGAGGGCCCATCGCGTGTGATACCTACCCAACGCGGTGGAGTGTACGGTTTCTGTTAGGATTCACATACGCCTCGGCCGCGCACAAGGCAACGAAAAGCTGCGCATACTCAAATCCCTTTGTACTTCGTACTTAAGTGCCGAGAGGACCTGAGGCATTGGCATTTTTGTCCTTCCTCTCATCAGGCGTTTCAATTTGAGATCGTCGAGTTCACTTATCTGCGACTACCGTTCTTCTTTACTACACACCGGCAGGCCCGCTTCTCTTCGTCGGACCCGGTTGTCCTCCTTTTTTTTTTGTTTCTCTTCTTTTCTTTTCATCTCTTTCTTTCATTCCATATCCAGTCAACCAAAATGCGCTATATCAGCATCCTGCTGGCACTCCTATTCGCCTTCGCGACCACCAGTTACGCATTGCCCGGCAACGGCTTCACACTCGAAGCGCGCAAGGACCGCAACAACACAAATGGCGAAAACTCCCTCAAGAAAACCTGCAAGACCATCAGGAAACTCACCAAGCTCACCGAGCTCGCCAACAACCAAACGCGTCTCGATGAAAGAGTAGCCGCGGGCAAACTGACCACGGAGAAAGTCGACCAGATCAAAGCGAAAGCCGCAAATGCAACCATCGAGCTACAAACTTTGCAGTCAAACGCTACGCTTGTGCAGGAATGCGCAGTGGTCAACGCTCAGCGCAAGGATGTCAGGGCGTGCAGGCAGATGAAGAAACTCGAGCGCCTCTCCCAGATTGCAAATAACCAGTCCGCCATCACTGCGATATCAGAAGCAAAGGGCATGAGCGAAGCGAGGCTGCAGAAGTTCCAGGAGAAGGTCCAGGAGGCGGAGGCCAAGTTGCAGGAGATGCAGGCGAATTCTACGTTGACGGAGTTTTGCGCGCAAAGACAGCAGCAGAAGGGTAGTGATGGTAGTGGAGATGGTGAGTAAACGGTTTTTGCGTGTTAGGGTACGGAAACTAATGTGTGAATAGGGGCTTCCGGATCGTCTGAGGCTTCTACGGGCTCTGGTTCTGGTACGAGTGCGGCTGCTTCTACGGGTGGTGCGAGCAGTCTCACCTTGCAGACTGTACCATACGCCCTTGCTTCAACTCTCGCGGCCGTCTTCGTTTTCTTCTTATAGAAGGTGGGACCACTTGCGGAGCATTCTGGGATCGGAAAGTCACTTCTCGATGAATATCAACGATTGAACGATCCGAAACCGAGCAACCTGTCATGATGTATGATTTAAGATACTCAGAAACTTGCATGGCAGCCAAACGAACGAAGTGAATAAAAATCTTATATCCATCTGCACTCTTGATGAAATTAGCTTGCCCGTTATGCCCCTACTGCGTCTGAACACGCATGTCTCGATGCGCAAATGGAAGCTATGAAATTATTTGAGAATGGCGCAGTGATGGCTCAAATGTTTGGGTATTTGACATGCAGAAACGACATTAGGGTGGCATATTATAGCCTTAGTGACAAAGAGGGGAAACGGATGTTTTTGAACGAAACTTTGCTGTGGAACAAGCACTTGGATGGCTCACCAAGTATTATGTTTGACATATCTTAAGAGTACATAGACACTATATGTCCTATAAATAACTGAAAGGAGTTGAAACCAATACTGAGCGACGTTGATGGGATTTGCATTAAAGTCTGATATTATAAATACTAGCATAACCATGTTTATAGCTGAGGATGTCCATAATATCATATCTGCAAATGATATTCCCTACTGATCACTACCCATAACCTCACAGCCAGCCTCCAAACCGCCCTCAAGAAACTCCCACCGCCTCCAAATACTCCACGGCATTGCGCACCCTCTCATCCTCATCCTCCGGATCAATGAAATACACATTCCCCCTCCCACACGGAAAATACAGTAGGTGCAATAAAGTTTTCGGACAGTGCCGTGGTTCAGCCGGCGGGTAACAATCAGCTGCGGGGCATCAGCTCGATACTGTACACTCA
>JAQGEP010000019.1:0-369864 GCA_028476805.1 Acrocalymma vagum
ATGCAGCTCCAAGATAGCGTGAATAGTATATCGGAAACGCTGAGGACCTTTGTGGATGGATTCAACTCTTGGAAGCAGAGCGTTGAAGGCAGGCTCCCTGCATCTAGAGGACACGAGATCGCTATGGCCTCAAATCATGCGTCACCCGAGCAAGGTTTTGGAGTAGGACCATCGAACGGATCACGGATGCCCACACCAATTCAGGCACGAAGTCAGCTCCATCGCGTCAATAGCATGAAAACAGAGTCGCCCATCGTTACCCACTCAACAATGTCCCCACAAGCCTCTACTCCGATCAAACAGGAATCCATTTTGGCTGCACCTCAGCCGCCAGCTACTCCGGCCGAAAGCGTGAGGACTGATCGTTCTAATGCTACTGGAGATAGTTCTAAGAAGAAAAATGGGCTTCAGAGTGACCATACGACACCTGCCCATAAGTTATTAGAGGAATGGCCATCTATGGCCCCGTTCTGCTCCGAGATCGAATCTCTGCAAAGACTCAGAAATGATGGTCACAGTATTTCGGATTATCCCATGCAACTTGAGCAAGATCGCGGTCTGATTCGTGTTTGGGGTGTAGGCGAAGGCCAGGACTTGAATGATGGAGCGCAAGGGCCAGGTAGCCCAGACAGTAGTAACGATTCAGAAGCGTTTTCTCCAGCACCAGGCAAAGAAGGCATCTGGGGCTGCCCTCCTATCCATCACTCCAGTCCTAGTACGATGAGTGGCAGCACGCCCAGCGACGAGTCCTATTACCAGGGTGGACTTGGACGGGATGGAAGGCCCAACTTCCATTCCAGCACCTTGTGGCGACTACACGAGTCGTACAGGAAGAATATCCACAGCTTGCATCCGTTCCTGAATCCCAGTAAACTTCGGAGAATGATCAAAGAGTTCAGCGAGACGTACAGTCCGGATGTCAAATCTGCAAATGCCACCTCTCCTGGCTCCTCGATGTCGACCCAGCTTAACCCGGGAATTAAACGCAAACGGTCTGGCAACGCGTTCGGCGAACCGTATTCCCCAGCCATGGACCTGTCGAGAGGCGGCATAGAGCGGTCCCTCCGTAATGCCATTGTCTTGCTAGTCCTTGCCTTGGGAAGAGTCTGCGAGCACAAAAACCCTCTACCACACCCTCAGAGCGACAAAAGCCCGATCGCCAACGGAAGCGGCGCTTGGGGGTATACTCGAGAATCTCCGCATGGTAACGGCAGTTTTAGCAGCAACGATGACGAGACGCGCCCAAGAAACATCGACATCCTACCTGGCATGGCATATTTCTCCTATGCTACTGATATTCTAGGTAATCAACAGGGTGGGAACACTGTGGCGCATTGTCAAGCAATGATCCTAGCAGCGTTGTATCTGGGCCAGTTTGCCAGAGTACTGGAGAGTTGGAGCTGGATCAATAATGCCTGCAGGATTTGCCAAGTTCTGATTAAAGCGTAGGTCACAAACGTTCTGCGCATTCGAACTAGCACTAATCAAAGCTATAGTGATATGCCCAAGCTCGATCGTAAGAATTATTTTGTGGGAGGAGATGACCACGTTTCTCCCAAGGAAAAATATAGGCTCAATTTAGTGATGTGCGCATACTGGACTTGCCTGCAACTTGAATCGTAGGTCTACTGCTATTCCTCGCCTGCGACGTGCTAACAATCGATGTAGCGACATCCTTGCCGAAATGAGCACCTTGCCGCCTAGTGGACTTTCTGAAAAGCAAGACTCGATCGCATACCCCTCTGGAGTCTACGAAAAGTTCCCATCCGAGGCTGTGGAGTACAAGGAAAACTCTGAAGACGATAAAACGATGTGGATTTATTCAAGCCAAATCTATCTGCGCGTCATCCTTAATGATGCCCACAATACTTTGTACGGCGCTAGTGAGTCTTTTGAATCTGACATTCTTGACTATGTATTAATGTGTTCTAGCCGGCAAAAAGAAACCTCCAGGTTTTGATATTAACGACGTCAACGAAGTTACCCGCGCTGCCAGAGTGCATCGGGATATTCTAGAGACGTGGAGGAAGCTACTCCCGCCAAAACTCTCCTGGCAGGACCATGAACCCCCTTCAACAGACATCAACATTGCGCGTCTTAGAGCGAAGTACTACGGAGGACTTTACATGATCTTGCGACCATACCTTCACATTGCTAACCACGATATTGCACTCCCACCCGCGGGCCCACAATCTGTCTGGCCTCCGCCAGCTGATTCGCCCTCGGGAGATACGAGCGCCTCAGCGACGCCTTCATACCCCAAAAGCATGCATGGTGGCTTGGTGGATCTGACTCCTTCGCAGTCGGAGATTCTCAATCTAGCCTATGAATGCATCGAGAGTGCGATCCAGAGCACTATTGCGTTTGACCGTGTCGGCGCTGATCCGAACAGCCCGTATCTGCCATACAAAAGCACTCGCCAACAGAGGCTTATCGTAACAAATATATTTGGAACTCTTCATGCGTAAGTTGTCCTGATAAACGTTGGGGGGCTTGACATGATCTAATCCGTATGGCAGACAATTTGGTAACATGCTTGTCCTTGCGGCGGTCTTCAAATCCCGTCTGCGCCCTTATCTTCCTACAAATTGCAACTTGACTAGGTCTAACCTTATCGATCTCTTTCAAAGAACGATCGAGATACTTCATGAAGTGGCACCGAATTCTCCGATCTTGAGAATGGATCTCGAAATCCTCTATAACGTCCGACGACAATTGTGCCTCGAGTAAATGACATCTCTACGAAGAATCATTTGACTTTGGACTCGGCATTGAATTACTCGAAGACGCCTTATTTCTTTTCGCCAACCTGACACTAAGTAATCTGTTCGGATATACCCCTTCTGTACTGAAACGGAGCGGAATTGCATTTCATCGGCGCACATATGTCCATTATCTATATTTTCTTTATTACAATAACATCACCATTGGGCGGCAAGCGCTTGACTTTTGACATAGCGTCTCAAATTTTTTTTACGACTAGCGTGGGCGGAATCTGAACAAATTTTGTAAAGTTCAAAGGCACATTCTATACCCGGGATTGGATTGGGTGGGCTGGTCTAACGGGATGGAAAGATGTTCTGAACGATTCGGCCAGTTTGGGTGTGGATAACTAGCTTCTCTGGGTATAATCGCGCGCATTTGGTATTGATTTGATTACATATTTTTGGTATTATTGGGTGGACAAGCTCGACGGCCGAGGCATTTTTGAATTCACGGCAGTTTGTATTTACATATTTAGTTGAGGGGAAGCATGTCGTTTTTCCAATCGGAACGCAAGTACGGGCAAAGTTTCGGATCCTCGGACGCAAAAGTTTCAAGTGACATTGGCGAAAGGGCAAGGGAATCGGGAGGAGTTGTTGGTGATGGTGGTGGTGGTCTACGGTACGTTGCTCTGCTCGTACAGCCAATATTTGGATCTCCTGAATATGGCATCATGACCGCCCATATGGCGGTTGCAACGTGCTCCCGGAGTGTCAAAACGGGAGCTATCACGGTGACCGAATGGGGCAGACGGGAGGATCGGTGCCACCAGGCTAGGGGCCGATTCGGGACGCCTTCAGATATCGGTATCTGTCAGGAACGGTACAGAGAGGCACAGCAAGTGAATAACACCGTACAGAACTTAGCGAGTGAGCAGGGCTACGAGCCGTCGCATTAACCTCACGACGACGAAACACACTAATTTCCGTACCCCACTCTGCGTCCATCTCAACCATGGACGCTTGCGGACATTCTCGCAGCCCAAACTGTCCCAAGGCCCGTCCTAACGGGGTCGATACGGCCCATAATTCACCATACCCCGCACTAGAAGCCGCAGCTGCCATTGGGCCATCCAGACGTGAGACGCGGCCCCCCCCTCCTGTGTGAATCTCGAATCTTGAATCTTTCAATCTTCTGTTGCTAACCGAACCCGAAGTCCTTGTACATTTCGAGAACCCTGGATGCTTGAAGCGTGATGCTTGATGCTTGGTCTTTGACCGTTCACGTCAACATGTCAATCACCAGCACGAGCACGTTCGGCGGCACAAAGTAACTTGCCTAATGAAAAACAGGGACACGGGCTACGGGGCGTCGACGAGGGTCATCATCGGCACAATTGCTACCGCTTCGGTCACTGAATCGGGGAAGGGTTTGGGGGTTGTTATGGTCATGGCGAGGGCATTTCCTCACGGGCTTCTTTCGCAGCCGTGCTTTTGGTATGTGCTCTGTCTCTTGTTCTGCTCCCTGGGGGCATCAACCACCTATAGGTCCATCTCATCTCGCAGGATGGCATTGGCAAATGGGCAATTGGGAAGGAGACATCAGAAATTGGTGACTACTGCGTGCCAGGGGTTTAGATTGATTTTCCTTTGCCTGTACATTGCCATCTAGCGCCAATGTGACTGCCCGAGTTCAGGGCAACATTTTGAGGTATAATTGAATGTCTGCATTGCGGATCCGGGGGCGGCGCAGTGCAGGCGTGCAGGTTGGGTTCGCAACACCGCAATTGTGATTGGGAACAAAACTTGGAATACGCAGCAAGCAAGCAAAAAACAAAAGCAAAACAAAAAAAGAAATTTGGGCATTCATGTTAGTTGGTATCGACTGACGGGTCTCGAAGCATTGATGTGCAAGCGGAGTTGAGAAGGTTGCGCGCGCGTGATGCAAGACGTTCCGTAAAAGGAATGTCGCGTCGATCACCAGTTGGAGATACAGTAGCAGACTCGCCCAAAACAAAAAAATCAACGCCGAAAACAAAAACTTGGAGAACGTCGGAGCGGTGTCGGTTCCGAGATCTGTTGATGCTTGCCCTGGCCTGCTGCTCTGCAGTTGTATGGACGCGGAGCTAAGCGGATTGCTTTGCTCGTTAATCATATGCCTGTTGGGGGAAACTTCCAAGCAGTGCGTGTATCATTGGGATTTGGGGTCAGGGCAGGGACTTTGCACTCCGCACTGGACAGTGTTGAGCGGAGACCTTTTCCGATGGGCTGACTTGCGTGCTGTACGTGCTTATCGAAGGTGGGAGTATCTATCTAGCGGTAGATAGCAGGGCAGGATGATCAGAAGACCAGGCTTGCCCCCGTAACAATGGGCAAAGGCACAGTGCAAATCCCAAGCTATAGCGTCACCAAACTATGTACCGTACGTACGCAAGGCAAAGTTGCATAGATGGTTGGCTGTCAAAATATGCCGCCATGTAGACACTATCTACTAAAGAAATGTAAAAAAGACCCCAATTGAGCGACGTGCAGGAAGCCCATAGTCACGGATACCCACTACAATACCCACTTCGCTTCATTCTTGCTACACATCCACTCGACGAATCGCAGTCTTGCGGCCTCCTTTCCGGCCCATCAGGTGTTCACTGCAGAGATGGGGGCTCCAGGTTGTGCACTAGACAGCTACTTGGACACAACATCCCAGGCAAAAAGGAAATAACCCGGCCCCTTTTTCCTGTCGGGGGTGGATGGTGCGAAAGCGCAACATGAGTGGCGATGTTCGTGGCAAGGATATGGTGTGTGCGGATGAGGGTTCCGTTCGGTTAACGCCTGCGCGTGAGCCTAAGATTTTCTTTTTCTTCTCTGCCAAAGTGTTGCGTGTGGGTTTCTTAATCTTTTGGCATGAGTGATATTTTGGGGTCTACCGTTCAGAAAGGACGGGATTCTCCAACGGGAGAAGCGTCTATTGAACATGTATGGATATTTGCTTGCATGCTTGTATTTGGGGAAACAAAGAGTGTAAATCTTTGCTGGACGTGGAAACGATGGAACGATATTGTGCGCCCAAAACAATGCATACTGCGTTCTATGTATGTAATAATTCGCTCAGAGGGGCTCTTCTGGGGATTGTCATAGCGTCTTTTTGTTGGAGAGAGTTGTGTGCATATCGTTCACGTTGCGACGCTGCGGCTATTCACTGGTCCGTACTGTACGAGACGCGTTGGCTTCAGTACGTTGAAATGTCAGTACAGTTGTGATCACATTGCAAACCCCCCCTGCTCTTGCAGCACAAAGAAGTTCTTTGTCTATTTGTGAAAAGCGGGTGTTGCGTAGGTTTCTATTGGCGATGGGAACAACGCTGACTGGGAGTCCGTCTGACACTATCACTGCAACATGGAGAAACGGCGGCACCAACGATAACACAAGTGGGCTAAGGGTCTAGGCACAGGTGATTGCCGTTTGTCGCGGCTGAGATATACCTACTGTGGGGCATTGGGCAAGTTTTGAGGTGGTATTTCCAGAGTATGCTATTTTGTCTGTTTTGGAGTTACATTCTACGAAGAGCTCGACATGGCTAGTGCGGCCCTCGAGAGTTCTACTCAATGTGGAAAGAATTTGCAAAAAGCTCAAAGTTCAAAGTTCACAGGCTTGTCCGTAGAGTAGTCGAATTCTACGAGTGCGTTGATTTTGCTTCTAGCGTCCGCCGTCGGACGAGATTGGAGCGCCGTGTAATCCGACCCATGCCCCATGCGCTCCCCTCGTCTCTCTTCCATCGAAGCACAAGAAATGAGGCGGTCACGCCTGGCCTCACTCAATTGTTCTGATCCCGCGGCTAGCGCGCCCTGTTTCACTCGTGTGCCGTGTGCCCTCAAATCACCGTCACCGTCATCGCGTTCGCACTCGCTCTGATAAAAGTGTGGTCTTTGCGCTAGATATATGGCCGAGGGCGCACCTAGCGAGAGGCAAAGCCTCACGAACGGTGGAGCAATACGTGATGGCAAGATTTCCATAGTAGATAGGGTGTGAGCGCCAGGTTTCAGCATCCCCCAGAAAGGCAGCCAAGACAAGGATGGAGGGTGAATGGAAAGATGCAGTGTCAGCTTCAAAGAAATCTCGAACGAAAAAGCACGTGTTGCACAAGCCCACATCTTACGACTTTGCTTTCCCCCGCAAAAGTTATCTTGCCTTCCCCACCAATCTGATAACCGTTTCTTCACCGATCAGCGAGGCTGGGAGCCGGCAGGAGGCGTCTCCCGCCGCTGCCCCCAGGGCCACGATGATCCTGGCGTTATCGGTAATCATCGGGGTAAGATTAAGTTTATCGTAAGCGTATCTGGTCAAATTGTGAAGGGTTTTTCTGTTGCTGTACAAAGGCACTCACTGGGCGAGCAAGAAGTAGTGTGTAGATATAGCACAAGTACTTGCTCACATGACACTGCTAAGTAGATCGCGTCGCGTCGCGTACAGCGGTTGCTCGAGGCAAGGATAAGGGGTAAAGGGCCACTGAGCTGAAAGTCTCCGAGGAACCCCGAACAAAATGCGGACAACATGCCCCCAGCCCTTACCGATCTCTTCTTCAGACAGGGCTGTAGAAAAATGAGGGATTTTGACGAATAATGAACACAGGAAGAACATGTCCGTGTGTACGGTATTGGGCAGATGATCACTCTCTGTTCGCAACCAAAATCCCTTCCTGCTCTTCCCATATCTGATACGTATTCATTATGTTCCTATTCGTCCGCATGTTGTCTCCGCGCGATACCTGTGCGCACTTGCTCGCAGTTTGAAACTGGCATGGCTTTTGCGGAAAGCAATTGATACATTTCTAGTTAGCGTAGCCAGCCCTCCTCTGTACACGGAAAATGGATGGTATTCGAATAAAAAACTCAACCCACGAGTGGGTTTCAACTTCCACGATGTCGCCGGAGCCTAGCTCCGGCAACCGAGACGTATTATTGGACACGAGATGATGGCATGGACATCGGGGTACTCCCATGACCTGAAATAGACTTTCCTATGCGTCGTATTAGACAGGCGAGGATGAAAAGGCGCACATACTTTGTACAGTATGCGGCAATAGATACGTGGAAGGTAGGGGCGACAAAAGGTGCGTTTCCCAACAAATAAATCAACGGCCAGCCAAAATCTCAGGTGGGCTCATCGTCACATCGCCATTACGGACCATCAGCTCCGTAGCCACTCAAGAGCGTGGAAACGCAAATCTGGGTTCGGGGACATGGCTTCTTGTGCGGGTTTGCTCCTTCCTCGCAGAATATAGCGGACGCCTCTCGACGCCATATTCACGTTCCTTTGGGATAGGGATCTGGAGTGGCGTTTCGCGTGGATGGTGGAAGTGGCATGGGACGGTATCTTCCTCCTGAGCCAGACACATGGCCATATTTTCAGCCGTTAGCAAATCGCTGACACAGGAAAACAGCCAAAAAGGCCCAGCCCAGCTTCAGCCATCCCGCCACCAAGGAAAATGCCATCCCTTTCAGGCGCAATGACTAACTGTTCGAGAGGCGTTGACATTGTACATTTGTGAATACGTAAGCGTATATACGCCTTATACGACGACAGCCAAGCAAAAGCGAACGCGCAAAATTGTGGCCGCCACACGTGGAAAATCATATCGCCATCCGAGGGCCTGGGTCTGGGTCTCGCCGTGGGGACGGAGACTATGGCTATATCCAGTTCATCCGTGTCCGCCTGGTGCTGGTGGCTTGGGGTAAATTTGAGGCGGGCTCGGCAGCTGAAGGGAAACACAGACGACCAGTGTCGGTTCTGCCTAACATGGCACTCTGGCGAGTATGCAAGTGTAATGTGCTGGAAAATTCCGATTCAGCCGGAGATTTTTTGTCTCTGTTTGGGCCCGGAGAGCTGGATGCTGGGACTATGGTGGAGACGGTAGTGCGATAGTGTTGTGTTTATATGTATACGGGAAAGTTGTTTGAGGGGGATTGCGATAGCTACTGTTCTTTGAGTATATGTCATGAGTAATGAATAATGGCTGCTATTTCGCAGGTGTACTTCATATGCGGAATGAGACTGATATAGCTGACTTAAAGTGATGCTATTTATTTGTTCTTCTGATTACTGCTTGGGTAACAATTTGTATCGCAAATAGGTGTGAATTTACTCTCAAACTGACCGTATTCATTGAGCTGGCCAACCTTGACAGCTTCAAACACATGATTTCTATACTGCTTTGCGGAAGTATATACGTTTCCCATCCTATTATTTAGCTTAGTACAGATGTAGACTCTAGCTATTCAATTGAAGGCAAAGTTAGTATACGGATAGGCTTACTCTAACCGCGGTGTGATTGTTGCAGTTGCAACATTTGAATATCTAAGAAAGGACAGCGTAATGGATCTTCCATTTCCTTATAGTGACTGTTTCTAAGCTTCTTTCGTTCGCCTTACTTTGTCGACATTTGTACTTTCTTCAAGTACGGTTGTAGTCGCACTTCCTATATTCAATGGTCGTCACCATGACTTCCGCTTTTGGGACACTGTATGTTGACAGGCTACACAACCATGCGGCGGACCAAAGGCAGGAGACACTCGCACCTGTGCGACAACATCACCAAGAGCCTATATTTGTGAGCTACAAAGGCCATTGTTTGTTCTATTGAAGTGTGGAACATTCAATCCTCACCTTGCCTCTCCTATTCACAAGAGAACACTCTTTTACTAGGAAACTACAATTGTGGAACAGCAGCAAAACATCACTGTCTTTCATTTCTACTTTTCTGTCAAGAGTTCATCACCTTCATCGGCTCTACGTCATCGATCGCCCATCTACACCGACTATTCGAGTTGTACAACCGCTGCCATTGTCAATAACAATATACCACAATCCTCACCTAGGAACATACTTCCCATATTCAAATTCAGAAAGGCAACCTTTACATTGAAAGTCATCTTCTATTACAACTCGACCACTTCCTTCAGAAGTCGTGAAACCTTCCTAAGCTCCGTTCGACTCGCACATTCTTGAGGATCGTTGAGTGCAGAATAGAACAATTCTGTCACACTGTACTTTTAGAACGAATGAAATAAGCATATCGATATGTCGAAACGTGGACAAACACAAACCCACTTCCCATACCACATATGTAATCACTACAGCACATTCAAGGGAGAGGACAACCAGGCTCGCACAAGAGAACGACGGCATACCCCCGGAAACAGGTTCCAGGTACATGTACATCTCCACAGCTCATCAAAACCTACAAAGAAACCAACACACCACCGCTCTCATTCAACCTTAGCTGTTCCCAAAACCCAAAACTCAATCAAACCTGCAAAACAACCTACACGCCGTCGTTCCTATGCAAACATATCTCCCTCTAAACCCCGCCATTCACTACATCCTACACACCAACCAGTTCGCCCTCGCTCTCACTCACTGTTCCACTCAATGTTTTATCACCCTCATTCTCAACAGCAACCTCAAAAGCAACCAGCAAAACAACCTCAGAAACAACCGACATCTACACGACAACCACGCCACCACCACTCCCACTTACCTCCCCTTAAGCCCATAAATCCAACGTCATCCCAAACCACACCAAAACTCTACATCCTCACCTTCTCCAAGGAACTGATCCCCAACGAAATCGCCAGGAACCACTTCCTCGCCAAACACCTTCCTCCGTGCAACCCACCAATCCCGCACCTCTACACCATCAACGTAAGCGATGTCCGTCCCCCACCAATCCACATATGCGAAATGTACTCCGGCGTCTCCCCTGTCGTCCAATCCTACGTACTACCAACCCCCCGCGTAGCACTTTGTGTAGAGCAAGCAGCACGAGACTATTTCAGATTCAGAGAAAAGGAGAAGCAGAAAGCGCAGCAGAAGAGTGTGCATTTTTCAAGCCATGATGCGAAGGAGAGGAGGGAGGTGGCGCTCAGTGTTTGCTGTATGGCGGGGACACATCGGAGTGTTGCGGTTGCGGAAGCAATTGCGAAGAAGGTGAGGAGCGAGATCGATAAGGGGAATGGGGTCTGGGGGGAGGGAGTGGAGATTGTGTTGAAGCATCCCCATCGGGTGAAGGGGAGGTGGGATCCAAAGCCTTGAATGGGGATTTGTTGTAGAGAAGGGGATGAGCTTGGTTGATTGGAATGAGAATTTAATAAGTCGGGGGTAATTAAAATCGAATGGACATGACGTGAGTTAGCTAGGAACATTGACGAACAAGTCAACTTTAGACTGCAATGAAAAAACATTCTTGACCCTATGCGCCCGCTACTTCTTGTTCTACATGAAAATGGGACCAAATGGGTGCCTATCATCAAAGAGTATATCAATATATCATCCATCTCCCTTCCACCGGGCCTTCCGATGGATTTTTTTATTTTGGACCTTCCAACTTTTCTCCCTTTCCGTCTCCTACCCTTTCCATTCCTGATACTTATATCGAAACTCTCAGTGCGGCCTTGCGTACCCGGAGTATTTCGCTCACGCCGTCTTCTTCTTGCCAATGCTGGTATCGAGGCTGCCAACCACCCAAGCAACAGCAAATACTGCGAACATGCCCAAAGTGAAAACGATTGGCTTACGGTATCCAGCGGTCCAGGGGTAGTCGTATGTCACGATGAGGTCTCGGTCCCTGAACTCATCGACCAAGTTGATTGCCGTCAACTCTAGCGAAGTGCGGCCAATGGTATCCATGAAAGTCCTGTGGAGGCTGGTAGTATTTGAGACAAGCGGGACAGAAGTATCAAACTTGACGTTGGTCGCACCCTCGGGGAGGATAACGCGGAGATTGACGCGGGAGTAGGCAATGCCCTCTCCAGAACGGGGTCCCTCGAGGAACGGAACCTTCAACACATACGAGTCGCCAACTGACAATTTGCGGAGATAGCTAGACAAATTGGCGTTCCATCCAACACGGAAGCTGTATTTCCAGCCCCCGAAGACCGGATAGCGGGGCTTGAGCTCTAGGTTGGCTTCCTTCTTTCCAGGGCGGAACTTGGAGGTGGATACGTTGCCAATATCATCAGTGAAGTAGGCATCTACGGCACCGGAGTGGAGAGGTAGGACAAGCTGCTTCAGTGCATGAGTGGGTGGGTTCATGTAGGCTTGCTTCTGCCACTCAACGCGCGAGAAGCGAGGGATGGATGCACCCAGGTTGACAAGCCAGTACCGCTCCTCGGTGGCAAGGTTGCCGCCCCAGTGAGAGACTTCAAGGTCACGCTCAAGAAGAGTGGCATGGGTGACGGGCTTGGTGTACTCGTAACGTACGCTTACAAGCTCCTCTGCGCCGGCTGGAACAGAGTTGTAGGGTCCATATGTGAGAGTAGAGCCCTGCTTCTGTGGATCGGCCTTCTTTTCAGCATTTAGGTCTGAGGGAAGCGAAGTGTAGTCGGGGATATCGCCGTTGGGGAACTTGAGCTTGGTCTTCTGCTTCTCCGTAACATATGCAGAGGGCGTGTATGCGCTAAAGGTGTACTGGAGGTATTGCTTGTCCGATTGACCAATTTCCGCAGGCACCGGGCTGAGGGATGAAAGAACCGAGTAGGTGATGCTAAGGGTCTGCTGGCCCTTGGGTGCGAGAGGCTTGGGAAGGTGGATGAGGTAGAACTCCGTGGTACTGTGTACATTGCGTAAGCTATCATTCCACTCCGCATTGCATTGGAAAGCTGCACACTACCTTTCAGTGTCGTATCCCACAACTTCAACATTGAATGTGCCCTCATCAGCGGCTTTCTTGTCCCTTACTTCCAGACCTCCAACTCTTGCGATCAGACTCGATTCAAACGGAAGGTAGTATTCGGACTGTGGCTTCGAGTCAATGTTCTCAATGACAACATTGATAGTTTCTCTGGGATAAGCCTTGTCCAAATTGGTACTCCGGACCAAATTGGTATTCTTAAACACCTGTGGCGGCTTAAAATGGCTGGGCAGCACCTGCTTGGAAAGCAAAGGTTGCGAGAGGTTGAGCTCGGCGGACGCGAAGCTCGAAAAAGCAGCTAAGCAGCTGGCAAAGAGCGAAACAGACCTCATCGTGGGTAGCACTCCGGTTACCTGGTCATGGATGAGGGCAGTGGGAAAAGAGGGTGGTAAGCTCGTGGAGCTGTGCGGTTCCTGGACAATTGCGAAGGTTGGCGGGCTGATGCGTCGTGTTCACTTCTGGGATTCTGCCGGGCGGTGTGTCCGCTCTCCGCTCCGCTCGCCAAGACATTCCGCCGGAGCTCTAGCTAGACCCCTCCTCCCCAAATGCGTCAGACTTCACCATCCTAAAAATTCACATGCACGCCATGAGGCTCCTTTCGCGGGTTGCGGGAAGGCCCCAGGTTCCGAAATTGGTTTCCACCGCGTCTTCGGTATACGGAAGGCGTTATCTCACCAACAATGGCTTCTTTCGCGTCTCGGATGAGGTGCAGGAAGCTCTAAATTCGAACAAGCCAGTCGTTGCACTGGAGACGACTATCTACACTCACGGTAGTACCTCCCTTTCAGACTACATTATGCGATCCCCTGACTGAACTTGGACGACAGGCTTTCCTTATCCCGAAAACGTTGCCCTCGCCTCCCTTCTCGAAAGCGTGGTCCGCGTCAACGGAGGAGTTCCGGCCACAATCGGAATTCTTGATGGAGTCGCACGTGTAGGAATGAGCGCTGAAGAATTGATCCGGCTCACTGAGTCTGCAGGCAAATCAACCACACTCAAACTCTCAAGGCGCGACCTGAGCTATGTGTGTGGGTTGCGATTGGCCGGGAAGAAATTCAACGGCGGCACAACAATCGCTGGTACCATGATACTGGCACATTTGGCGGGTATCAAAATCTTTGGAACCGGAGGCCTCGGTGGTGTCCACCGTGGAGCCGAATCCAGCATGGACATCTCTGCTGATTTGACAGAGCTTGGAAGGACGCCGGTCACAGTTATTTCTAGTGGCTGCAAGAGCTTTCTTGATATTCCTCGTACGCTTGAGTATCTCGAGACTGAGGGAGTTTGCGTTGGCACATTTGCCGACGGGCGAAATGGCAATGTAGAATACCCAGGCTTTTGGTCCAGGGACAGCGGATTCAAGAGCCCTACGACTATCCAAGACGAGATTGAAGCTGCAGCAATCATACGTAAGTCATTGTATTCCACACTTGTCGTATTGCTTGTTATGCCCTTGGCGCCCTCACTCACTTTTCATTAGATGCACAGAACCAGCTTCAGATCTCGTCTGGCTTGCACTTTGCCAACCCTGTACCAGCAGAATATGAAGTCCCCAAAGAAATTATGAACTCGATCATTGAAGAAGCCATACGGCAAGCCGACGCTGCTGGTATTAAAGGCAAAGACAACACTCCATTCATCCTGAACAAAGTCAAGGAGCTCAGCAATGGCAAGTCGATACCTGCCAACCGAGCGCTTATAGAATCAAACGTTAGGAGAGCTGCAATAGTAGCTCGTGAGCTTGCCATATTAGAGAAGAACCAAGATGAAGCCCAAGGGTGAGCCGGACACTCTTGCTGTGTACATATAGACTCTGGCGCTGATTGTAAGTATGTAGCCACAATCCATCATCCTTCACTCCAGTTCAATCAAGTCCTGCCACCACATCACAAGAGGAGTTGCGAAATGCCACCGTTTCGTCTTCGAGCAGCCCTTCTATCTCTAATGCCAGCTTTCCTCCAATTCCCCAAGTAGCTTCGAAAGCCGATATTGTAGTGGCTGGTGCTCTTGCTGTCGACTTTTCATGTGACTTTACGCCCTTTTCTGGCTCTCATATCGACCCTCTACCGCATACATCTAATCCGGCAGTCATCAGCCAGAGCCTCGGCGGTGTAGCTCACAATATTGCAAAAGCCGCACATCTGCTAGGGTCCAACGTCCGTCTTCACAGCGCTGTTGGAGATGATCTAAGTGGACGCGCTGCACTGAGCCAGCTCGAAAACGAAGGCATGTCTGTGGCTGGCATTGATATACTTCCAAGACCAGCTCGAACTGCACAGTACGTTGCTGTCAACAATGTAAACAAGGACTTGGCGCTTGCCATGGCGGATATGTCCATCTTGGAGACCATCTCAGAGGAGAGCACGGAGAAGCTCTCGAAGAGTCTCTTTGAAAACGCCTCAAACAGACCCGAAGTTTTTGTTGCAGATGCAAATTGGTCCTCTACTTTGCTCCACACCTGGCTAAAATCTGCCAGGCACTCGTCCGTTACGACCATATTTGAACCAGTCTCGACGGCAAAAGCAACCCGCATCTTCCCTCCGTTGACGTCTGGCGGGCCCCTTATTTTCCCTCACCCATTGGCCGACATCATCACTCCCAACTCCCTTGAATTGACTGCGATACATAACCACGCTCAGAGTGCTTCGCTTTTTGACAACGAGGCTTGGTTCTCTGTCATTGATTCACTAGGTATCCCTTCAACGGGCCTCCGGGTTCCTCTAGCATACACTACGAGCTCGGCGCTAGTGGATCAAGGCATTCCCCAGCAGGCCATCAAGCTTCTTCCATTTTTCCCAACTATTTTGACCAAGCTCGGCCCGGAGGGAGTTCTGCTGACACAGCTAGTGAGGGCAAATGACCCCGTGCTTAGTGGTGCGGAAGACTCGCAATATATTCTCGCCAGGTGCCAGAACGGGCACGAGCAGATTGGCGGTCTCTACGTGAGGTTATTCCCGACTGAGAAGATACTCACAGCAGAGGAAGTTGTTAGCGTCAATGGGATTGGCGATACATTTTGCGGTGCAGTGGCGGTTGGGTTGGCAGCAGGGCTCAGCGTGCGGCAGGTGGTGCCATTTGCTCAGCGAGCAGCAGCTCTGAGTCTGCAGAGCAAAGAGAGCGTGAGTCCTCAATTGCGCGGATTGAAGCTGGGTAGGTGAGCAGGATTGGGTGTGTCAAATGATGCACCTGTTGTATCTACATATGTAATCTACTACGTGCGTAACACAACACTGGCATGATAGCTTCTTGCTCGTGCTTAAGGCCGTGATGGCGCCGAGCATGCTGCAGGGATTCAATATTGACTTGGACGGATGTTAGTAAGTACATGCAAAGGGTATGTTCAAAGCAATGCACGATGAACCTTGGGGTGCCTCTTTTTTTTTCTGTATCTGCATCGCAGCTAGAGGCACGTGGGGGTGTCGCTTGAGCTGTTTGGCTAACCGTGGCTGGATCGCAACCGCATCTTGACCTGGATCGGCCCAAGCTTCTCAAGTCTTTGCATCGCGCGGTGGAGACTGCAGCAGCGGGGGGCTGGTGACGACTTCCTACATGCTCCTTTCGCCCATCAACTCAATCATCCCCAATCCTCATCTCCCTTCCCTTAAGCTGTTTGGGGACGAGCAATTGCCCTGGGCTCGCCCATCATGAGGTTCGTACTCCGCCCTGGCCCCCGCTGGGGAGCTCCTCCAATCGTCGTCCAGCACAGATGATGTCAATCGGCAGCTAACCCGCCCTCGCAGATTCGGCCAACAGCTCAAGCAGTCGCTCAACCGAGAGTGGATCTTCTACTACATCGATTACGAGAGCCTTAAGGGAGCTCTCCGCGAGCACCGCGCCTGGGACGAGAGCGCCGAGCAGGGTTTCGTCGAGCTGCTCGAGAAGGAGCTCGACAAGGTTTACACCTTCCAGAAGGTCAAGAGCGACGAGATTATCCGGCGCATTGCTGCCTCGGAAAAGGAAGTCAATGATGCTGTAACCCGCGCAGAGCAGACTCATGGCGAGCCAGACAGCTCCATCGAAGACGATTTCGACCTCCTCGAGGAGGACCTGAGCGACATCATTGCCGATGTGCACGATTTGGCCAAGTTCACGCAGCTCAACTACACGGGCTTCCAAAAGATTATCAAGAAGCATGACGTGCGTTCAATGCCATACTGACACATACAATGGGAGCTAACAATTCGCAGAAAACCACGCGTTGGATTCTGAAGCCCGTATTCGCCTCCCGCCTCAAGCGCAAACCGTTCTTCCAAGACAACTACGACAACTACGTTGTAAAGCTCTCCAAGCTCTACGATATCGTCCGCACGCGAGGAAACCCTATCAAAGGCGACTCGGCCGCCGGCGGCAAGCAACAGAACTTCGTGCGCCAGACCACAAAGTACTGGGTACACAGGGACAACATTGTGGAACTGAAGCTCATCATTCTGAAGCACCTTCCCGTCTTAGTGTTCAACCCCAATAAAGAGTTCACCGAAGAAGATAGCGCCATCTCGTCGATTTACTTTGACAATACGGACACCTGGGAGCTGTACATGGGCCGATTAAAGAAGACGGAAGGTGCCGAGGCTATTCGTCTTCGTTGGTATGGAGGCATGTCCAGCGAGACCATCTTCGTGGAACGCAAGACCCATAGAGAAGACTGGACTGGCGAAGAGTCAGTCAAGGCCCGTTTCAAGCTTAAGGAGAAGAATGTCAATCCCTACCTCAGGGGTGAGTTGAAGCCAGAACAGATCTTTGAGAAGGAGCGAAGGGAGCAGAAGAGGCCCGAGAAAGACATTGCGGCGGACGAACAGCTAGCTCGCGAGATTCAGTACCGCGTACTCACCCGGAAACTCGTTCCCGTAACTCGTTCCTTCTACCACCGTACTGCTTTCCAGCTTCCTGGGGATGCCCGTGTTCGTATCTCTCTCGATACCAATTTGACCATGACCCGCGAGGATAATCTCGACGGGAAGAAGCGCGCTGGTGACAATTGGCGCCGTATGGACATTGGCGTCGATTACCCCTTCCCCCAGCTGCCCGATGAGGACAAAGAGCTCTTCCCCTATGCCGTCTTGGAGGTCAAGCTTCAGACTCAGGCCGGTCAGGAACCCCCTCAATGGATTCGTGACCTGACTTCTTCGCATCTCGTTGAAGCTGTTCCCAAGTTCTCCAAGTACATCCATGGGACTGCCACCCTGAATAAGAAGAGGATCCATCTGCTTCCTTATTGGTATCCCCAGATGGACGTGGATATTCGCAAGCCTATAAGCCATAAGTTTGGCATCGAAAGGCCAGGAAATAGCAACAGCATCAGCTCCAGTGGCAACCTGGATGACGACAGTGATGATGATGAGGATATTGCTGCGGGGCTACCGCCAGCCAATAGCCGCGACGATGAGCAGATCAGAAGGCTTCGTGAGGCTAGGGACGCCATGGAGCAGAATGAGATGGACCGACGCCGCGATTACGGTACTTTGACCAACGGACACGACCCGAACGCTCTTGACATTGAAGAACGAGTTGCTGCTTCGCGCAACCTTCAGGGAGAAGATTATCCAATTTACGATTCCGACAGCGAAGATGAAGCGGAGGACGAGCTTGAAGAGGCTAGGAGGGTTGGTGGGTGGACCTATGCCAGTACATTGGCAAGGCAAAAGACCAAACAATTTGGAAATGCGCTCATCAATGGCGCAATCGCCATTCTACCACGACCGCGACCTACTGATGTTGGCGAGGGTGGCTTCACACTCGGCGTACCGACCTGGAAGCAGGCGGGCGAAATCAAGAAATTCAAAGCTCCGAAGGGGAAGCGTAAGTCGCGCCAAACAATTACCCTTTTTAGACTATACAGCACAATACTAAATTCACCCTCAGGAATCCATGTCCCCGTCCGCGTAGAGCCCAAAGTCCAACTCGCCACCGAACGCACATTCCTCTCTTGGCTCGAATTCAGCATCCTCCTCGGCTCCATCGCGGCTGCACTACTCAACTTCGGTGACGGGCTCGCGTTGGCGGCCGCATGGGCATTCACGATTGTGGCCTGCCTAGCTTTATTTTACAGCGCGTCGTTGTTCCTTTGGCGGGTGCGTATGATTAGGAAGAGAAGGGCCGTCACGTATCATGATAAGTGGGGGCCCTCTTTGCTTTGTTTGGGGTTGTTTGTAGCGGTTGCGGTGAGTTTTGGGTATAGGTTGGGGAATCCGGGGTATAAGGGGGGAATTAAGGGGTAAAGGCAGCGGGTGGAGGAGGTGGAAGTGCGACGTCGACGTTGAGAGAAAGGTCGTAATTTGCCATGTGGTCGCTTAGGTTTGGAAGATTGGACTTGGATGTGTTGTAAATGAAAGGTGGGCGTAGGAAAGCACCTTCGTGATACGAGGTTTCCCTCTTTTTTTCTAGTTTGGGCACGCTGGGTTGGACTGACCTGGATAGTTGGATAGCGAAACGAAGCGGCGTTGTGTAGCGCTCATGTATGTACTAATATACGTGTCTCTCTGGTTACAGGGCTATGCTCTTATTTCCCTTTTACTCTTACAGTGGGGGTTTTCTTTTGCAACCAAGGCACACAGTACAGTACTCTATTAAATAATCGTAGTCTTTGCTCGGGACGTCATGTCATGAGGCTTGTGTCCATGTGTATGGTTATTTTTTTTTGTTGGCTTCAACGTAGATGTTATGAATTTGACTTTTTCTATAGAAGTACTCGAGAGGCCTTTTGTCGGTTGGCTTGGCTTGGGAAGTCTAGTCCGGGGCATGATTCCGACTCTTACGCTATATTAGGTCTAGATAGTGATCATGCATGCTCGTGATGGCGAGAACAGGGAAAATTGTGCATCCGCTTAAATACCGGTGCTGGTGGTAGTAATATCTAGCTGCTCAAACAAACAAACAAACAGCATGGGGGAGAGGTTGGGAATGGAAGACGCTCAATGCAAACGCAGGATAATTAACAAAAAAGATCTATGCCGTGGATTTTGGTAATTGTTCGCTATGCTAATGCCTATGCTATGGTAGATAGATATCACGGACGGAAGTGCCCGTGATCAAAAAAAAAAAAGAAATAAAGACCAACAAACACCGGAAAGAAATTAGGCCAAAAAAAAAGAGAAAGAGAAAGAGAAAAGGAAAAATGTTGTACAACACGAGACCCTGAAAGGGAAAGGGAAAGGCCGAACAAAGAAACTATAACTATGCCATGCAGTTTGATAACCTTTAAACCGTACCGGACTCGACTGAACCTAGGTAAATGGATGGATGTAACGCCGTTTGTTGAGCTCAGTAGAGGAGAACAAAACAAAATTGTACCAGCTAAATGTGCCAGATAGAGGGGTATGTAGTGGAAGCGGATAGGCAGGGGCTGAGAGGAACCAACAAGGAGCTACGACTGGAATTATGGACCATGACAACGATGGTGAGACAAAAGACTCAATACGCGCCTACGCTAATTGTTGAGTAGCCCGGATTTTTTATTTTTTTGCAGGAGCCGGCTTGGACGCGAACTAATGCGGTAGCTGCAGTCCACTTGGAAGGAATCCTGTGCTGGCCTTGTACAGCTCCTTATAGTGACTTCGACTTTTTTTAGGGCCCACTCCTAGGTAGGCTCATGTGCTAGCTTTGGAGAGTCCAAAGTAGAGCGCGATGAACGAGCCAGTGGAGGAGCCAGTGAAGAATATGACGGGCGCTCATTCACTTTTCGGTAACTTTTCAGACAGAAGAGGAGATAGGAGCTATTGTGGGTGGGTTGCTGGAGGATCCTCTGTGGTGATGACAGGCTGTTTTGGCTGGGAGATGCCAACTTGTTGTGACCTGGAGCCGGTGTCCAGTCGTGACGACTTGGTTTGGGGGGGCGTCACCATCGTATCATGCTCATTTTTAAAAGTACCTGTGAGCCACTGGCCATAGTGGGTTTGATATCTCCTAGGGTTGTCGTCCTTGGTAGCTTCTCGCAATCTCCTATGTCGCACTAGACGTTCTGCGATCTGCTGGAGCACAATCTTCGGCGGTTGGTATTCCTTTATAGCTTTGTTCGCTTCCGTTCGGTCAAGATAAGCCTGTGTTGCGTTCTCCATTCTTGTAAGTGTTTGCCCGCCCTTGATAATTTTGGTCTCTCCAGTTGCGGGATTGGTCCATGAGCCCTTCTCCCAGTTGTCGAGCTTCATGTCTTGGAGGCCCTTGTCTACATTCAACCGCTTATACCACCGATTCTCGCCCTTTGCAATTGTCCGCATCATCTGGTGTCGGTCTTCGCCGTCAGTGTATTTAATGAGGACATTCTTGAAGACCGCGAATTTCTCTGACCACTTCTTCATCAATGGCACTTTCCCAAATGGCCCCGGCCATACCGAAGCAAAGCCATCATGCGTTTCGGACCGTCCAGTACCTATCGACAAGAGCAAAGCGGGGTCAGCGTTCTCTCCTTTGAGGGAAGCGTGTTCGCTGTACGCCGCATATGAAGGATTGTTCTCCCGAATGCCTCCATCTTTGAAACCAGTTCGACCCCTACCTGGGATATCCGCTACGAGCATTTCGAAAAAGAATGGTGCTGCAGAGGTTGCCCTTGTGACTTGCCAAATCTTGAGTTTGTCAGCTCCTTCGTTGTAGGGCGTCACCCAAACCGGGGCGATATCTGGGTCATATCTGTGGTCATATGTCCGTAGAAGGTAGGCTTCATCGATTTGCCCGTTGTGTGTAGCGGTAAGACAGATTGACTGACAGATCCTCTCTGTGTTGACGGCTGGCCTGGACGATGAAGATCCCAATGAGGAGCTTGGAGAAGACGATCCACTTTCCGGCTTGTCTGGAACAACCCAAGGGTGGAAGTCATTTCCATCGCAGTCCTCATGGTGCTTGCAATATTGGCTAACAATCTCCTGCACTGCCTTCTCCAGCGGTTTGTGGTGATATTTCGTGGCGAGAGGTAGGGTATTTCTGCGATGGCCAAAGAGCTCGTTGCCGACTTTCCTATATATCTCTAGACATTGTGGGACAGTCATGCGCAGCCGCCCGAGCATCACAGAGATGAGGCCGCCTGTGCTCGTGCCATACATATAATCAAAGTAGTGGCTCGGAAGTAGTTCGTCTTCCTTGAAAGTTCGAGGAGTAGAACCAGCGACCGGACCGAGCTCGTCTTGCAATCGTTGTTCGCATTTTGCGATCTCGTGCATTAGGCGCTTAAGGATGAGAAGGCTGGAGTAGCCTCGGATGCCACCGCCATCTGGTCAGCACAGTTAGCCTTCGTGCTTGGTATATAAAATGCGCTTGTAGTCTCAAGCCTCCTCTCCAGGTCCGGTGCCAAATAATCCAGTTCAACTTAAAGGGTGGTGGAACGTTGGGAAGGAGTGCTCCCGACCGCAGTAAATCTGGGAAAGAGTCGGCCTGCCTCTCTGACCATAGCTCTGAAGCCATTATGGACAATCTTATACTCGGAGACGCAACTCTTCAATGCCGGTGTGCGGCTGTCGGATACAGTCCTGAACATATCGCTGCCACTCGCCTAAACCGAAACAATCCTGAACCGTCGAAGCCAGGGAGCTGCAGTTGGTCCACGCAGTGCTGGAGCGATCATACTGCCCGCACAGCTCTTGCGCCAACTCAAGGCTCGAACTCTGTCCATACGATTCAAGGTTGTTGGGCCGGCGGTTTGAGTCGTGGGGCGTTTAGAGAGGTACACGTTAAGAGGGCTACGGCGACGGTCTGCGAGAGGCGGTCGGTCCATATACGCAAGCAGGCGCTTCAGGTGGCCATAACCATCTTGTCCTATCGTATGCGCCGCGGCGAGTGGGGTGGTGTGTTGTTCCAACGAGATATTGCGGCGTGGCATTCGGTACCAGACCGGAGGAGAGACCTACAACGAACGCGTCGCAAACGGATTTGACGTACCTAGAGTCAAGATCAAGTCGTCCCAACAATTGTGCTCCGTCACCTGTGTCGTCCACTGCTGGCCCGTCTTGTCCTGGGCGCTCACCGAAGTGCCCGTAGTCATGACGCTCAGCGGCCGGCGAGGCGATTCAACTGGGAGCTTAAGCATCTTGGGGGGAGGTGCCATTCGGCGAGATTTGTAGTGGAACTGTGCCGGAGCGTCAGAATCAAGTTTAGGGGTTAGTGGTCAAAGGTCCGTGGGAAGGCTAGGGGTAGGCCTGTGGTATTAAGGCCACAAAGCATCAAGTGGATTGAGCCTCATGAGCAACCGCGCTCGCTCAGAGTACGCAGCAAAGGGCGAGGTGTAGTGGGCGGATGCGGGAGTGGCTGGTTCGAATCCCTGCGGTCACAAAAAGGGTCAAGTGGCAGTGATTTTCCGGCAGCGCTTCGCGTTTATTAGTCGGCACATCAGTAGAGCTGGCTTGGTGTAGCCTGCTCCGCCTCCTGCATGCCGAGTTTCTTTTGAATTCTATTATTCAGATGGCTGCTCTGCTCAGGCGCTCGTTTCGCCAGGTGGAATTTTCCTCAGAAGAAGGCGAAGATGCGACGACGGGGCGATCAAGGTGATGAGATCATCTCGCTCTCCCGCTGCCCCAGCTGCTAGTCAAGCTGGGGCCTCTACTGGACTGTACTGTACTGTACTGTACAATAATCACTTGAGCGCGAAAGTCGGTGGAGAAAGTGAACGCGATGTGGTCATCAAAAGGCAATCTATGTTGCTGCCTGCTACAATAGGAGAGGATAGGCAGCGAAAACATCTAAGGAGCAGCTCTGCGCAACGATATCCAGGGCGTAGCAACGACTGGTGAATCCGGCAACCCTGCGGTTGCGAGGAAACAGCCCATATGACGCCTCCGTGTGATTGCGAGTGGTGAGCAAGCAAACAGGGCTCCTTGGGTGGTTTAATGGGTCAGGGGGGAAATCTCCGGAGTCAGCTGGTGCTGGTTTGGTTTTGATTATGAACCTGCATCATGTACCACGTCCTGAGTTTTGGAGTCGACCGTTTGACAACGGGCTAGACAAGGAATGAGGCAGTCGGCCCTGGAAAGAGCAAACCGTGTGATGGTTAGACAGTTGTAACGTCGGCTTTCATCGGCCGAACAGACCCTGGAGTAAATGCTTGCCCGGCGTTGGCGATGTCACTCACGACTTGCAAGTTGGAGATGGATAGCCACCATATGACATGTGTTGTATGTGCATGTGTATGTGGCATTCATTCAGAGAACTGTGAAGTTAGGAGAGCAGAAGGGCCGGTCTGAGACGCCGAAGCAAACCAGCCAATGAGCATTGCCCACGGCTCAGCTCCACGTCACGGGGTCTTGGCCATTCGTGACTGCCAAATCACTGCGCTTGCTTAGCGCCCGCTGTGGCTTCCTCATGTGTGGCTGGTGGCTGTGAATGCGGCAAGAGCAACCCCAGCTTGCTTGCCTCAGCCAAGTTTCGCGTGTGGCTCAGCACCCAGTGACGCTGTTCTTCCGCGACCCAGACCGACCTCCATCCTCACCTCACTCCTCACTCCTCACTCCACCCGCTCACTGCCTTCGCCTCTGCCTTCGCACCTCGCCGAAATCACCAGACTCGCTCCGCCGCACTGCCTGTGCCGACTTCCTATACAAACACCCTCCGGCCACGCGTTGCGCCCTTTAACGAAGCAAACTGTTTGCCGAACACCCAACTCTACCACTTACCTCTCACCGTAACCGCCCACAACCGTTGAAGGCCAGCCTCAGCCTCACTTTCCTTCGCTGCCCAAGTTGGCTTCCTTCGATTCTCTCCCCAGGACCGCCAGTATGACCTGGAAAAGTACCTCCACATCCGGCACAAATTCTAGTAGAGCAAGCTCGCTCTTTGGCCTCGACGAAGACAGCAAGTCAAACATCCTCGTCTACAAATACCGCTCGGGAGCCAAAGCCCTAGAGATCACAACCGAGCAGGAGCTATGTAGAACTCTCGACGAAGGTGAGCCTACTTTTCATACCAATTTCTACTACTCGCATTTCACTGACTTACGGCTGTTGCCATCATCAGATCCAAATCTGGCCTACATGCGCGTTACTAAAAAGAAAATTCCGCGTGGAAACAGCAGACTGGAAGTTCGCGCAGAGGATTTACTCCCACCTGAAGATCTCGAGAAGTTTGGAGACAAGAAACCTACGCTCAAGTCTTCACTCGCCAACGTTGGACTTCCTTCAAGTGCGTATTGGAAACGATTACTATTCAACTCGTATGAAGACTTGTACATTGTTTCGAGATCCATCACTCCTTCTCCTGAGGCCTCAAAAGACAATAGCCCCTCCAGTTCACAACATGTCAGCCCTTCTACGACTTTTCCATCAGATACTGCCCATCCCTTGCAGGACCCTCAGGCATCGTAACCCCACCCACGTTGGTGGGGCTAGATGGGTCGATGCGCTATTCTGAGGTGCGACACTCAGTCTCAAGCGAGACTTTGTGTCTTACCTGTTGTGACTCATTGCCACAAGCACCTTTATGTCATGCAATGCAGTCGACCAATGTAGCCTTGTGCTACCTACCAACAATCCTATACGTTACAATCTCTTTCTCGATACCCTATGAGCATATGGCGCCGGTCGGAGTTTTGGAATTTTCTCGGCTATTCACGGTCTCTGTTGCTCGAACGAGCTCGTCTAAGAAACGTGGTTCGATTTCCTTCTTTCTGGAAAAGTGCTGCCTTGACCCGCACAACGGGTGCTTTCTTTTGTCTGCTACGATTGAGCGATTGAGTCTTTATCTCGCTCTGAGTTTGGTCATAATTATGTTAGCTACAGTTAATGCATGCTTATTGATTTTTACTTCTTGCACATATGACTGTCATTTTATTTTATGTGCTCTTTGTGAGGGGTTCTCTCGTGTGGTAGAAAAGTCTGGAAATAAGGCGAGGCTAGCGAAGCCTAAGTGGATGGCTTTGTTAGCTTCAACTTGATTTATAGTAGGAAGATAGTATTGAAGCATGCTTAGCTTTCCTAACTTCGTTACCTCAAGAGCTAGCATGCCCTTAATAACTTGCAACAGGAGCTTGACGGCTTCCAATACTCTTACCCCTGGTACATCCTGTAAGTACTCAATGTTACATGTTGCTTTGCCGCAGTCGAAGAAAACTTTGATGCAATATTCATGGTACCCATACATCTTTCTCTCCAACGACCCATGGATAAAGCTTAACGAAGATCACACGCACACCTCTCAAGTATGGTTGGTAAAAACAGAACGCTCTAGAGATCTAATAACGTTGAGACAAAAAGCTGATCTAATACAGAATTCAAAGTAAAGGGGGGGGGGGGTATAAAAACAGGCTCAGATTTCTTTTTTAGTGTTATTCACTTCACTTCACTTGAACCCAGCAAAGCCAACACCATCCATCTAAATCACTACTACTACTCAACCCCTTGAGTCCAGCACAAAGCACCCACAATGGCATCCCAATCTACCAACACTCCCATCGTCTCAGCCAACATCACCACACGCCTAGCCCAACTCACCGCTGAAGTCAACAAACACCATCCAATCCTCTCAGCCACTCAACCTACTAGAGCCAACACTCTGGCCTTAAGCGCCCAAATCATCGAACTCACCAAGCTCCAGCACCAAAAGGCCCTAATTGCATGCCAAGTTCTCGAATGGCAGGCCTACTCTCAATCATGGCGCCTCACCCCTGACATCAAGGCTGCCCTCCGACGCATCCAAGACGTACGACGGGATGGCTTCGACGTCGAAGGCGAGCCCGTAGCAACAGATGCCGCACTACGCGTCCTGTGCAAACTGGAAGAGCTTGCCAGTGTTGACGGGCGGGCTCTGGAATTCACTCTCTGGGTCGCTGACTGGCTGGAGCGTTTCGTTACCACCCGAGGAGCAGCTCGAATCTTGGATCTCGTGGATTGGCTTGAGAAAGAAGGGAGCCAGAACACTTTCGGGAGAGCTAATTTAGCACTGGTGTATATGTACATGGGGGGTAGAGATGAGCATGCTAGAGTCGAGTGGCTGAAATGGTACGCGACCATGATGTTGACGAACCAGGATTTACATACTTATGTGGCCATGATGAATGAAACCGAGTACAACCCTGATGATGACAGTGGAGAGGAGTTTAGCTTTTAATTTGATAGGTACCTATGGTAGCTGCGCGAATCAAAGCTTATAGAATTGAAAGATATTTCCTTTCTCCCTTGATTACGTAGACAAATATCTTTCCTCTATTTCAGACGAAGTTGCGGATGCACATGTGTGAGCTCCTACTAAATTGGTGTCGTACCTCCACTCCAGGTTTCCCGCAATAACATGCTTCTTCTCGATTATACTTTTCCTGTTGTTCTGTTCTGTTCCATCATGGGACCGATCCAAGGTACAGCACTACGAATATTCCCTCAGCCTTGGAACGATCCAAGCAACCCTATCAAAAACCCTTGGTACTCCAAACCCACAAAAAAATACAACAGTCCAAGTAACATTAACGGCTACAGGAATACTACCAACGCAAGAGAAAAAGGTTCTTAATCCAGGTTCTACAGTGGAAATTACATAACACTAAGAACTTCCCATACCGAAGCTAAATTCTCCGCGATACTTGGTGCTGAATGAGAGAGCGCATCATGGGCGTTGCATTGCATTAACATAACTGCCCAGCACACACACACTCACGTCCACATCTTCAATTCCTCACTGCCAACCAACCAACGCCACCACAAGCTCCCGAATCACCCATAATTACCCACCGAAGCCCGCGGATCCCCAACAACAAACGAAAAGACACATCGTTGCGCTATTCTAGGACCCAATGTGCAAAAACACATAGCTACGCCCATTCAAGCCCGACATTTCTACGAACAAGATCGATCCCTCCACACCACACCACACCACACTATTGCTACTCAGGACGAAAAATCAAAAAGCATACCCTTACGGTGGATCACTGGGCGGAATAAAATGGCATTCACGACCACACTTGTGCTTCTGGAAGCCCTTCGTAAGTGTGTAAGATACTAAATATAGCAATAAGTGGTATTTCGCTCGAGCTCTTTGATTACACTGGAGCTCCATGGCTTGCAAGTGAGCTTCTCCAGCTAGTCGCGTGTGCGCGGCGTTTGGCTTTGGAGGTGGTGACGCTAGGCTATTGCCCTATAGCTGAGGATGAATCGTTTTGGACTAAAGCTGCCAGGGCACGCTTATTCCCCTCAACTGGTCATTGCTGAGAGGTCATGCCATGGATAGACAGGGAGGAAGTTTGAGGCTATTCTAATGAGATGCTTCCTATTTAGGATTCTATAGAGTGGAGGACATATTTCGTATCCCACAAATGGACATCAGAGTTATTCCACACCAGGCCAGCCTACAATCGAGTCAGTTTGAGGTGTTCATAAGCATGAAATTAGTGTTAGAAAGAAGATGGCTTACAGAAAACGGTGTGTCCCTCAACCACCTTAGTGACCCACACGTCGTCGCCCACCTTGAGCGACCTCGAGGGTGTCCTCGGTTCCCAGAAGGCGTACCTTCCAAACACTGGGCTGTACTTGGCACCAACGTCAATCCGCCTGTCCTTTTGCATCTTCTTGAGCACCTGGCCATCTTCGCCCGTTCCATACATTCCCGTGTCATAATCAATGGTGATACTCTGACAACGTATGCAGTTGTGTGCCATGATGAGTTCTGGGCCCTTGTTTATCTGGACCTTGTACCAAAAATCCTCCTGCCATGGTTCCCTCGAGCCCTCGATGACAATGTTGGGTCTGTATTTGGTAATGTCCATCTCTACGCCCTCGGGTAACCTGGAAGAAATTTCATCAAGCGAAGTCTTAAACGTCACCAGATAAGGGGCACAGTCTGCGAAGGTAATCCGCTTACGTTCCGTATCAATGGGTGGCAAAAGATTCCTTAAGAGAGGGATTTTCTCCTGCGCTGCAGTGAGCCATGGAATAGGCTCCGGGGGAGCGAGGTCCTCGAACAGAACATCGCGCTTATTGTCACCCAAGTAGACGAATACGACCTCGTAGCCAAAGCAGTCAGTGAACCATGTCTGGTGCTCCTTGGGCATCTTGAAAGCTTGAGTAATGCTTCCATGCAAATCGACTTCAATAGACTCAAGGTTCTCAGTCTCAGGAGCCAAAGGAAGTTTGAGGCTCTTTGCTTTGGATGCATTTCCGAATGCCCGGTAGTTTACGGTAAGTGTGGCTTTACCCTTGTCATCGGTATCGATAGCCGTCAGGAACTGGCTCATCTCTGGCATCTCACCTATGGTCATTTTCTTGAGGCCTTCGGGCGTGACCTTGAAGAACATGAACATCCCTGTATTGGTAAATTTGGGAGAAACAACAGGGGTTCAGAGGCGACGCGTACTATCGTATTTGAAGCCATGTTTCGTGGCAAAGGCCTCATCGAGCTTGATCCCTCTGAATGATTTGATAGGATATATATAGAGCTAACAAGCAAGTGCGTCAGCAATGGAACAGCGTCCTGTTGGGTGAAGGTACGTACTGCCGAAATCTTCATCGGTGACAACTTATGGATGAACGGTCCGAGATAGCTAAATGCTGCCCTCATCAAAAACAGTAAGGACACCAGCACACCAAGAAGATAGACGGTTGGAAGTCCTTGCGAAGACGCCATGGCAAGGATTGTACACTCAAGGAGAGGTTTTGAGGTTTTCGAGAAGGTCTTAAAGAGAAAGAGCGTGTATCATGAAGAAGGTGCGTTCTCTGCACCCACGTGCTCTTACCAAGATAATGCCTAGAGGGAATTATTAAGGCGTGGTCGGCACTAGAACCGAGGACGTTTAGTTGGTGATGGCGACCCCGCTTTGCTCGAGATGGATAAGCTTAAGCGAGGTTATCGATTACGAGGTGAGAACTGTCTTGCTGAGATCACAAATCAGAGTGTTGCGTATGCAGCAACTGTAGTGTGTAGGTATGGTATGTGAAAGGCTCGGTGCAGACAGGCCGGGGCAGTTACAGTTACCTATTGCCAAGGACGAACAAAGGGCAATACCACGCCAAGTCAAGAGTAACGTCGGGGCTGGCTTTAGCGTCGCTCGAGGACTCTGCTTTAGGCAGTCGAGAGCGCACTCAATCAAAGGTGAGACGGCAGAAAATATCGCAGCATTTGCCTAGGGAACAAAGACTGGGCTCCAGTTTGGCAGGGCAGAAAGAGTCTGCTGCCCGCTCTCCGTCTTCAAAGAGGATGGTCCAGGGCGGCGACAATTCACTCGGAGGAAGCGATGCCTGTGGGGGTTTGGAGAGAGGCAGGGCGTGTGATTGGCAGCGGGGTCGGCCCTTGACGCTCGCTAGAGACAGAGATGGAGGGCGACGGCGGGCCACGAGGTTCCTGAAGGCGAGCGGGCCTGTTGGCAGCCGCTGCAGGGGCAGCCGATCGCTGGCGTGCCGTTGGGGTGGTGGACGGCACGGACGAGTTGGGCACTGTACAGATGTAGACGACGTTTACTTGCATTGTTGGTAGATATTGGTTGTTGGAGGATTCTCTTAGCAAGGATGGAGAGTGACGCGGTTGGGATGTGAGAGGCGTGGAGGTGAACAACGAGCGGTGAGTGGTCGAGGCAGGCGTCGACGGTGGCTCCTGCTCGGTGTGGCTGTGCAAGAGTTCGCCTGGGAAGGTGGGGCTTGGAAATGTGACGTCTGGCAGGCGCAACCCAGACACTTTGCAGTCCATCTTTGCCGTTTGACAAGACACAAGACGCCTTTTACAGCCTACTGACTCTGTCTCTTCCACCTTTCTCTCACACGTGAAGCCGCCAACTCTCCCTCTGACTTTGACTTTGACTCTGACTCCTGCTCTGTCCTTCGGCTCCACCACGCTCTTTTTTTTTCACCTCCATTCTCTCAGCTCTTCTCAGCTCCTCGTCTACACCAACCGCTTTCTCTGGAGCGCTTCCGCCCGCGCCCCGCCCGACTCACCGTTCCGTCAGCCTTACCAGTGCCTTGCCGGAGCCTGTACCTACTTTGTCAAGCCACCCTTCACTGCTTAGTCGCCCTGCTAGCCTGCGACCTTACGCACACCTCTTTTCATCTGACACTCGCCACCTGAACCTTCAAAATTCCAGGAAAACACCTCTGTACGCCGGGTCCTCTCTCCTCGCGCGGCCACCCAGCGACCATCTGATCTTGCCTTTCCAGGCACTCATTGTTACCATCCCCCAAGCTCCCTCAGCCTCACAGCCTGAGGGACACCATCTCTCCGCCATGGCGACCAGCGGCATCCGGCGGAAGGATACCACAAAGGGACCGCCCCTGCGCATCCTGTCTCTAGGTATGTTTCCAAACATTGTAGCTCCTCTTGAAACTCGATGCACTGACACGAGTCCCACAGATGGCGGTGGCGTTCGAGGCTACTCGATGCTCATTATTCTCCAGGAGCTCATGCACCGCACCTTTGTTGAGAAAGAAGGCAGAGCTCCCAAACGACACGAAATTCCCAAGCCATGCGACCATTTCGACCTCATTGCCGGTACCGGCACAGGAGGACTCATTGCCATTATGCTTGGTCGCTTGAGGATGGACGTCGATACTTGCAAGGACGTTTACGTGCGCATGACGAAAAGAGTGTTCGAGACCGACAAAACTTTTGCCGGAATACCATACCGTTCAACTCTTTTCAAGGCCTCGAAATTGGAGGAGGCCATTATGGAGTGTGTTCGCGAACACACAATTTACGATGACGAGGGAAACGACACCAACAGCGTCATGGGCTCTTCCATAGATGTGCGCACACCGACGAGTCCCACTGTGCACCGAAGTGCAAGCACAACGAGCAGGTATAGCCAGATTGGAACAACACCTGTCAACTTGCGGATCGCCGCAATGAAGTGGGGCAACCCACATGCTCTGCTCTACGATACCAGAGAGGAGCGCACGAAAGTGTGAGTAAACCGCAATTTGTAGTCTTGCGATCAGCTGACCTGTTATATAGAGCGGTTACTGCCGTGTACAAAGGTACCAAGAAAGCTGGTACCGGCCAAATTCTTCTGCGGTCCTACGATTCCCGAAAAGAGACGTCTGTCGAACCCAATGCAACCATCTGGCAGGCAGGCCGCGCGACCTGCGCGACTGCTTTAGCTTTCAAACCCATTCAAGTCGGTCAGTCCGTCTTCCTCGACGAGGGCTCGGGCAAATATAATCCAGCTCCGCAAATCCTGGATGAGGCTGTCTGCAACGAATGGCCAGGGCGTGAAGTGGGCGTATTTCTCAGTATCGGTACCGGCAAGCGACCAGAAGGCACGAACCAACAACAGCATCTGTGGTGGGAAGGTTTTGTCTCCAGCGCTGTCGGCGACTTTGCGGAAGCCAGGCGTAGACTTATTAGCAAGATTGAAGACTGTGAGAAGACGCATCAATCAATGAAGGAGCAGTTGGCGAAGCGCCAGGTCAACCCAGAGAACTACTACCGTCTCAATGTCAACGTTGGTGTGGGCGAGTTTGGTATGAACGAGTGGAATCGACTCGCTGAAATCAGCACCAGTACCCGTATGTATCTTGCGGAATCTGAAATACAAAGCAAAACTCTGGACGCCGCTGCAAAGCTTGCTCGTATCTTCCGAGCAAAACAGAGATGGGAGCGCGCAGAGAAGGGACCAGCGCCCGGTCTTCCACCGCAAACAAGGCCCCCCAATGGGCCACTGCCTACCGTACCGGACGGTGTTGCAGTTGAATTGCCGGGTGAGGCAGTCAATGCTCAATACTATACAGCCAACTTCCCCCCTCCACCTCCTAGGTCACCCTATCGCCGCCGAGTTTCAGACAACGACAAGATTCTCGTCATCTCCTCAGACGAATATCCGCAGCCCGTACCTATCGATAGTATTCCACCTAGGCATTCTGGCGAGAACTTGTCATCCCCTCGTCGTTCAGGCGAGCAGTTTAGCACTGGCCCCACATCGATACACAATTCGCCCCGACTTAGCTTCGAAGAACCTCAGGCACCGCAGGAACCCCCTCCAAGGCCACCCAAGACACCACTTCAGGATGGAATCAAACCACCACCATTGAGTGGCTCACCCGCGAGGCCTCCCCCAACTTCTGCGTTGCCCAGGCCGCCGCCTGGGGCTCCATTACCGTATCCAGACACTGACGGACCGCCACCGATTGTGAACATGGCTCGGAAACCGGAATACACTCGTTAATCAGACAATTGACAGCAGTCTAGAAAATGGGACCGGATGAATGTAATGATGATGTCAGCTTCGAAACGCTACGAAACGGGTAACGATCTACTTACGTACGAATTCAGCCCTCTATCTTTAGCTAAGCGAGCCCTGGAGGTTCGTCGGAGTTAACGCCTATTTGTACGAAACTGGATGGTCTTGCGAACTAGGTTCCTTGTTAGGTTTTGCTTCATATTCTTATGGTTGCGTATTCTCGAAGGAGTGTCATCGCATTGATATTGTTTTTTTTTTTATTTTCGTTCGATCTTGGTTATAGATACCCTTGGCGTAATGATGTTTCTTATGTAGGTCACAGACAACTTCCTGTTCCACGATTTTGCCATCATTTTTATTTTCTTGTCGAAGTTGTGATGCATTTTTAGTATTACTATATGAGATGTTTAATAATGGTGTTAGGTTAGGTTCATTATCATACGGCTTACAAAACTTTCATATTATGCTCGAGATCTTGATCAACGTGAATATGTGTGATAGTATGTTATTATTATTCGACTGAAGAACAAGGTTGACTGTAGGGAAATGTTCCTTATCCCTTATGCACATGGACAACAGGTACCTTTCAAAGCGAGCCGAGATAACACGACTTCATGGTTCACGGTAAGCATTTATTGTCCATGCATCAAAACCAATGACCTGTCGTATATTGCCAACACATCATCTACCGAACCCTTTTCCATCTACGACATAAATCAGCCCTACCATCAGTAACCTACATATGCTCAACCAGGATCCATCCATACAGGCATATCCACAAACACGTAGCAAACAAAATTCTCCGATTCTCTGCCCATACTTAGACCCCAGAAACAACAGACCCGACCCGTTCCGAACGAGCCGAAACCGAGCCCGAACACTGAGCCCGAGGCCATGGACACTTGTTCGTCTATTGATGCATGTCTCCACACTCACTCGCGTGCAGGCGCCGCATACTTCCGGAATACTTATTCGTTTCTGTGCGTCTGAGATTTACGATGAAGCGAAGCATCCACCATAACGGACCGATCGGGAACCGATCGATATTGATATGCACTGAAATCGGGATTCGGATCTTGGGTTTGGGGTTGGATGTGGATACGCTGGTAGTTTGGGAAGGGAGATGCTTGAAAAATTTTATATATTTTGCGCACATACACACACACACACACTCTCTCTCTCTCTCTCTCTCTCTCTCTCTCTCTCTCTCTCTCTCCCTCTTCTCCATCTATACTATAATCCTGCAATATCCGAAAGGAAAAATGTCGACAAATTGTCAAAACATCAAAATAAATACAAAAACAAAACACAGTTCTTTCAAAAGACAGAAGACGGAATACGGAATACGGAACACTGCGGGATGACGTATTTCAATCCCTGTGTTTTTGTTTTTCCCACGCTACTGTGGCTAATATGCGGAATGTTTGAAGAAAGGAATATCCTTGGTAAAGTGTGTGCATGCGCATGTGCTGTGCATTTACTGTGGATCTGAATGTACGGACCGTTTGGAAAGTGGAAAAAATGTGGATAGATGTGCAGGGATGAAGTGGTCATGTGGGAGGTGTGGCGTGTGGCGTATGTGTGGGTGGTAGGGTAGTAGGCTTGTAAGGATTTAGTGTGTGGCTTAGATGGTGGTAGACAGGGGGAGGAATGTGACGTTTGGGTTTTGGGCTTTTTGGGATTTTAAGGTGTTCTTTGTTAGGTGGGAGGTGTGCTCTGTATGTAGGATGGATGGATAAGGGTTGTGGAAGGGATGATTAAAATAGTGGATGGGAAACAAAGTAATAATAAACAAAAACAAATATCGTAGACGAATCTGGGAGTATGAAGAATAAAACCCTGAGAATAACAGTGAGATGGTCAATTATCTTTGATGTTGGGTTGAGTTAGCCTAGCCCAGCCCTCGTGATGCATGGTAATGACATGACATACACCCACATAGGCACTGCTTCTCATGTCGCGAAATAACCAGGATATAACGCAGTCACAACTTGAGTAGCCCAAGCTAACAAGAAGCCGTAAGACTCTTATAAAAGAGCTCTTCCTCTCGTAAGTCGAAGCCAGCAAACTATTCTAGGTATATATGTAATATTCGTTCTTGGTCGACAGTCAGTGATAGTAGTTATCCGCTCAAAGAAATGCACTTTATGTCCGGCTTATTCCTCGACATGAGAGGCTTGCACACATCAAGCGAGCCACTAGACTAGGAGCAAGAAAAAACTAACCTACTCCACTCCACTCCACACACGGAGCACTTTTATCTAATATTGCCACTATTTCTAACCCATACAAATTCTCTCTTTTCCCGCGCTTTCGTCTTCAAATCTTCTAGTATATAAACGTCACATTCTTCAAAAACCATCACATGATCCCAGAAAACGTGTCGAACAAACACATCAGGCGTGGTGGCGGAGTGGTTATCGCGCAAGACTAGAAATCTTGTTCCTTCGGGAGCGTCAGTTCGAATCTGGCCCACGTCGCTGGTTTTTTGCATCTTTTTGTGCACTATTTTCAACTCCAAAAGAATTCTGTTGATTTTTGGCGACGTTTTGATGGCTGGGGAGCTCATTTTGCCCCCTCAGCGATGATGTGAGAAATTGACGCTAAAGTTGGCCTATGGCTTGGCGCCAAGGCCCAATCAAAAGTTGTATGGGTGGTGCGTTTAGGGTGTGGTTTGTTTTGCTGAGATTTGTCAAGTAGCAATACTGCGCATTCTTCTTTTTGTTGATGGTAAAGGGAGCTATGCTTTTTCGTGTCTGCTATAACTATGTTCCCCCCTACGAGATTGTGCAAATCACTTTACCCTTCGTTTTGTTCTCCTCGAGAAGCTTGTGCGCTTCTTGGATTTGCTCCCATGGTAAGACTTTGTCGACGAAGAGTTTGAACCTGCCATCCTTGAATCTGGGCAGCGCATGCTCGACCAGGGTATCCCTCAGTCTGCCCTGATACTCTTCATCCCTGGACCTCAGACTGCTTCCACGGTAGGTAATTCGTTTGCGAATGAAGCCGGAAATGTCTGTCCCCTCAGGAAGCTTTGTGCCTCCAAGGAACCCAAGGTTTACAATCACACCGTCTCTAGCAATGGCGTCCAGATTCTGTTGGAAATACGAGGCGCCCATGAAGTCGACGATGATGTCGACGCCTTTTCCTTCAGTAGCTTTCATCACTTCGTCGACCCAATTGGATGTGGTGGTGTTGAACGCAGCAGTTGCGCCAAGCACTTTGACGGCAAAGTCGCATTTTTCGTCTTGACGTGCTGTGGCAAAGACAGCGGATGCGTTGTCGGCTTTGGAAAGCTGGATCCCTGAGATGGAGACTGAGGATGCGGCTGCGTGCCAGAGGATGGATTTCCCCGCCTTGAAGTTGGCGACTAGGTACATGGCTTGGGTTGCTGTGATCCAGGTCTGGAGAGCATATCAAGTTAGTTTCTGCAGTACGTTTGGACAAGAGCGGGATTCAATCAATACCTCCGGAATTCCTGCACACTCTTCCCAGCTCAACTCACTCGGCTTCCTCACAAGCATATGCGTGCTCACAGCAATGTACTCGGCATACGCGCCTCCGTACGCGAGTCCAAACACCTCGTCTCCCTTCTTGAATCCCTCTCTCCCTCCACCTTCAGCTCCCAGCTCTTCAATCGTGCCCGAGAATTCCACACCCAAGATCTTTGAGGCGCCAGGTGGCACGGGGTACATACCCTCACGTTGCAACAGGTCCATCCGGTTGAGACCGAATGCCTTAACCTTGACGAGTGCCTGGGACCCCGTGGGCTTAGGCCTAGGCACGTCGGCAATGTACAGGGCGGAAATGGGCCCCTTACCATTTTTAATGTCTGAATAAAGGGTAAGTAGGGAGTTGAGTAATTGGATTGTGAGCTCTACATACCGACTGCTCGCATGGTGTCACCCATTGTGGAGTGTTCAGATGCCGTGGCAGATACCTGTTCCGATTAAGAAGATATCTTTTAAAAGAAGGAAAGGGTCGAAATGTGACAGTTGATGTGTTACAGCCAGATTAAGTAAGGGGTCTTGATTTCTTAGGCCCTGTTGTGAGGACGGCAAGTAAAGGTGCTTGATTTATAATGACGTAGTGGGGTAGCTTCTCTACCGCGGCTCAGATTTTGCCCGGGTACTCTAATGGGTCAAAAGAATCAGCCGATCGAAAAAGTATGTAGTCGGGCCTTTAAAAAATAGTGAGATAGAGGCAATCAAAGCACTTGCATATCATTAGAAGCCACCAGGTGGTGTGCTGCTCAATGTCCATTTTCACTGGTCATGTTATTAGCTATCCATAAGAGGTATCGCTTACCAACTGCATAACCTCCGTTACTCATCTACACATCTGATCACTGCTCCACTCAAGAAGCGAGGCGTTTGCTACATGATTGTGTACAAGTTAGGAAGATTGGGCCGCTGTGTTATGAGCAGACGAATAGTCTCTACTCTAGGTCTGGTGCACTATGTATGTTGGCACTACTACATCCATAGCTATAGAGTCGATAACCTTGCTCCTATCATAACCCATAATTGATCCATTACCAAACCAAGCCAGGACACTGCTTTTGCAAGGTCGCGAAATCCATATCGGGCATTCCGGTACGTCTATTGCACGAACAAGCTATCCTCATTGATGTTGTACTGCTTAATGAGCTGGGTGAGCTTGTTCGCCTCTTTGGCATAGTCAAGCGTGTAAACGTTCTGAACTTGGTATCGGGGCCTGGTCTTTTGTTAGTGACTCGCCTTGGCCGCGACCTAAGCGACTTACTTGGGCTCATTCTGGTACATCTCCATTCTTCCCCGGACTCTGAAATTGAACGTCTTGCACGTAGCTTCCTGTAAAGCTTCTACGTGTGTCGCTGTCTCATTCGCTTCATCATCCATCTTCATTTTCATGATTTCGTTGGCCGAACGTCCGACGATAGCCATGCCCGCCTCATCAAAGCAGCTCAGCCAGATGGAGCCGGTGTGATCAGAAACGTTGATGCTCAGAACATATCGCCACTGTGGCTCTGGCCATTTGATCTGACAGTTCTCACACCACCATTCACCGGAATTTTCCTCAATGACCTTTTTATTGCAGCCTTCTGGTTTGGAGCAGGCTGGGTAGGCGATTGTGGAGGTGTGCCTCACAAACACTACGGTTGCCTTCATGTTAAAGTAAGTAGGCGTGTCCTGCAAATAACTTTCTTCTTCAATGATCTGAGAAATGAGCTTCGCGTCCTGCTTGCTTCCGCTACCTGAGCTGGTCCTGAGATTGTCGTGGGTAGAGAAGGTGGCATTTTGTCCGACTGCATCGTACCAGCCACGTAGCTTGTGGGCTTCATCGATATCTGGGTCTACAAGCATCGAACCCGAGCTTAGAAGACTTAGACTCCGGCCATTAAAGTCAGATACTTTGACGCCTTTGAAGGCGATGATAGAGTCCAGTGGGGCATCGAAGTTTTCGGCCTGTTTACCCCATATGGTGAGTCGAACCTCAGTTTGTGAATCGTCGGCAATGAGCAGGTCCCGTTTGTTGAAGCTTTTGTTCGTCTTGCTTGAATTCATTGTAACAACGTCGCCAATATCTTTTAAGACTCCGACGGTGTCAATGGTTGTGTCTTTCTCGACAGAGTCGAGGCTGCCGATTTTAGTGAAGTTATATCGAATCTGAGGCTTATTGTCCTGGTCTTCGGCCTAGAGATAGTTAGAAACATTCAGTGAACCACAACAACTGATACTTGCCTTTTCGACTTCCGTCTTCGCCTCCAATTGTAGCTCGTAATCATTGGGTAAGTTTGAGAACTGCTTCTTGGCCAGAGTTACTCTGCAAGGTGATGAGATGTAGTAGACTGTGCCTTCTTCAAAAATTGGGTAAAGTTTCTCAGCAGTATCCTGAAAGGCAGTCGCCCGGATCTCGCCGGTGTCATCGAGCAAGTTTACGCTGAAAAGCTTTCCAGAGCCTCTGGCGTTGTTCCATTCCTTCATCTCTCCCTTATGTGTGCAGCGGGCACGGATCGTCCAGTTGTGGGCATAAGGAGACAGTGATTCGATTGGGTAGAGATGCGGGTGGCTGGAAGAGCCGGGATTGCTCTGGTGGTGGGGAATTGACCTTTGCTGTTGTTGATGCTGTGGTGCTGCTGCCGGGGCGGGCTTGGAGCCATAGAAGTTGTTGCCTGAGATGCTGCTGGGTTGTTCAGACTTCATATCGAGAGCTTGTGGCTGTCCAATCTTCTCTTGCTCGCCATACTGTTCGAGAACTTCCAGCTCCATGATGATGAGGATGCTGGTGGTGGATTAGAGGGCGTTCTTCAAGCAGCAGTAAAAGTGATACATACAGTTTATCCTTCACTTGTTGGGGGTTGTACTTCAGCAGTCTCACGATGGAACCCTTCTTCAACTTTCCGGAAGTGACAATGTCGTTGGCCGCTTCGTACCCGCAATCAGCTTGGGTCGGTTCCGAGAAACAATTGCACTTACCAGTTGCGACCATGGTCTGGACAAAGTTCCGAATGTCACTCAAGACAACTCGAAAGCGCTGTACAGAATTTGCTTCGCCAGCCTTTGCATCCATTGCTCTGATCTGCACACATTGCATGACCGGGTGCTCTACGAAGCATCCGGAGGGCTCGAAGATGCTCCTGCAGCCTGATCAGTGGGTACTCTTCAAAAGCGGTGAAAGGCAGGTGTATACCTGATGGAGCCTTGTGTAATGGCCTGTTCCGCTGTCATACTGAATCCTTGGTGGATGTGCCGGTAGTTGGAGAGGTTCTGTTGATTGTGTCGCTGGTGGCAAGCCAAAAGTTAAGAGGAAATAGGCTGCGACGCGTTGCCCGTGACTGTGCGAATAGGTCCGACGCGTAAATTAGCGTGATGTCGCCAACCCCGCACTAGCTGAAAGCTGCACTAGCTTCACCTAGTATCAGCATACGTAATGGGGACCTCGTAACTCCAACTGCTACAATCTTGCAGACAGTCCACTTACGTTCCAATCACTTTTGCTTTCTACCTCTTCCTCGCACGAATTGACACAATGGCCGACAACGAAGTTGCTACCAAAGCTCCCGAGAGCGATGCGCAAGAGCAGCCTACAGAGCAGGCCTCCCAGAGCGTCTTCCCCGGTGACACTACCGCACAGTCAGGGCCCAGCATGGGTGTAAGTGGTGTACTCTCTATTCCGGCAGACACTTTAGATGGAAATCTGCCACTCATGTCAATTCCCCCTTCCACTTCAATTCCCTGAGAGTGCTATGCCGACCGGACATCCTTTTCTGACCCGATGTAGGAACATTGTACAACAGATCGGCCCACCCCCACTGGAGAAGTACCCACTGGCGAACTCAGGAAACTTGGCGGTGTCGATGCCTATATAGCGAAGCCCTCCGACTACCCCCATTCACCCTCGAAACTCATGCTCCTTCTAACGGGCGGGACTGGCGTCAAATCCACAAATAATCAGCTACAGGCCGACAAGTTTGCTGCGGAGGGATATCTGGTAGTCATGCCAGACCAATTCGACAATGACCCCGCACCCAATAGCGTTGACATGACTGATATTCCTGATCAAGCGTCTTGGCTCGAACAGGTGAAGTTGAAGACTGCTGAAAGCATCAAGGCATTCATGATTGACATGTGGTTGGCAAGGCATACGCCCGAAAAGGTACTGCCGCTTTTGCACAAGGTTGTCGAGGGCGCAAAAGAGGAGTTTGCTGATGCTGTCGCCAATGGCGGGGGCGTATACGGCGTAGGATACTGCTTTGGCGCAAAGTATATCTTGATACTAGCAGGAGAGCATCCGGATACTGTTGCATGGGGACAAGAAGCACCGAAAGATGAAGAGCAAGGTACTGTCAAGAAGGAGCCAGTTCTCAAAGCAGGCGCTGTCGCGCATGGCACCATGGTCACAAAAGAGGACCTCGAAGCTGTTAAAGCGCCTGTCTACATAGCTGCCGTGGAGAATGACCCATTGTTCCCTGAAGAGGAAGTCCTCACGCCTGGCCGCCGAGCTATGGAGCAGAATAAGGTCGAGCACGAGATCAAGGTTTTCTCCGGTGTGCCACATGGGTTTGCCGTGCTAGGAGACTACACCGAGCCTAAGATTAAGCAGGCTCAGGCGGAAGCGTTTGGAGAGATGTTGGGCTGGATTCAGAGTCATTGAGTTGCTTTCCTGCTGAGCAATCGTGGTTTTGACGGACCTACTTGAGTTATGTGCATTATCTTTGGCGTTTTTGTCTGGAAATCAGTGTTTTTTTGACATTTGTTTTACTATACCATTCCGTTCCACGCGGGCTTAAATTATTGGGTCAGCAGCGTTGTGCTCTTGGGCCCAGGTTGTTCTCTAAGTACAAGGGTGTTTACGTAGCTGGGTCTTTCACCCATCGTGACCTTATGACCAGATCAGATACAGAAGTACCCGCGGTTCCTCGCAGCTTTGACATGTGTCTGTGCAGTGCAGTGCAGCTAAAACCATACATAAATAATGACCGATACACAAGCATAACCGGCTGAATAACTACATGGAACGCATGCTTGAATGTGTGAAGAGGAGCTACATATGAAGTGGTTCTGATAGTTCACGACCGATTTAGCCATCAACAAGGATGTGATGTGGTTCTAAAACGCGTTGTTGCGCCCTTTGTTGATTAGATAGATGCCAACTTTGCATAAAATAAACAACTTTCCATTTTCAGAACAATGAGGGCATCCTGCAAGAAGTCCTCGGTTATTCGAGGATGAGGATGAGGATGGATGAGCCACCTTCACGGAGTTCATTCGTAAGCACCAAAGTACCGAGCCATGTCTCACGACACAGCCTCCTCTCTCCACGCATCGCATCCTCCCTCGCTCATTCTTTTCGCACACAGAGAAAGAAGTGAAGTGTCATCCTGCTCGCCCCGGCACCCGCCGGCTACTCTTTTATTCCCTCGTGCTTATGTAGTGGCCTGACCAAAGTGGCGCTGAGCACATTCTCCCCCTCCCACCTACCTGAACCAGTTCCAAGAAACCGCTCAGCCCCAGCCCAATTCCACAAATGGTTTCTCGACGCGTCCAGTCGTGCCGTGCGAGCGGTATCAGATATATCCAGAGTCCTGGAATAGGCATAGACAAGGATGGGGGAACAAGGTACATAGGAGGGTAGGATAAGGCTAAGGATAAGGAAGTTGGGTGCGTGCTGTAAGGAAGCGTGTTTCATATGAGCTCCACATCACCCGTGATAACCCACCTCCTCACCGCGCTCCACCGGACCACCCATACATCCCCCCTCTTCATCTCGAACCGTCTGTCCGTGCCCTCGACAAATACGTCGCCCACGTCGCGCAGCGCCCTGCAGAACACGGCCGCATCCTCGTCCGGCTTGTCGATCATGCTGATGCCGCCGGTCGTGTCGTCGAGGCGCTGTAGCGAGGCGGGAAATTGTGAGAGGAAGGATGAAGTGTAGTGTTGTGAAAGCAGTGATTGGTGCGAGGTTAGGTATTGGTGTTCGGAGGGGGAGAGGAGGGGTATACCCGTGTCGAGGGATGAGGTGTGTTGGGCGAGAATATGGAGAGGATGTGCGTCGATCTTTTTGATGAGAGACATGTGGTTAGCAATAGTTGCACGCCCTCATTCTTTCTGCTTTCCTTGCCCTACTGTACGATATCCGGTGAAGAAAAAGAAAAAAATTTTCTTGAAAGGAGTATGTATACAAACCAACCTTTTTTATCCTCGCCCGCAAAAAACTCCTGACGAGGAACTTAAACCTCTCCAGCTCAGTCTGAATGACAATCAACTTGAAATTCGTCTTGGGATCCATATTCCCCGTCTGATCTTCCACTAGCTCAATCTACCCAATCCCCCAGAGAAAAAAGTCAGCCCAGAGTCCATCTTTCAATGCCATATTACTTGCGTATGCTTCTTTATGCTCCACTTGAGCACTCAATTCAGCTCAGCTCCGCGGCACATCCAAACGCAGGAGGAAAATAATCCAAATACCACACACGAACACATACCTGCTTCCGTATCCTCTCAAGCACCCTCTCCAGAAGCATCTCTGGCCACGCCAATATCTCAGGCGCTACCCGTTCTGCCACCCACACACGCGTCAGCTCTTGTAGGTCGCGTGCTTCCTGCGGTGTCGCATCGACCGCTACCTCAGCAAGCAAATCATCGATATTCATCGTTGCGGGGTACGTGTGCGGGATACAGGCTGTATAAGTGTGGTACGGGTAGCGGGTAAACCTAAGGTTCAAGCCGAAAAGTTCAGGGATACGATACGCGTTGAGCTTTTCGACGCTTCATATGTGCCGCTGTTAGATAGCGTTTGGGTTTGGGTTTGGGTTTGGTGGTTTGGGCGATTAGCTTTTTTGACGTATGTAGAGAAGAATGGCATGCAGAAGGACGGTCGTGATGGCGGGGCAGGGATTGTGGGGTTCGCGGTCTAGCGCGACAGGGATCGACTGCTAGTGCGACGCGTCTTTTCTCAATGTTTACTCGTTACCGCGGAGAGAGCAGAAACACACCGACGTCACCCGTCAAAGCAATCAATAAAGGCACAAAGGCCGAGACATGGACATCGGCTCACGCGCGCACACAAAGACATAACTGGATACTGTTTCAATTCCCTAGTAAACACAAACAGAATTCTCCAATGCAATACTGGCCCTCTTCCACATTACGACGACTTCCTTATCCTCACTTCTGTTTTCAATCTCTGTGCAGGACAGTAAATTCCACTATATACAGTCCAATGATCTCATCTACACGCATGCTGAACAACCCCCCGCCTGCAGAGATGGAAGTGAGTAAGCAGATAAGTACAATCGAACAAGTGGAACCCCAAAAAAGGAATTAATCGAAGTGAAATCCCTTTTTAATGAAGTCAAAGAGGATAAATGCCGGACAAAACCAGGACCCAAAACCGATTGGAGGAAAGCAGGGATATGAGGGCGAAATGTTTGTTCTGTTTGCGAATCTTGGATACCCGATAAAATAGGGTAGAGCAGTGTAAAGTAGGAAATGGATGCGGGGTTGGATGCATGTGAAGGTCGAGGTTGTGGGCCATGCCGGCCAATTTAATTTTTTTTTTTTTTTTTTTTTTCGTGATCGATAATATGTTCGGTGGCGGTGAACATGTGGAAAGCTATGTTCCGATACTGTAAGGGCATGGTAACAATCCGTCTGAGGATAGGACATGAATGACAAAAGAAATTATAATGCCAATGACGCTGCAGTGTTCGGCGGCATCAATGCTCGCCGAAAGCAAGAGGGGTATCCGGCAGGTCCATGGTTGAAAAGTAAAATCGTGCCCAGGCCTGTGGAGCCATGGGTATAGAACGCAAAGATAAATGAAGATCGAAGCAACAAATTGCAAGCGGCCACAAGACTGCTTGCAGTCAAGTTTGCATTTGTCCCTCTAAGAAAGTCCAAGATCGAAGCAAGCAGGGTCAAATGGATCGCTTGAACGCCGCAAGGATAAAATCGAGGGATGACTAAAACGCCGGTGCTGTGAGAACACGAATGCCGCAGTCAATCAATAACGCCATGAATCCGGGTTCGCCATAAGGTTAGTTGAGTATCATAAAGAAATCATCGGCCTTTTCGCCGGGGCTTAGTAGGAAGCCATGCGACGAGTGGCGCCAATTCGTCCAACATTGATGGTATCATCACTGAGCGTGAAAATGCCGTTGCTCCGTGACCTGCCTACAGCAGTGGGGCTGTCTTCCATCTGGCAAGACTGCTGTCCAAAGGCAAAGGTCTGCGCACGGTTAAGCTTGGAGCGTTGGCGGAGTTTGTTCAGATTACGCTCGCACGACGCCTCGTGCTCCTTGGCATCCATCCGAAGATAGTTTTGCGGGTAGCAACGGGTCTGGTGTGAGCTGTAGAAGGAGCTATAACCACCGTCAAGAATATACACTTCCGGATACGTCAGTTTCGGATATAGGTGTGCATTTTCCTTTCGGTCTTCATGACGAACAAATTTGGCCCTATACACGATAAGTACTTGCAGTCAATGAGGCCAAGATGTGCCAACGTACATGAGAGGTGCGCGGTGTGCGGAGTATTCGCAGTGGAGAATTAGTAAAGTATTAGTATTCGATGAGCTGCGGAAGAGTCGCTCGGCAAGCTTTTCCTTGTCACAAAAGTTCAAAGCACCTTCAATGTGGCCGCCATTGTACTCATACTCGAATCGGCAATCAATGATGACCTTTTCATTATACAAGTGGTCGTAGGCACCATCGAGGACTTCAATCAGAGTCGAGTCGGTGATACGGGGCAGACTATCGGGCTCAGTGGGTGTAAAGTGAGGCAGTTTGAGCGACGGGGTGTCATCAATGTCCATCACAGATTGCAACCCGCTTGGCTTGTAGTCATCCTTGTCTTGGTTCACGTTCATCACGTCACCAGGGTGCTCGAACATGCTCAATGATCTCCTAAACTTGGTGGGCCGGCGAGAAGGGGGTCCAGCAGGTTTCCTGATGTTTGCACTTAGCGGTGAGCCATTGGCACGAGAAACATTGGTGTTGAGATGGAACGGCTTCGGCTTCGAAGCGAACAGAGACGAAGGATTGGAACACGGCCGACGCTCTTGGGGGGGAGACGCAGTGAAGCACTCATCCAAGGTGAGAGGAGACGTATGGGAGAGGTCGTCACATCCTGCACCGAACTTGAAGGCTGGCAACGAGTTATTATCCTGTGACTTGAACGACACGGTGTTAGTCGAGTAGTTCTTGTGGGCGCGAGAGAGGGAAGGGCGGAGGAGGATAGATTTTCGACGCCTGACGGACGCGTTAGTAAAGCAAGGTGGGGAAGGTCCAGCGGCACGGGTTACGAACTCGGTGGCAGATACCGGCCTCGGCACCTCCAATGCAAGTGCTGAGAATTGAGGGGGAGCAGGTGGAAGCTCTGAGCACGGCGAGATCATGTCGTCCTCCTCCAGGGCCGGTGTGGTAGTCTCTGGAGAAGGTGATGGGAGAGACCGCTCTGTAACAAAGCTGAAGGGAGCTTTATGAGGCAGAGGTGAGATGTCCATAGAGTCAGGGACGAAGCACGGTGACGAGGAGGGAATTGGAGGAGTCGTGACGCCTTCCCATCGGATTGGTGGTGTCCTAGTTCCTTCTGCTTCAAAGTGACAAACATCAGCACCCAATTTCACTCACACCAAAGGATGCAGAGCTGCTTACCCCGTGAATCCACCTGGCTTAAGAGGTTTGAAGTGAAGAGCGACCGGCGAGGGGTTGCGAGCTGGGGACTGGAGCATCTATTAGCAAAGACTTCTCGCTAAGCGGGAAGCAAGGGATGAAGAATTACCTCTGGTCGACGTATAGATTTGAGGACATGTCCGCGGCGAGACTGGCCGTGGGGGACGACCCTCGCATGGGCTGCAAGGCAAAGTAGTCGAGGTTTTGCTTCTTCATGCTCATGTCCCGAAAGTTGAAGCTGTTCTTCTGGCTCAAGGTGTGTGCAGCAAACAGAGGCTTTGAGGGTGGCAGATCGCGTCTGTAGCCCCAAGGGCCAGGAATCGGCGGCGGGTGCATCGCCGCAAGAGGGGATGACATCTCCATGATGGCGATTTGGTGGATGGTGGGAAGGCGAGAGGAAGTTGAGAGCGTCGTGCGGACTTGGGGATTGGTTGGTGATAGCGAGTGATGTGCGGCCTGGCTCTGCTCAAAGGCGGCGTTGGGATAGCAACTGGCGACCGGGCGAACAGCCGATAAGCATACAAGGACAAGAAAACTAATTCCAATCTGAAGATGCTCGCAGAAGATACCTCGCAGCCGCGCTGTATGAGGAGGTTGCCGGAGATTTGGTTACCGACTCGCACCGGACATGAGGCACGCAGGCGTAGTCGAGATCGGGATCGGGATGGGATAGCGAGCGAAAGAGTCACTGCCCAGAGGTATCCAGCAAAAACGACCGACGCTCCAATTGCCCACAGCCGTTCTTTAAGAGAGGGGGACAGCCTTCTTGGGGACGGAGAAGGGTGAAGAAGAAGAGAAGCAGGGCGAGGTGATGCAGGCGATTTGAGGATGGACCCGCCCGCTCGCTGCTGGGGTAACAAGCTGCAACTGCAGAGAGCTTGGAGCAGAAACCAGACGAGCAGACAGGGTAGGGGAGCAAGGGCCTAAGCGTAAGCGCGCACACCAAGCTCCAATGTTATGCCGGGAGACGGCTGCTGGAGCTGCGGCAGGATTTTTGGAGCAAGCAGGCTTTTTGCTTTGCTTTGGTTTCTTGCTTGCCTGCTTGACGCTGTTTGTTCTCTTTGGTAGGTGGGTTGTTGCGTTGCTGCATCATTATGCGAGCTGCGCTGATCCGCCCGGCTTTGTTGGAGGAGGGATCACGATGGTGCCTCACATCTGCTGCAAAGCGCTGCACCTAAGCAACAGCCGGCGCGAGTACCTGCTTTGCCCAACAACAGCAGTTCGCAGTTCGCAGCGCGTAGCTTGAGTATGTCTGTCTGCGGTGCTGTCTGTCGTGCTGTCTGTCTGTCTGGCTCTCCCGTGTACCTTGGTACCTGGCTACCTAGCTACCTGGCTACCTGGCTCCCAGGGCTCGGGGCATTTGGTACATGAGCCATCAGCCACCAGCCATCTGCCATGGTCACTCACTCACTCACTCAATGGATCCATTCTTTGTTCACTAGATAATTACTGCATCTATCCATGGGCCCACGTCGTCTCCCTGTTGCCAGAGCAGTTGGCAGCGCTGGCAAGGCACGGAGCACCTGCAATGCGGGCATGTTGCCTGTAAGATAGGCGAAACGATGGCCTCTCTCCGCTCACAGTGACAACGCCGGCGCGCGCAGAAATCTTCTCGGATGCCCGCTGGCCGCTCTCGTTGGCCGCCGTTCTGCCCGCCCCAGTGCGACGCTGAGCCTTTTCTTCCTACCGCGAGTACTACCTGCGCTACCTGCGCTACCGTCTCCAAGGGAGACAGCCAATCCCAAATACCAGCTCTCGAGTTCCTCACCTAGCCACGCCCCAAGGTTCCAGAATGCCCCCCTTCTATGCCCCTTCTACTCGTCCTAGCCAGGCGCGCGCAGGACCCATTGACCCATTGAACCCATTTGCTTGTTTTAGTTGTTGCTCGTCCTCTCCAACCAGGCACCGTAAGGAACCGTCCATTCCGAGTACCCTCAGCTCGCCGTTTGCAGCGCCCATCTTGCTCGCCAAAGCTCTTTTCTTTCGTCATCGCCAGGCGCAACGCCCCCTTGGCGGCTCTGCCAGGGAAACAGCCCGTGAGCGAGGCCCTAGAGCTGCCCTAACGCTGGGTCAAACAACGCGCTACCTGGGATCCTGAAGCAATTTGCGGCTCTCACCTGCCCTCATTGGGTCTGTCCAACATCTTCATCGTCTGCATTCGTCCATCTCCCCCGACGTACCAGTGCTTGATTTGGGTCCTGTCCACGGCCCGTGAATCCCTCTGATCTCATAGCCTTACAACGCGACTGGCTGCATAAAACTGCTTGTCCCAGCCTGCTAATGCTCTCGTTCGCCGCCTTGCTGCCCGCATCGTCGCGATCGAGCGGCTGCACCTAAATCTTCGATTGCGCCAATCTCGACGTCATAGCCAATGCAAACCATCGCAAGCTTCCAAGTTAGCAACACCTCAGTGTTATTGTTTGGCTCTAAAAGCAGAATAGCTATCGGCGGCTCAAACGTCAATCACTGTCGAAAACAAATGTTGCGCAATTCGGCCATCCCGGACGCCATCCTCTCTCGCGGCGGGCTGAGCAGAGTTCGAGAACGACCTCTTTCCGCGCCGGCCAAACTGACAATTATGAAAGCCTTCACAACCTTCACAACTCCCGATAGTTCCCTTCCCATCTTTTGGACCCCACCAACGCTAACAACCGGTGACCCCTCTTCTGCAAGCTGAGAGGCTACTGCACGCGCTTGACAAGCGCCTGCAGAAATCACCAGCTGCCTCCGGGACGACGCGTCGCTATGGTGTACATAAATAACCCGAAATGGCGCAACGCATACGCGGTCTCGTGACTTGTTCGGCAGATTCGACATGGGTGAATTTACCCCGACCCCAGCTGGAGAAGTCTCGCGTTTCATGAACCCTGATCACCATGATGACAGGGAGAAGAGATAGACTCTGCCTGTCAATGCCATCTCTGCGGGCTGGCAGTCACCGGCTCGCTCGTTAACTGCGACCGACCACACTTTGGGCGAGCAGGGTTGAAGCTACAGATGATACAACCGTTGTTGGAAAACCCTTGCACGTGATGGCGAGTAGCAGCTCAGTGACCGGCAGTCCGCCCTACTGACTGACGCAGTAAGGCACAGAGAAGCCCAGAAGGATTTTTCAGCTTAGCACTGTTTTGAACTCGTCCTGTCATAGGAGCCGTTAGGGGAGGCCAATCAAACACGAGTAGATGTCAAACATGGCAAAAGGTCACGTCTATTTAAAACATGGACGGATCGCATGGCTAAATAGGCATGGAGGCCTTGAGCCGAGCCTGCGAAAATTGGACCCTTTGAACATCATGATACGATTCACAAAAAACCAACTCCATCACAATTAAAGACGGAGCTGGTCGTACGGATGAGGTAAGAGCTAATAGGTTTCCATGGCCATCAGCTAGACCCTATAAGCCGCAATAGAGCACCATTTTCCCGAGCTGTCGGAGGGATTGTCACGTTGCTTATTGTCTGCTTATCTATATAAGGCCGGCTGTCACAAGCACGGCACGTTGGTGGGCTTGGATTGCGCCGAAGGGGCGGAAAACAAAATGAGCGGAACTTAAGCAGCAGTCGAGTAAGCTTCGGATGCTGTGTGCTAAAACTTAAGCTCCCAGCTGCATACCCCAGGTTCATAAGTCCCTTGGTTGAATATTTCATGAATCGTGGAAAGGGCTTCGGATCTAAAGTGCAGACCATGGCTCTCTTGCGGGGTGTCGTTAGGTTGTTGTGTAGGTTCACACGTGGGCACGTGTGCTCTAAACCATTAACAGTTAAGCCCCGGCCGGTTGATGTTTTACCCGTATCTAGTACAACATAGGATTAGTGCCTTTTCTACCAAGCTAACTTTTTTCTTTCTGGATATCAAATCGTGAAGTGATCCGAAATATACGTGCCGGTACCTGCAGCAATGGGCAACAAAGCTCGAAAGAGAGGCCGCGAGGCCTCTCATGGTGAGGGAACTTCCGAACTTCCTGCCAAACGTCGCCGACAGATCAATGAGAACGATGCCAAGCTATCAAAACTCTATGAGGACCTGGCTGCGGAGTCGGACGAAGTTCGACTCGAGGCTGCGAAGCAGCTCATTATGATGTTTTCACCTGAGAACAAACCTCAGGCGCAAGATGTCTTGAAAGCAATGAACCGATTAATGCGGGGATTGTGCAGCCAACGGAAGGCGGCGAGGGTTGGGTTCTGCGTTACGCTCACAGAATTGCTGCGACAGCTTCTGGGGCGGAAAGACGTGCAGGTTGAGGGATTGCAGCTTGATGTTAGTGCTGTGATGAAGATGGTAGAAGAGAAGACGAAAGTTGAAGGCAATGTTCCGGGACGAGTATGCACTGATCTTTTTTTTCTTCTTTAATCTGGTTTGCTTGGAATCAATTTGATACTAAACAATTGAACAGGAGAGAAGAGATCACCTCATTGGAACGCTGTTCGGATACAAAGCCATCATGCAGTCCTCTATTCTTCTTGAGCCAGAACTGTCTTTGGAAAACTGGAACAAACTTCTAGACAACATCTACGGGATGGCCCGTGATGTGCCCTGGTTGCGTGAGGAATGCGGATTGATGCTCGTCGATGCAGTCAAGAACTTGAAATCTCAGTCACAGCCTAAAGAATGTGTTCAGGGGATCATAGATCGTCTCAGCTTATTCAAACTCGCCAATACTCCAGAGGGCGTTGCCATCTGGCTCACAGTCCGAGCGAGCGATGAAAATCTACTTCCTGAGGATGTGTGGCACAAAAAGGACCCACTTTCGAAGAAGGAACGAACCCGCCTTGCGAAAGTCTTGAAAGAGAACTTTCACAATTCATCTGAGGATGGGAAAGATGAGACAGTCAAGTCTGCAGCTGCAAATCCAAATCCAATATTCACCTGGGATTTGGTCCTTTCGGAGATTTTGCTGCGGGATGAGAACCTGCGAGCTGAAGAGAAGGATTCAGCAAAATCTGAATTCCCCCAGTTCTGGATCGACACTGTTGACAGTAAGTTGAAACCAGTTAAATCGATTGAAAACTCACTCACGCTGCCAGGCAATCTATTCGCAATGGCCGCTTCCCATGAACGTAAATCATGGGGTTTCAAGCTTTTTAGTACAATGATTACTCGAGTTCCTGAGCCAGCCATTTCAGCACTCTTCAGTCCAAATCTCATGAGGACACTGATCAATCAGAGCAAGAAGGAGGATCGATTTCTCCATGCCGCGGCACTGACAGCCCTGAAGGCCGTTCAGTCTCGAGCTCAGCAGGACCCCTGCTCAGCACTCCCTATCTTCACAGCCCTTACTACCAAAAACGGTACCGTTGACCTAGATAGGATTACAAAGACGAAGACGCTCGAACAACTCCTCCTGGCCGCTGACGATGAGACTTTGAGGAAGATTGTACGCCACTTGAATTCGATAGTTCTTCGCCCGGACAGCTCTGAACAGAATGTTGGAGACAGCCGTCGACAAGTAATTGCAGACATCCTTCTCAACACCACTCGCCAATACAAGCGATACGAGTCCTATGAAGTCGAGCTCGCCGAGAAAGACAATTGGTTGCGGAACATCCTTGAGATAATGGTCGACAATGCCTACTTCGTTCCTAGTCAAAAGGCAAAGACCAACAAAGTTCCCTTACCACCGATCAGTGAGGCCAGCAGAAACGTGTTCCGTGAGCGCCTTTCCTCATGCCTTACCAGGCTTCTTGGGGTCAATGCAGGATCTCGCACAACCTTCGCTGTGATAATCATCGACTTGATTAGAACCAAGTCAGCGTCGTCGAAATCCCAGGAATTGGTGTTCAAAGGTGATGCTTCGGTCATGAACACTATCAAGGAAGCATTCCAGACGCTGGATTCCATATCTGCCAAAGTGAGTAAATATGTAGTTGGGATTCTATCCTATAGACTAATTGTACAATAGGGTTCCATCAGAGGCAGTGAAATGGCCGCTAAAGGCTTCACTCTACTATACGCTCTCACTCTCCTTCAGGTCTTCAACGAGGATGGAGACGCTGTTCTCATGCTCCAAGACCTAGATGCATCCCGCAAGGAAATGGGAAAAGCAAAGAAGGGTGCGGCTGGCGATGGTTCAGATGCTTTCATTGAGATTCTACTTACTTTCCTCGGTAACCCACGTACGCTCTTCCGAAAGATTGCCGAAGAAGCTTTCAGCATTTTTACCTCAGAGGTCAGCTCAGAAGACTTGAAATCACTGACTGACATTCTGGATACTGAGGAGAATTTGGAGGGGCAAAGGTCGCTCTTTGATCAGGGTGGAGATGAGGCGGAAGACGAAGAGTCCAGTGACGATTCAGAAGAAGATTCTGACGTCGAAATGATTGATGGCGAACCTGAATCGGGTGATGGCAAAACAGACGATTCTGATTCGGAGTCTTCTAGCGAGAGTGACAGCGAAAGCGAGAGTGGTGAGGATGAAGAGGAGGAAGATGACGCAGAGTTGACTCAATTCAACAATCTGCTAGCTCTAACTCTCCAAACCTCGAAACCTACAGCGGATGGAGAAGGCTCAGATGAGACCTCTGACGAGTCCGACATGGACGATGAGCAGATGATGGCTCTAGACCCGCACCTAAGCAAAATCTTCCAACAACGAAGCAAGACTACAAGCAAAAAGAAGGAACGAGAGGACGCCAAGCAGAACGTTGTTCAGTTCAAGTCCAGAGTCCTCGACCTGTTAGCAATTTTCATGGATAAAGAGTACTCGAATCCTCTTGTCCTGGAGATCTTGCTGCCAATTTTGCGAAGGACGCGAGCAACTGCAAACAAGCAGCTCGCCGAGAAGAGCTCGAAGATGCTAAAGACATACTTCGATACGCGCACGAAGCACAAAGCACCACTCCCCAAGCCGGATGACGTTGAGCAGGTCTGGGAGATTCTCAGTGGTATTCACGAAGAAGCCAGTCTGGGTGGTGGCGCAATTATTCATGCTAATGCCTGCAGTAACGCTAGTCTTCACGTTGTGAAAGTACTCGTCACACTAGACAAAGAGAACTATGGCAAGGCGGTGGATGTGTACGGCGAGACACAGAAGAAGTGGTTCATGGACAAGAAATCTGCTATCCAGCCAGCGCTTTTCAGCCAGTTCCAGAACTGGTCAGTGAGCATGCACAGGCAGCGCTAGCTTCCGACGATGTTTTGGAATCATCCGATGTCCTATAAAGCTTCAGCTGCCTTGAACAGGTGAAGCACACCGAATCAATAGCTATGCAGGTGTAAGAGTAGCTAAATTAGGCAAATAACTCTAATCAATACGAGTGCCAATCATATTTGTGGTGAAATGTGAAATGCGGCGTCTGTTCGTTCCTGCCTAGAATTTGCCCCACCAACCCCGAAAAGCTGGGGCCTGCTTCCGTCATACCTTGTACGGCAAACTGTAACGCCCACAGCTTCTCACCCACTCTTCAGTCCTTCATTTCCACTCTCACTACCTTCGTTCAACTGAAATCAACACCAAAGAATCGTCCTTACGTCTGGAGTGGCTGCAGAAAATGGCCTGTACGCATGTTAACGCACCCGGTTAGTACCCCGCCATGCAAGTTTGGCTCTCGCCGCAGCCCTGTATTTACAAATTTCAGAGCTTCGCCCACCTGGGCCAACGCAGTCTGTCTACCGAGAAGACTGTACACAATGCTTTGACTCCATTGTAAGAATCCCAGTTGAGCTGCTTCAAGCTCCTATCAGAGTCGGAGCTGACAAAATGCGCAGGACGACCCTTCCGGTCTCGATGTTTGTCTCTACTGCTACAACGGTGGCTGCACGAGCGATCGTAATCACTCTCTCCTCCATGTCTCCTCCACGAATCATCCCCTTGTTCTGAATATAAAGCGTACACGGAAGAAGGTGAAGCGCGATGAGCCCCCACAGAAGATCTCCAAGCTCTCCATTGCAGCCGAAACCGAGGCCGACCGCTACGACACCACGACACAGGTCAAGTGCTACGAATGTAACATCGACGATGTGGATAAGAGCTCTGGAAAGCTTCCTGAGCTTGTGGATGCTATTCTTAAGGCAAATACTTTTGCGAAGCAAGAGGAGGTCAAGGCTTGGGAGCAGGAGCTGACTGCGTGTGAGCATACGCTTTGCTTGGAGCAAGACGCAGCAAGACAGATAGAATCCCAGAACCTTGGACACTGCTCAGCTTGTGATCTCAAGGAAAATCTCTGGTTATGTCTCTCCTGTGGCAACCTTGGATGTGGGCGTGCTCAGTTTGGTGGAATCGGTGGCAATTCCCATGGCCTGGCTCATACGCAGTCTAGCGGTCATCCAGTTGCAGTCAAGCTGGGGTCTCTGACTGCCGATGGAACCGCCGACATCTACTGTTATGCTTGCGACGATGAGCGAATTGACCCAGAGCTCCCGAATCACCTGTCTCATTGGGGTATCAACATCAAGGATAGGGTCAAGACGGAGAAGAGTCTCACGGAGATGCAGGTTGAGCAGAATCTTCGATGGGAGTTCGCCATGGTGACTGAGGACGGGAAAGAACTAAAGCCACTGTTCGGCCCTGGCTTCACGGGCCTGAAGAACCTGGGTAATAGCTGCTATCTCGCCAGTACGGTGCAGGCGTTGTTCTCCATGCCGGAGTTTGCTGAACGATATTTTCTCCCTGATCAAGCGCTGCCCGACGCACCATTACCGGCCGAAGATCTGGAAACACAACTTCGAAAAGTTGCTGATGGTCTACTCTCGGGACGTTACTCCAAACCGGATAGCGACGTCGTCGTCTCCGAACATAGCCCAGAGGTTCCGCATCAGAAGGGTCTTGTGCCCGCAATGCTCAAGCACCTAATAGGTCGAGGACACGCAGAGTTCTCTACTATGCGCCAGCAAGATGCTTTCGAGCTATTATTGCACTTACTTAAACTCATCTCCCGATCTCAGCATATCTCCCCGCATAAAGATCCTGTGGATGCTTTTAGGTTTGTGATGGAGCAGCGACTTCAATGTATTAGTTGCAAGAAGGTTCGGTATCGTACAGATGAGCAGGAGAACATCTCCATCCCCGTCCCTATTCGAAGGCTACCGAAAGACTCTCAGATGGGCGGCACAGATGGCGAGGGCGACGAAAAGGAGAAGGAAGAGTTTGAGCCTGTTTCTCTGAAGGAGTGCTTGGATATCTTCACTGCCGAGGAAATGGTCGAATTGACATGTGGCGCTTGCGGTAGCAAGGACGGCTATATCAAGAGGAGCATGTTCAAGACTTTCCCGCAAGTGCTGGCCGTCAATGCTCGTCGCTTCGAGCTTGTCAACTGGGTCCCTACAAAGCAGGATGTTCCTGTCATTGTGGATGACGAACCATTCTCGTTCGACGCATATAAGTCAAGCGGTCTTCAGGAGAGCGAGGAGCTGCTCCCCGAAGACGCTGACGCTGGCAGCGCACCGAAGTGGGTACCTAATGAAGCTGCTCTATCAATGCTAGAAGCTATGGGTTTCCCACGCGTTCGCTGCGAAAAAGCACTTCATGCGACGGGGAATGCCGACCCAGAGGCTGCGTCAAATTGGCTGTTTGCGCATATGGAGGACTCTGATATCGATGATCCTGTGGATTTCAATGCGGGAAGTGGCTCCGCTGGTGGAGCTGCCACTGCATTGGACCCCGAGAAGATTGAGAACCTTTGTGCGATGGGCTTCAATACCCCCCAAGCCAGACAAGCGCTCAAAGAGACTGGAGGGGACATGGAGCGTGCAGTGGACTGGCTTTTCAGTCACCCGGATGCTGCGGGAGATTTTGAGGAGGGTGGAAACTCGGAAGTATGTTGCATCGCAAATCAAGATATGTGGATGCATAAGCTAACCAACTACAGGCACCTGTCGAGGCAAAGGAAAAGTCGCTGCCTGGCAGTGACAGATTACCAGCCAGTTTTCAACTACAGTCCATTGTCTGCCACAAAGGTAGCTCCATTCACGCGGGGTGAGTCACATCGATCAATTAAAATGCATGGGCGACAGCTGATACTGTGAGTTTGCAGCCACTATGTTGCTTTCATCCGAAAGCAACTCCCCGACGAGCAATCGGCATCGTGGGTTCTGTTCAACGATGAGAAGGTGGCCAAGGCAGCCGACATTGAGGAGATGAAGAAGTTTGCGTATGTGTATTTCTTTAGGCGTTTGTAAGACGGAGGTCTAGGTCTTGCATTTTGGGGACTAGCATGGCGGACGGCGCTTGAGACGCGGAATGCCTCGGCTGCGACATTTGTCTTTGGTCCAACGGGCTGGCAGAGAGTGGTGATGTCGAGGACAGATTCCTATTCAGAAAAGTCCTAGCATATATTAGCAGGCGAATGGATGATATGTTTCATCTGATAAGGGTGCAGTGTTAAGACATGCCATGGCCTTTTCGGAGATAGTCGGCCGCAAAAAAAGCCGTGGGACGCATCTCCGAGTTGCTGTGGGGTTTTGTGCACGGGCCTCGATTTGCCCCCGATGACATCGCCGACGCCGAGCTTCGCTTTTACCTTAAGAACTTCAACTTTCCTCGCCGTTTCTGAACCCTGACCACCAACCACCCGCTACTACGCCTTCGTGACGACACCATTCCATTGGCGTCGCATCCTCTACAGCACCCATACGTCCACGCCATACCACACATACACACCCGCAATGTTCAGGAGAGTCGCAGCGACAGTCCCCGCCCAGGCGGGCAGAGTTCTCTCGACCAGCATCCGGCCGAGCCTCGCATCCCCAATCCGCACTGCAGCACCCGCAACAGTGGCCGTCAACAGTCGGCGGCAGTACCATGAAAAAGATAAGTATTTTTCTATGTTGTTGGTCGATAGTTGATGGGTGGCAATACGCTCGCTCGCTATCGTGCGGGACCAGCCAACCCAATTCGTACATTCGTTCCCAAGCTCTTTCTCAGAACGCCAAGCTAACATCCCCCTCACTGCTGGACCACTACAACAAGCCCCGAAATGTCGGATCCATGTCCAAGACCGATACCGATGTTGGCACAGGACTGGTTGGCGCGCCGGCATGCGGCGACGTGATGAAGCTCCAGATCCGGGTTGATCCCAACAACAACACCATCAGCGACGTCAAGTTCAAGACATTCGGCTGCGGCAGCGCAATTGCGAGCTCCAGCTATCTGACTGAGCTGGTGCGGGGGATGACTTTGGAGGATGCATCGAGAATTAAGAACACCGAGATTGCAAAGGAGCTTTGCTTGCCACCTGTAAAACGTGAGTGAATCCGATATAGGAGCAAAGATGGGAACGACAACGCTTTGGCTCTGTAAGCGTTGAAATACTGACTGGTGATAGTTCATTGCTCCATGCTTGCCGAAGACGCCATCAAGTCTGCCATCTCCAACTACTACACCAAGAACCCCAACGCTCGCAAGACCGACCTCGGCGGCAAATCCGCGCCACTCCCAAAAGTTGAAGTCGAAACCGTGACAGAGGCCAAATCCGCGACAATTTAAAAAAAAAGTGTAAACCCACAAAAAAAAAGCAAAGAAAGTATTGAGAATAGGATTCGATACAAGAGAGAGATGAGACGAGTGACAGAATGAGACGAGAAAAGGAAAGGGACAAAGGAAGAGTATATATTTTTCATGACCTTTGTATCCGAATTTTGGGACAGTATATCTTTTGTTAATAGCACCAGGTCTTTCGCTTTAATTCGCGTGCCTGTTTAAAGTGCTTGCTTTTGTGAAGGAGGGCAGGGGAGTTCGAGCGTTCTCGGGTATTAAGTCCACCTCTTACTTTTCCATAACTCTGCATACGTAGAAAAGACTGATGGAAGGAAGGAAAAGGCAAGAAGTTGATGACGATTGGGGATGGAAATGAAATCATCAGAAGGAAAGGAGAGCGATAAGCAACATACCTACCAACTATCCATTATCAAACAATATACCTAAACAAAACCAACGTCATCATCATCAATTGAACCACCCGCCCTTCGTAAATGTTGTTAACAAAAAGCCAACCCATCATTGCGCAAAAAAGCAGACCTTTTATAGAGCCCTGCAATTGAGCACCATGATGAATGGCTCGCTGGTTGGAGCCTCGAGGTGCCACACACACACACCAAGTAAATAAAAAAAAAGAGGACAAAAAAATCCAGACAGATCGGGTCTGACTGGATATTGTCTTATTTTTCTACCTACCTTAGGGCTAAGAGCTAGATAAAAGGGGATTTCTGCGGAATCGGGTTGGTGTGTTGACTGTGAGCTGAGAGTCACGCCACTTTGACCTTTGTGTGCACGCACTTACATGTGTGCGAAAAGCAGACGGCGAACGGGATCTGATAAGTACGTAGACTAGGGTGAGGTGAGGTGGAGGGGGAAGCAGGATCTGATAACTTTTTTTTTTTGCGGGGAAGGGGGGCGATTATCTCGATACATTGTATTGTTTGAGTTTTTTTTTTCTTCGGCCGTTCTTCATACAAGTACTCTGTCCTTTACTTTTTTCTTCTTCGTTTTTTAACGGAGGTCATAGACGTACTTAAACTCATCGAAATTTATCCATTTCCTGCTTAATTATTGATAAAATAATATTAGTGCTTTTGTTGTCTTCGTGCTTTCTCTGCTACAATGTTTTCTCTTCTTTTTTTTGGCGCAAGAGCCAAAAAATTGTATGGTCTCCAATCAATCCAAAATACACTCATATTATTCTCGTGCAGTCCCTGAAAGGGTATCAAAGTTCTTCATACCTAATGGTGACCCTTTTTCTTCACAAAAATTATCATCATCGTACTTCCTCAAATATTCATCATTTCCACAATCCCCCTTTCTTCCCAAACCCCCATTAATCTCAAATCTTACTCCATTTGAGCAACAATCCCGCCGCAACAACCGGCAGCACGCTAACCAGCTCACCCAATCCCGCAAACTCGGGCGGAATCCTCGCGTGCACAAAAGCCCCCGCACCAAGCAAGATTGCAAAAACATTGTACACGAAGCTCCAGCCGAAATTGAATGCAATGCGGTGAATCGACTTTCGGCTGATGGCAATGGCGATTAATATGCCGGAGAGACTGGGCCGCATGAGGACGACGTCGGCGGCGGATTTGGCAACGTCGGTTCCCTCGTTCATGTGAACGCCGATGGAGGCTTGGGCGAGGGCTACCGCGTCATTTGTGCCATCTCCGCAGAACATGACGACTGGCTTCTTAGCTTTCTTGGATCCTTTGGTGTCTGGAGTAGCGAGAAGCTCGTTGATGTAGTCCCTCTTGTCAGCTGGGGTACAGCGAGATCGAACGTTCGTCGTTGGGATGTTAAGTTGAGCTGTGACCGCGCGAACAGCGCCGTCGTCGTCACCTGAAAGAACGTGAACTGCAATGCCACTCTGCTGAAGCTTGCTTATGGTGTTAAATGTATCCTCGCGCAGTGAGTCCTCCAAACCGAATACAGCAGCGAGCTCGCTGCCTATGGTGAAACAGAAAGCAGTGTAGCCATTGGAAAGAATACTTTGGACAATAGCATTATCGGACACGCCTAGCCACTTAGAGTTTCCTGCACGTAGAAAGCGGCCGGCAAAAGTGCCCTCGACGCCTTTGCCTACTATATTCTTCGGGTCAGATACGCTTGTGGCAACGACACCTTCCGCTTTGAGATAAGATGCGACTGCAATGGATACCGGATGTTTGCTGCTACTGATGAGGCCCAAGAGAAGAGATTTGGCGGTGGGCGAAGTATTTATGACTTCGTGCTGGGAAACAGTAAGTTTTCCTTGAGTTAGCGTACCGGTCTTATCGAATACAATATGAGATGTCTTCCAAGCAATCTCAATTGCATCTGCAGACTTGAAAATCACACCTTTCTCTGCAGCGACGCCAGTGGCAATTACAATGACCATGGGTACTGCAAGGCCGATAGCACACGGGCATGATACGATCAAGACGGTGATTGCGTACGTGATTGCTTGAATAGCGGCTTCGGAGGATGACTTTTTCTGGACGGCAATGCCAACAGCGATCCATATGCAGAAGACAATGATGGTGATGGATACAACAACCGGGACAAAGTATGACGCGACAATGTCAGCAATCTCCTGAATCTTGGGTTTGGACAGCTTGGCTTCGTCGACCATGCTAGCGATCGTGCTGATAGTATTGTCTCCGGGTATTCGAGTGAGTCTGACAGTGAGCACACCTGATCCGTTGATGGAACCCGCGATGACTGACAATCCTTTGGACTTTTCGACGGGCCTTGATTCACCAGTAAGCATAGATTCATCCACCTCGGAGACTCCGGAGATTACGGTTCCGTCTGTTGGGATTCGTGAGTCTGGGGAGACCTTGAAGACGTCATCATACTGAAGCAGCCGAGAATCAATTTCCTCCTCTTGATTGCTATCATTTGGCTTGACGAGGGTTGCTGAAGAAGTTTGCAGTGAGCGAATAGAGATGGACTCGACCGCTTTTTGGCGGGCTAGGGCTGCAATGAACCGGCCGACCATGATGAGCGTGACTAGTAGCGTGCTCGTTTCAAAGAACTCGCCAGTCGACAATGGCTTGTGACTGACAAGATAGCCATATGCTACAACCGAGAAGATGTAGGCAGCACTGGTGCTTAAAACAATGAGAAGGTCCATTTCGATAACTCTTGAGAAAACCAAGGCTTTGAGAGCTTTGGGATAGAATGGTCCCGCGATGACGAATTGAATGATGGTTGCAAAGGCCAGCGATATAGATGCAAAGGTGATCTCTTTGGCTTTCTTGTCAGGAAGCGGTGCCCATGATAGGATCAACACGGGGATTGTGAGTACTATGGATAGCAGGGTCATATATCCAACATGGCGTACGTGTCGAGCGCCAGCATCTAGACTGGGATCAGCGCTCGGCGGAGCAAGTGGCATAGGATTTGACCAGCCCTTCTCAACGAGGTCTCGTGCACCGATAATCTTAGCATCAAAATCAACGCGAACCGTCTTCTTGTCCACCGCCCTCACTTCAGAGACCCCTGCGGGCCAATTACCCTTGACAATTTCCAATGGGTCTCCGTTACATATGAGATCAAGGCTAGAACCCTGGTTTGTGATTCGCTCGCATTTAAATTCGGTCGTTCGTTCTAGGTGTTTTATGACCTCGGCAGCAGATTGAGTACCTGTCTCGAGATCAAATTCAGCCCGAGAAAGAACAAGGCTGGTTTTCAGTTTGGTGACTGCTGGAAGTGTTGCTAAAGTACGGGATAGCTTGGTTTCGCATCCTGTGCAGGTCATTCCAGAGATGCTGAGAATGACATGCTCTTTTCCAGCAAGACCTTTCTCCAGGTTCCTATCGTTTGTTCCTCGGGTCTCAATTTCTCGAACATTCGATATTACGTCCTTGCTTTTCTCCTTACAACAAGCATCTGCGCATGACACTTCATTGTCACAGCAAGCATCCGCACATGGGGATGGTGCTTCTTTGGGTGAATAACAGGAATCGGAAGTATCTTTAGATGCGCAGCAAGAGTCCATAATACTCTTTGGTGTAGAACAAGAGCCAACTGGTTTTTTGGGCGCACAGCACGAGTTGCCAGTTGTCTTTGATGCACCACAAGAGCCACCTAATCCTTGACCCTTAGGCGCACAGCAAGAATCATCTGAAGCACAAGAGTCGATCGATTCTCGAGAAGTCGAACTGTTCCTCCGAAGTAAAGGTTGCTGTGCCGACTCGCAACACGATGTCTCACCACGTGCACATAGAGAACGGCAGAGGCATCCTAAGGTTTCGAGTTTGGGTTCATATTTTTGTTGTGCATTGCGGTAATGTTGAATGCAGGGTTTTCCACCGCGCCCTCGATGACAGTTAGGGAATGTGGTGGTTTTGCTGTCTGTGTGCCGCCGAGAGCGCGTTAGCAAATATTCTGATGTCTACCTAATAATCATGAGTAGACTTGCCTTCATTGGCGCATTCACGGAGTGCGAGTCGATCGATGCAAGAGCTGTTGCAACAGGGGGAAGGCTTTCCTTCACAACAAGTAGGGGTCTTGTTGGCTGGCTTTATTGTCGTGGAGTTCTGCTGTGCGGTGGCCGTGGCTGGAGCATCGCAGCAAGCGTCCTGGCATGTATCTTCGGAACTGTGTGTCGATTTGGCTTCATCCTCGCAGCAACTATCTGCGTCCTCGCGAATTGGTCCAGGGACGGGAGTGGCTTGAGCAGGTGGAGGATTTTGTGGTGGGCCACAACAGCCAGAACCACAAGCCATGATTGACCTGGATATCGTAGGCGCAGGCCTTTGAGAATTTGGATGTGAAAAGATGAAGTTGATGTAATTGACAGACAGATGTGAGACGATGTTGTGAGCTGAGAGGCGCTGAGGGTGATAAAGAAGTAATGTCTTGGGTGGAGTCTCGATGATTGAAAGTGTAAGTGGTAAGCGATGCAACGAGGCCGCCTACTTAAGTATGCAGATGAATCTCCATAGAACCACGTGCATATCTCAAAAACAAGCCAAAAGAGGCGTTTGGAGCATTTGGACCCTGTTGGTAGCTGTTTTCCCAGGCATTTACCCCAAAGGCAAGGCAAACCAGGACGCCAAACACCGGCCCTAAAACAGCTGATCGCCAAATTACCAGTCCCTGAGTCCCAATTGCGCCATAACTGTCCTATTAAACTTTGTGCGACTTTCCATGGAAAACCACTGACTTAATGGAGGAGTTACTGCATTCGACGTTGCAGGGCTTGGCGGTGACATATCGATATGTTATCGATTCCTCCACGTCCAATAACGCTTCGACAATGTATCCATTTTCCTCTTCTAATGACGGATCGATATGTTATTGAGCTCTGTGTGACCAATGACTCATCGATAAAGGATCCATGTTTCTATTCTGTTGACATATCAGGTTTTTGATTCCCCTTCCAGCCTTGAGTTAGATATATGGAAACATATGTATATTCACATTGATGCAGTGTTTGGGCTGCCCATGGCCCTTGCCTTTTTAAGAAAGTACTGACGTGGGTTAGCTCCATAATGACCTGATTCTTGGGTTTATATGCTTCACATGTTGGGATACTTTCACAGCCGTGAAGGCTGCACCGCGTCTAAAAGAGGTTCCGTAGGCAAGACCTCGATTTCTCGTCCTAACGCGAAAGCATGACATGAATACTTTCAAATACCTTCAAGCTAGCTCAGTGGCTTGAGTTCTGTGATTCTATCGCTCTCCAAGCAGTTCAAAGAATCATGGTTAGCGTGTTTTGGTGGGACTTTGCCTCTCCAGCAAACGCGAATCAGATGACACAAAGCTCGATCTGTCTCCAAAGGAGGAAGGCCCTCCCCGATCCGTCCACCACTATCCACCCAAGTGTATTCTCCCGAAATGCTCGGGTCGAATTCGAGTGTAGACCCGTCGGCTTTTGCCATTGCAACCTGACTGCAAGCCCTTGCGCCTTCACGCATCTGTGGCAGAAACGACCTCACTGCTTCTTTTCCTAATTCCAGCTCTAGAGTAACTTCTTGACAGGAGCTTGGAAGCACTATGGATCGGAGGCTTTCGGCCCAGTATGGCCTGTCGGGAGCGATCAGGGTCCAAGTGACTTTTTGCCAGTTCAGGTTTGGGCGGAGATATGCGGTAAGTTTATATGGAACAATAGAAGTCAGCTCCTGGTGAAGATGGTATACGTCAAGGAGTTGCTGGCTAGTCAAAGTGAAAAGATAGCGCGGTTCTAGCTGCCCTACGGCCGGGGAACAGATATGGTGGGTTGCGCCGCGCATTGGTATTGCATGGCCCTCGTAATAGGCAAGACGACATGTGAGCAGTAATGCGGTATCGATATAAGTGCGATATTTATGTCCAGGGCGGTGGACTTTTGTAAACATATGCCTGCGGGCTAGCCGGGTATGGTCCTGCCTCTGAGCGAAGGTATATTCAAAAATGATGTATCGAATTTCCCTAGGTAAAAGCGAGAAGAGAGGGGACTGTTGCTGCATATTGGTCTCGGACGAGATTTCGAGCAGACCACGTCGAAGAGAGCGTGCTTTCCTCTGCCGTTCATTGCGCGGCTTTGGAAGTGTCTTTTTCCCAGCTACCATCCTGGCAACCCTAGCAAGCTGTAAGCAAGAATCTTCCCCCCTCCCCCATACCAGGTATTAATTTGAGTACTGATCAGCAGGATAAGTGGTCTCTCACAATGCTGGTGCTGTGTACGGAATGCGCCTATCTCAGGTGCTCTTGGAATTATGCTACGAAGACGGCCTGCACGGAGAAAACCTAGCTGGGTAGACTGCTGACAGAAAAAATGAAGACACTGGCGTTAATTGTTCGTTGACAAAGTTCGGGTATGTGAGTGGGGTCTAATGATCTGCTAGTTTAGGATCAGTTGCACGAGCACGTGACTGGGTCCAGCTCCCCATATCAGTAATTTGGGGGATTCGACATTATGAACAAAGTATCCGTCTCGCCATAGTTTTTCTCAAATGGAATTTTAAGGCCTCTCATATATCTCACAACTCCGCTTCCTTCCCTTCCATAACACCTAACATCCTTGCAAGTAGGGTCATCTCCCTCAATGCAAAACCTCGCCGATCAGAAAGATGGCCTGTTTATTGCTGAAGTTGGAAACGTCTCCCATGATCTCTGTAGCTTCTGGTCCGCCAAAAGCAGACTCAATCTGCTCCTTGCTATCCCAAACGACAACAGATCCAAAAGCATAGAGAGGAGGTGAGCCGTCTACTCCGTTGGAGTATTTAGTTACTGACCAGCTCTTGACGCCATACTTGCCCCAGAGATTCTGGATTAGGGGCATGTGATTTGTTAGATAGTAGTCGAAGTCGTATTTGGAGTCCGGATCGTTCGGGAAGACTACGGTAACGGTGATAGTCATTGTGTGTCGGCAGAAAAAGAAAGTCGCAATTGCAATCGACTTACGAATATGGCTTGCGCAGCAGATGTCTGAGACCTGGAAGCGATGAGCAAAAGAGAAGCTCGACGCAGATAACGCGAGCAGGGCGAGAATTTATCAGCTGGCTCCTGGGAAAGCCAGCTTTTCTTGGCTGCATGGGCCCAAGTTTCCAAACTATAAAGTGCTCCGAGCATTGTCACCCTGCCGCGATGGCAATTCTATTTGCATCAAAGTCTGATCTATCTGTCTAAAACAAAACGGGACAAATGGCCATCAAGCGGTGTGTCGGCGCCGAACTTTGCAGTAGAGGGTATCATTTTGGCATAAGCAGGATAGCGGACGCAGGACTGACTAAACTGTTATACGAGTAAACGTTAACGTTTTCGATACGTTTTCCTTGTCCCCAATATTAAAAGCAGGCGTTTGTCAAGGCTCCCCTCTCAACAATCTCACACGTCTTTCTGCCCTGACTTCTACGTTCATCATGTCAGTCCGTCCAAAGCTCCTGATCGTTCTAACATCTCAGGATATTCTTCCCACTCGAGAGAATACCAAGACCGGCTGGTATCTTCCTGAGTTCGTCCACCCGTACAATACTCTCGCCCCACACGTAGACATCGTTGTTGCGTCGCCAAAGGGTGGCGAAGCCCCTATCGATCCCTACTCTATTGAGGACTCCAAAAACGACACGGAATGCCAAGACTTCTTGAAAGAAAGGGAATATCTTTGGAAGAATACCGAACGACTTGATGCAATGCTTGACAGAACCGCCGAGTTTGTTGGTGTCTTTTTTGTCGGCGGTCATGGGCGTGAGCTTCTACTCCCTTCCCTTCTACGCCAGTTGCCAGAGACCTAATTAAAACACAATAGCCATGTTCGACCTCGCTGTTGATAGCAACTCTCATGCATTGATCCGGAAATTCTATGAGTCTGGACAGATTGTCTCAGCTGTTTGCCATGGACCTGCTGCTCTTGTTAATGTCAAGCTATCGGACGGTTCATACATGATCAAAGACCAAGTTGTCACAGGGTTTTCCAACGCCGAGGAAGACGCTTACAACTTTACCAGCGCAATGCCATTTTTGCTAGAAGACGAGCTGAAAAATCATGGCGGGAAGTACGAAAAGGCGGACCAGCTCTTCGGTACCAAAGTGGTGGTCAGTGGCAAGTATGGCAAATTGGTCACTGGGCAGAATCCCCCTAGTGCTGCAGTCATTGGAAAGACCCTGTTGGAGGTTATTCAAAATTTCTAAGCTTCCTCATAAAATGCGGATGCATTGATATTATATTTTGCATTGCACCAAAGGCCTCGAGATGACGAAAATTCGTCATGGTTCTCTCGTCCGCATGAAATTGATTCTAATCGTCCTCACTTCCCGCTTTCCCAGAATGAGGGCACAAACATAAAAGTTTCATGTAACGTAATCTTAGACCAAGACATCTTATAAGCTAATTTTGTATTGATTCGGACGTTCTTCGCTACTTACACTGGAGCTCTTCTTATTCCACCCAATGAGAGCTCAACACCTAGGCATCTGCGCTATGGTTGATTTGCGCTCTCCTCTTAACCTGCTCAGGCTAGCGTTCCGGAGTATAGCGTGAGTCGGCTATTTCTAATATTTACTCTCGGTCGTACTTGTACCAAGAGCTGGTATTCATTACAGTAGCTTTTCCTGCATAACTCTGGTAGTTAAAAATTGATGTCTCAAGGACTAGTGGGGTGTTTATGGTGGGTTACCGAAATATTTCGGGGCCCGCAATCTGTGAAGAATATCTATATTTATTATCGAAGAGGGGAACCGTTATTAGGCGCCTTTTCGCTTTATCTATCATCAATTGATTTAGTAACTGATTCAGAAATAGAGTCGATAAGCCCGAGGAACAATGGGTCAAGTTCTTTCTGTAGGAGTTCTTTCGTCAGCCCTTGTGGGAGATCAACTTCTGCCGTCCAGGTGAAGTCGGTTTGCCTTTCGTTGATAGCTTCCAGTTTCATAGTCCCAACCGACTCAGCAAGCAGGTCGTTCCTAAACACAGAAAACCGAACAATGTGATTATCGATATCCACATGATCCAAGCGTTCCCATGCGATGCGACCCGGCTCATGAAAAATATAAGTGCGTACGCTCCCAATGCCGTACCCTTTCAAGTCGACACTTTTCATATCGGGGAACCAGAGCTTCTCACACCCGAATGAAGAGATGATCGCCCAAACTTCGCCGATAGGCACATTGACAGTCTTTGTGACGGAACTAATCAATTCCAATACCATTTTTGCTTTGTGCCATAAAAATACAGTTAGTGATGTGATTATACTACATTCAAGGATCGTAGAATACCTGCTTTGTCGAAATTCAATAAGAATGGGGATGATTGAAACAGACTTTGGCCTGAAGAAAGGCAAACAATATATTGTTTATACTTGCTTCCAAGAGAGAGAAGCCTGAATAACTCTTTACGTTCATGTTAAATACATTCCTTTTTGTCAGCAGCATCGGGACACGGAACTCAAAAGTGTGCGAAGTGGCCGATCTGGATTTCAAAAAGCATTAAGCTCTGAAATCCCAATTTGTCATTCACGCCCACTACGCCTGGGCCCTTAATTATTACAAATCGAAAGCTTCTGTACGCCCATTCTCAGCCGTCTTATTGTCACGTTCTCTGACATTGATATTAAAAAGGACGTGCAGGCTAACAATGTGGCGAAAAACGGCAGAATAAAATCGTTTCCTACATACCTTTAGCAACAGTAGCGCAACCAAAATTTTTAAGTCACGAACCGCTTCCTCCTTTCTTTCCTTGAATTACCTTCTGGCATAATGAGAGTTGTCAAGATCGCCGAGCATACGGGAATAATCAATGCTCCAATTGGGGAAGTCTGGGCTCTCCTTTCTGCTTTTGGATCCCCGAGACTATGGATGCCTGGGTGTATCTTAACGATAGTGGAAGGTTTTGGTATTGGAGCACGACGAACTATTGCCTTCAGCGCAAATCCGAACGTCATGATCCACGAGACTCTCGATCATGTTGACGTCTCCAACTACAGCATTCGTCTACACATTGACCGGGACGACCTCCCTGGTATTGAATCGTACGCCACCTTCTATTTGAAGCAGAAATCTCGGCGCGAAACGGAATTGACGTGGATTGGAGAGTCGTCGGTCCAGAATGAGAGAAGGGCACACCTCAAGGTGTGGCTTGACAGAACTTATGAGGGTTTCAACAAAAATTTGAACCGACTACTAGCCGAGTAGATCCCGATGTCCTACCAATAGCGAGGATGTGGTACTTTTGTAAAATTATCAATAACGTTTCACAATTCAGCTTCCTGATACATGGTCCTCACTTCCAAATTTAGTCCCATCCACCCACCGAGTATTTACAAGAAGAAACAGGTGTAGCGTCGAACTCATATAAAACTTTAGTGGTATGCTGACTAGAGCAATACAGAACTTTCTTGTTTGTGTTCTCAACAGGCTTTGCTCATCATGTCTGAGTCTCTCGTTTTGATATTTTACCACGCGGTAAGATATATTAGCAAGAATGTATTGCGCTTTGAATTGCATTATCATTAAAAACATAATATCATAACTCATTTGACAAATAAAAGTTTAAAATTTTATCACTATAAGGTGACAGAATTAACAATGAAGCCAAGACTTGACTAGTTCGTAAGAAATGTCCCAAAGCATTTCTGCACCAGCCTTATCATACGCCCAATCCGAATAGCCTGAACCGAAATGGTGGGCGCCAGATTGTACTGGTTCTGACATCTAGCAATACTCAAGGTACTTTTCTCTTTTGCTTTCTAACGCCTGTGTGGTTGCCGCCCAAACTGACGTGGCTGCTCCTTGTGAAGGACTTTTACGCATCTGAGCTAACTGGGTATCCTTAGTGAAGTTGGCCATTACCTCCGTCGGTAAGTGTTTTTAAATACTGGTCAAAATACCGCCAGGGTATACACTAGAAGATCTCATTCCTCTAGGACCAAATCGGGAATCGAGTTCGTTAGAAATCCACATATCAGCTGTTTTGCTTTGCATGTAAGACTTGATTGGGTCGTAGCCGGCTTCAATATTGAGGTCTTGGAAGTTGATCTTGCTGCCCTGATGCGCAGAGGAAGAAACAATAATAACAAGAGACTGAAATCTAGAGGTAGCAGACAGTTTCAGCCTTGGGAGAAGTAATTGGATTAGAAGAAAGTGGCCAATGTGATTTGTACCAAATTAAGTCTCGAAACCGTCTACTGTACGTCCTTCGGAAGTTGCCATAATACCAGCGTTAGCGATCAGGATGTTAAGGCCCGAAGCGATCTCGAGAAAGTTTGTTGAACATTGCCGTATAGTTTCCAGTGACGCTAAATCGGTGACATCCCTAGAAAGCCTTAATATGGGAACGGCGTGGCAAGCGCGCGGACGATACCTATGGTAGTATATAGTCTGTTCTGTCAGCACAAGCGGTTTAAAATTTTTGTCTACATCCGATATATCGTTTATAATATCCGCACAAATACATTCCATCGAGGTTGGTAAAAAAGTATGCCGATTAAATCATCTGCATTAGCTCATAAGGTAAAATGTTGCATCATAATATAGCCATTAACACTCGGATTTAAGACAGCAAAGTTCCGATCGAGGCCTATCAAAAGGCGAAGACCGCGCAATTACCAAGGACTCGTTTGGTATACCTCCATTGAGGATCTCCGTGCTGTGCATTGAAAGAAGTTCTCATAAAAGAATTAAAATGGGTGCCCTAATTAGACCCAGTTCTTCCTTTGTAATGCACACGGAGTTAAGAGAGAGCGAAGCCCGAGTGTACCTAAGTGACATGCGGGCAGCTAAACTGCTCCGCGACAAAATCGTACCTTCCCAAAGACACATCTATATCGTGATATAACATCTTTTGTAATGCCTAGCTGAGAAATTCCCACTTCATCAAAAATCGCAAACGCTTCCACTCAATCTCTGCTCGAGCTAACAATTTCGATCTATATAATACAACGATAGTGACCGAAATTCAATCAACAATTGCAACATGACATCTCTTGAACAAATCCGTAGCTCTAACGCCCAAATCACCGAAGCCAGTGTTCCTAAAACATGTGTCTTCGTGGGCGGAACTGATGGCATCGGGAAAGCTACGCTGATAAATCTCGTCTCTCGTGGGTTCCCAATCAAGGTCTACATCGTTGGTCGGAATAAGAACGGGCACCGTGGTCTTCTAGATGAGTTAAGTAAACTTAACCCAAGTGCCATCTTGGTATATGTTGAAGGCCAAATTTCACTTCTTGGAGAGACGAGTCGCATCGTCAACCAGATCGCAAGCCAGGAAGACAAAGTTGACCTCCTCTTTCTTTCAGCAGGCTACTTGCCATTTAATGGTCGCGAGGGTACGTGACACAAGCACCTGAAATACAGCTGCCTCCAATAGCTAACTATAGGCAGAAACTTCCGAAGGTTTAGAGAAGTCGCAGGTCGTATGCTACTACAGCCACATTCTTTTCATCACTCGTCTTCTCTCACAGCTAAGAAACGCTTCCACTCCATCTCAACCTGCGAGAGTTGTTAATATCCTGGCTGCGGGACAAGAAACAACTAACATTTTCCTTGACGATTTGATGCTCAAGGAGGCCGGCCACTTCAACATTCCCAACTTTGCTGGACATGCGGCTACGAGTATGACCTTGTCTTTAAAAAAGATTGCCGAAGCGCCAGAAAATAAGAATGTGGTCTTTATCCATGCACATCCTGGCAGAGTCAGTACCAATCTCATGATTAAGAGCTTAGGCAACAAGCTCGACCCTAGCCAACTTCCTTCTGGCCCAGGAGGAACTTTCGTTCAATTAACACCAGAGGAAGCTGGTGACCGCTGTATATATCTGATTACGAGCGCGGAGTTTGGAGAGAAGGGTGTTCGCATACCTAGCGAGCGAAAGGCTGGACAGACCCTGGTTCATACTCTTGATGGATCATTGTTTTCTATTAGCGACAAGATGGAAATTGTTCAGCAAGATGAATTGCTTGGGAATTTAGGGAAGATGGGTGCTTCTCAGAAAATCTGGGATCACACTTTTGATATTCTCAATTCACTATCTTGAAACTTGCTTGGTTGCATTGTATAGCTAATCAATTTGCCACAAGACAATGGTCTCGATTATAATATTGTTGATCAAGTAACTCAGTAATAGTTGAAAAACCGTTCTTTGCGTTGTTGTTCACATATTTCCGTCGAATACTCCGTATGGAAGAGTATATTAACCGAAGTTTCTTGAATAGGTTAGGCTCTATATCATAGCACCGGGTAATTATATGAAGATCAACATGTCATGTGAGAAGATTATCCAATTTCAGAGCACCGGGCTATTGTCCGGAGGTCAAGCGAGAACATTTTTGAGGTTAACAAAAATTCCTCGAATAGAAGTGGCTTTATTTTGGAAAACTGGGTCATTGTTCGGAAGTCCAATCGAGTCAATCTTACAGGTTATAAACCACCAGTGGCAGGCCAGATGCTACATCTTTATATAATTCGGACTTGAAGCCAACTCAAGCAAAGATCGCATATCGCCGGCTTAAGATTCGACGACATACCAGTCAGGAAACACGGAATAGCAGAAAACAAGATGCGTCCTTTAAATAAACTTGCAACTCTTTCCATCCTTTATCTACTCAACTGGCTCAGCGGAGTGCTTGCGTACAATGCCACCTTCAATTCGAGTGTAATCACATATCCGGTTCCTTCCGGAGTGGCCACACGCAACACCTTTTCAATCAAAGTGCGGCCAGCAAACAGCAATGCGGCTTGGCAGACCGTGGACGCCTTCGAAATCTCTCTCCAAGAAGTAAACATCAACACCGGATCTTCCGCGAGGCACAAGTCGTCCGTGGCATCCTTTGATTTTTCTGTGCCAGTTGAGATCGAAGCTTTGTATAACACCGGATCCGTGCAAGAAGCTCGCATTCGACCTGACTCTTACGGGCTCACTCCAACTGTCGCCGGGTCTGCTATTCGATTCACTTTGTCTGAGCCTCGAAATATTGTGCTCCAGGTCAATGGTGACGTTTTCGACTGTCTGCATTTGTTCAGTAATCCCGTTGTTTCGGACGCTCCAAAGGCCAACAGCACAAACGTAATCTATTTCGGCCCCGGTTTGCATACCGTTCCTGGCAATAGCATCAACGTCACGAGTGGACAGACACTTTACCTAGCACCAGGTGCCGTGTTGCAGGCCAACATCAATTTCTACAATGTTTCATCGGCATCCATCCGCGGCCATGGGGCGCTAGCGAACCCAGGAGGTGGAATCATTATTGAGTGGTCCACAGATATCTTGGTTGAAGATGTACTGCTCTTGAACCCTTCCAACGCCATTATACCAGCCGTGTCCGATAGAGTGACAGTTAGAGGGGTGCGCTCGCTGAGCTCACGACAGTGGGGTGACGGGATTGATGTCTATTCCTCAACCAACGTTTACATCCACAACATTTTCATGCGCAACTCCGACGACTGCATTGCTATCTATAATCATCGATGGGCTTACTATGGTGATAATCGCAACATTACAGTCGAAGCTGCTGTGCTCTGGGCTGATTTAGCACATCCGATCAACATTGGGACCCACGGTAATACACCGAATCCAGAGGTCAGCGATCAGATATCATTCCGCAACATCGATATTCTAGATCACCGAGAGTATCAAATTGATTACCAAGGGGCTATCGCAATCAATGCGGGAGATAGTAACTTGTTGACGAACATCGAATTTAATGACGTTCGTGTGGAAGATTTCAGACAAGGCCAGCTGGTCAATTTGCGCGTCATGTACAACAAAAAATACAACACCTCTCCAGGCCGTGGTATACAGAACGTTACCTTCAACAATCTTAGCTACAGAGGCTCACACGCGAACCTAGCGGTCATGTCTGGTTACAATGAATCAGCTACCATAGATTTTGTTACGTTCAAAAATCTCACAATGAACGGAAAACTCATCAGTGACACCATGCAGAAGCCTGGTTGGTACAAGACGAGTGATTTCGTACCTATGTACGTTAATGAGCACGTCAACAACTTGACGTTCATCAATTGAACGATCTCGAATAGCGAAAATCGTTTACTATACCTATAAATGCATTACATCTATATTCTTCTCACTCAAATCACGCTTTTGACCTTGCTTGTGAGAACTGCTCTGCTGGATATAGACAATGAATAAATACTCAGATTTGACTGAACAATCGTTGTGGAGAACAGGGAGCGCAAGTAAAGACGACGTCGTTGCATAGACGGCAGCTATGATTCGGCAGCTGACACGTCTAATCAGCGTCACCCGCACTGTTCAACAAGATTTTGTGATGGCTGCTTCGAACAGTTTCAAATGAAAGTATTTTGTTCACTATTGCGTTCCACTGCGCCCTCATGTGCCTCATCTCCTACGACCTTCATCGGATTAATTCTTATCATACGGCATGTTTCGTCTACCCTAGATAACACATGGGCACATTTCAGTCGTCCTTCTACCCATTCCGCATCAACGACGAACCCGCCTCGAACGCAGAGACCTTTGACCCTATCATGAGATTATGCAGAACGAAATGGGAGTAACAGCTCAGAGTACCCGTTTTGTGATTGGATAGACAATCAAGCATAAGCAAAGTTAGCAATAAGCAAGCCAGCTTGCGAGATTGCTTGGTTCAACCAAGCAAGCCATCCCAAGCTAACGCCATTGATTGAGCAAACTACCGTCGCAGTTTGCTTGCAGTTTGCTTGTTTGGCTTGTCTGCCGGTGACCTGCGGGTTAGTTTGTGTGATGGGTGAATGAACTAACATGAATGTATAAAATAGACGACTGTCGTGCATAATCAACGACTATCGCATATTCGACAACAATCGTGTATAATCGACAAATATCGTGTATAATCTACTGTTATATACATACATATATATTCTATTAAGCCACCAACAAGTAAGTAAGCAAGCTTAAGCCAGTCCTACCTCTTGGCGGACAGTAAGTAAGCTCAAGCTGGCGCTGCTAGCTTGCTTGCTTGCCTATTGCCAACTCTGGGCATGGGTTGGGCTCGCCAGATTATTTAATATACAGGTATGAATTCGTCGTCTGCTCGGCAAATCGAATTCGATCGTCCACAGTTTCTAGTTGCAGCGTGCACTGCGAGGCAAGTGCTTGACATTCTCCAACATGCTCAGATTTGAGTTCTGAGAAGCTCGGTCTCAGAGCCTTCTCTATCAATCGAAGACAGGCGACCTCCAGATCAATTTGTCGAAAGGTTGTCTCGATGGCTATTATTTTGCTTGTCAGCTCGACAGTCTCTTCCGTTGTCGCCAGTTACCGTGGAAAGATGAAGGGGACGATGTTCCAGTCTTCCACATACCCTACTTCGTCCTCACTGTGGCTGAATGCGGAGACTCACTCCCCTTACTGCTTGTGGCTGCTTTCAAGCGCAACACTCCGTCATTGATCTCAACGGAACTTATGTACACGTTGGTTTCCTCACCTCCGAAAAGCACCATACTAAAAGAAAGAGATTCCGGTTTTCAGGCTTCGATATTTGCACAGACCACCCCGTGTGGATATCTTTTCTGAAGGCTTCTCTTCTGAGGTCGATTCCATCGATGCTATATTCTACAGCTGCGATAGCGTTCTCTAAGTAGAGCTATTTCTTGTCCCACGACATCACTACCTCAGTGTCGAAAATCGATCTCTCCGATCAGACTCCGCCCTATGCCATCGCCCCAAGACGGCCATTTCCAACGGGTAGTGCTGAAGGAAACGGCTCGGCCTCTTTGAGGTGCCTTAAGCGCGGTTCAAAGGACATCGTTATATGAATGGTTATTATGTTGAGCTGGTCAGAGAAATCGTTGACCTTATACAAGCAACGGAGGCCGGGGTATCTTCCGGACTCATAGCGGCTAGCATGCCGTCAATGCGAAGATGAGCACAACGATAAACACGTAGCCGCATAGACTGCTGACGGAAATAAGGGGGACGCTGGCCTTCGCTGTTCGTTGACAAAATTCGGGTTTCAAGAAGAGTTGCGGAGGTGGCACCATGAAGTGGGAGTCTTGGAAGTGAGGTGGGAAGGCAAGTGTAGCCGAGATGTGCACGGACTCGTTCCCTGGATTCATCTTTGTGTGCTTACATCTTTGTTGCAGTTCCACTGTTGTATCTTTCTGCTCGATGATTGCTCCAGTTTCCAGGGAACTGCTGTGGGTATCTTCTTGGTCGATTACTCCCTGTATAGGTTTATGACTTCTTGTCTTATGCCGACCAACGCTTCCACGCTTCCGGCCTTCCGGCCTATGGTTAGACCAGCACCCAACCGGTGCATGCAGTCTCAGATGCCGTTTGACCATATCCATGGCTTCCAAGGCTTTTGATTGCTATTCACTCCTCGCGGCTACCCGTAGCCACAGCCTGGCGTGCCTTGATGCCGTCCTTTTATACGTCACTGCGCCGAGGCACATTCGGAAATTTTCGGCCCCCATGCTGGCCAAATCGCCTGTCAACAATGTCCAAGAGCTGATGCTTACGAGAACGGGCCTTTACATGTGAATATTCTGTCTGCATTGCGCGAAGGTTTACCCATCAAATCACGTCAACCCACGCTGCGGCTCATACACAAACCCTCGATTGGGTCCAACCACAACACATGCATGGCTCAACAGTTGGCAACTGTTCCGAATTTGGTGCAAGAGACTCTTTGGTTCGTCCAAGCCCTGCACCGTTTTCCAGGCGTAGGAACAGTGGGCGAATGGGTCAAAAGCTCGCACACCAGCTATCTCCTTAGACCAAGCCACCATTTGACTAACGGCTAGTCCCGAGCTCACCCCGGCTTTGAGTGACCTTCTGGTGCTCGCTGTGTGCCTAGTCTGGCTCACTGCATTTCGGCTTCTTCTGGGAACAAGGGGAAAGTATTCAATTCGCATTAGTGCATTGTCTACCACGCGTGTACTTAGCTTTCCAACGAACTGTCCCTATCCTTGTAGCCATTGACGAACAATGTACTTATCAGGACGACGCCTCCAGACCCACAAGGTTTGGTACTTTTTCACAAATTATAAACCCAGCACAATCGAAGCAGTTACTGTCCCGCCTTTTCTTGTTCATAGAACAACCTCACCATTGTTGCCTCCACAATCAAGCCACGATCTTTCACCCTCTTGTTCACCGGGACTTCGACGATATAAAATACGACTCGGATCATTCACTTCTAAATTCCAATCGCACCTTTACTCATACAGCAAAGCAGCTAGGCACCTCGATCGTCCACAAGCGAGACTCTTCTCCCAAAAGACATCAAGCTCAGTCACGAAGGATACGCCTACTCCCACACTCAACAACAAGTCAGCAGCTATGCATCCAAACCAATTAACACCTTCCACCGAACCACGGCTCCCATTCTTGAACCTGTCATCGGATGAGAGTCCCGACGTATCAGATGTCTCCGCTCGCCCAACCCCGGCAACCACCCCATGGGCCACCACTCCATCAGACGTAAATTATATGCTCGCCAAATACGACATGTCCGAGACCACCCTAGTCAAGATACGTGATACTCTTGTCGAAATCGCAAAAGAAGCTGGCAAGATGATGGTTGATGCCGATCCATCTACCGACACATCCATCACCAAAAACAACTCTAGTGACCGGGTGACAGCGACCGACCACGCTATTGAGGCCATGGTCTTCAATCGACTCAAATCAGCCTTCCCCGATATCGACTTTCTCGGCGAAGAAACGTTCAAGGAGGGCACCAAGCTTACGGACCGTCCGACTTTCGTCTGCGACCCCATTGACGGGACTCTCAACTTCATCCATGGATTCCCAAATACCGCCGTGTCCCTCGCCCTTGCCGTCGAACAGCGCCCGATCGTCGGCGTCGTCTTCAATCCTTTCCGCGGCGAGATGTTCACCGCTATCAAGAATCAAGGCGCATACATTACGAGTGTTATTACTGGCAAGATCCGCCGCCTCCCTTTGCGACCAATCCCGGCACCAATGGAATCTCTAAACGACTGTCTCGTAGCTATCGAGTGGGGCAATCAGCGAAAAGGGCTAAACTGGGAGCTCAGGACGCACATCGCGAAGACATTGATGACTGCTCAGCAAGAGGGAGGCGCGATGGTGCATTCCATTCGCTCTAATGGGTCCGCAGCTCTCGACTTCTGCTACGTGGCTGCTGGCTGGCTCGATTTGTTCTGGGAAGGCGGCTGTTGGATTTGGGACGTATGTGCTGGGTGGATCATCCTCGAGGAAGCCGGTGGAGCCGTTGCCAGCGCGAACCCGGGGGATTGGGATCCCTCTCTCGAAGGACGATTATACCTTGCGGTGCGCGGCGCGAAGCCAGAGCATCAGAAGAGGGTTGTTGAGGAGCTGTGGTCGCATATGGGGGATCGTCGCTTTGTCTTCTAGACACATCCCTGTCACCCGGTCCGGTCTCCAGTATCCAGATTCTCGACAACCCGGACGCGGAACGACCTATCTGAATTCTGATACCAACTAGACAACACATCCCATGCCAGTGAGCGAGCGGAATAGAGGCCTGTTTCGTTGCATTTGAATGTTTCCATTTTAAATACGACTGGGAACTTTGTCATGGTCAACTTTAAGGAAAGCGTATTACAGAGGGAGTTCGAGGATGTGTATAGAGTTTTTCCTAGCCCCCTTTTCAGCATTACGATACCCCTTCTACCCTTGTTCTTGCTGCCTTCTCTTTTTCCCTTCCCAGTTCTCTATTTAAGACTTTTTTTGCTATATCACGTCCCTGGTTTAGACACATTCATCCCAGTGGACGTCACGTCATAGGTCTCTTAGATTAGGTGATTTTTTTCGGAAGTATTTAAAAGAAAGCGTGCTGGATGGCGTAAGGAGCTTAGACAGGTGAATTCAAGAAACATTAGAGTCCTTGATGAAGTTGTTTTACGCGGTTACAATGAATGAATAAATGAATCGAGTGTACTAGTGAAAAGCGATAACTCACTCGTAAGCACCAGCACTGCACTACACTACACTTAACTAAACTAAACTAAACTAAATTACCATCCTCCATCTTCCATTTCCCTTCTTGCCTCCCTCTCTCCACTCCACTCACTCACTGCTCACCCCATCCCATCCCATCCCAACTCAACTAATCCAATCCAATCCATGTCCACCTCCATCTCTAATTCCAACTCAACTCCCTTATCCATCCCTCTCCCCAGACCGTCCCAAACCTTCCCAGCCCGTCGGAATACTACCCACGCCACTCAATCCATTTCATTTACTTTGATCTCCTTCCCCTTCCACTTCCCCTTACTCACTACCAACACCGCCCATAACCGATACCACAAACAAAGACCGACAACTCACTCACCTTGTAAGTACCTTGACTTCACTTGACTTGACTTGTCCGACATATCTACAAACAAGAACGCTAGTTAAATTGAAGCGAGAGCGAAATCAAAGTGAAATGTAGAAATTGGGTGGCCGGTTGGGGTAGTCTGTCTGTTGGTAATTTGGTCTTGGTCAGGTCGCTTAATCGGGGAACTAGAGTTATTAGGTATCCACCACTCATTTCCTATTTTTTTATTTTTAATAATAAATTCCATTAATTAGCTCAACCAGCTCATCTGTATGGTAGAAGCGGAAATGCTCACTACTAGATGTCTAATTGCAATTGTTGCTCAGGGAGATAGTCAATTAGCCATCACTTGATTGGTCAATCGACTTTGGTGAACAAAAAACACATCATTCATCTTTGCCAAAACCTTCACAAAAAAAGTACTTATTCGATTCAATAATATGAGGATCTAAAATCCCCGGTAGCCAAGAACCCTCTATCGGTCGACATTGCTTCTCACACAGGCACACACGTGGAAAAAGCCTCTTTTCTTTGCTCTCTTTCTTCCTTCTGCCTGATCCCTTCTTGCCCTCTCCCTTTACATGCTCTCTCAATCCTTTAGTGATCATTCAATCCAACTAAGCAGAAAGTAAAGTATAGTTGAAGAAATGATCACTCATGTCGCAATGCCACCCTCCGCCTGCCTCAGCTGCGCCAATGCTTTTCCCTTCTTTATCCTCCCCACAAACAACTTGGGGAAACCTATGATCTGCGCAGCTGGGAGTCTCTTGAATGATTCATCCTCCCTTGCGCGGGGCGATAGGTGTGGCGACGGGAGCGCGGGTAGCACCGGAAGTCGCCTTCTTGCGCTGGTAGAAGTTTTCAACAACCTTGCGGACCTGGGCGAGACTTTGGCCTTTGTCGGCGTTGGCTTTGCAAGCGTCGAGGGAGTAGGGTGGCTGGATGAGAACGGCGTCATTGACAACGATTTGGGTGTCGGCCCAGCGAGTAGGGAGACTGGTGGGTTTGTGTTAGGTGCAGTTCAAATATTGAGCCCTATTTTGCTCATGTTCCTCAAACATTGAATTCGCTTTGCTCGGTTTCGTCTCGGGAGGGGAAGAAAAAGGGGGGTGGTGTGACCTACGTTCTGGATATAAAATCAAAGAGCTCCTGTGCCTCTTTCGTGACGCCCTTGCCTTTCTGTGCGTCCTTTTTCTTCATCTCTCGAATTGTCTGCTCCTCCCGGGCTTTGAGGGCGTCCAAGTCCACCTTAGAGATGCTGGGAAGCGCGGCATCGAAGCCTGCCACTGTCTCAGCAGCTCGCTCGCCCGACCCAACAATCTCGAACTGCAGAATGTGTGCAAATGGAATGATGTGGTAGTCGCCTGGCTGGCTCGCGAGCGAGGCGGAGGGGTTCGGCGGGGCTGGCGCGGTGTTGATGGCTATGGCGTTGGTGATGTTGCACGCCGTGAAGAGGGTACCTTCGAGTACATTGTTGTTCGGGGCACATGTAATTTTGATTCTGTGGATACATGGCTTCTCGTCAGTTATCTGTGCTTCAGAAAAATTGTGAGATTGAGAAATCTTCTCGTGATTTTTGTTTCTCACTACTCTGTCATTTTCGTGCTCTCGTCGCAGTAAGAACAGACCCGCCTACTCCACCACGAGACAAGGATAGTGAGAAGGCAAAATGCAAGAGGAAGGGCGGTTAAAGACGTACCGCGAACCGACGGCCTTGCACAAGCTGGAGTCAACATCAATGACGTCCTTGCTTGCACCGCCGACCTTGGGGGTCGCAATCTTCCCCGCCATGCTCTGCCGCTTGCTGTCTGCCATGACTAGTTGCAAGTCTTGATCGCAGTGTCACTGCAGCCGCGTTGTGGCCGCGCCGTGTATGTGTGTGCTGCGTCGCTCCGTACACGTTCTAACTCGTCAGATTCTCCGTACGCTCGCTCGCCAAAGAACTCCCACAAGCCTAACGCCGGAGAGTCATGCAAGCAGAAAAGAGAGAGAGAGAGCAATGCAAAGGAGCGACAAGAAGAAGAGCAGAGCAGCAGAGGGCGCGCGCGACCAAAGGGCGAGGAAGTGGAGGCGCGGAGGGGAGACGACGGCGGATGTGCAGGTGGTTGAGTTTCTGTACCCGCGCCGGGACGAGCCTTGGTCAGGGAAACTTTCCGGGGTTGCGCCTGCTGCTTCAGTGCTGCGGCAACCTCACATGCACACGCTCATTCAACCTTTGTGCAGTTTATTCACATGAATCGATAGCCTCTTTCCTGGGACCAATCTTAGAAGTCCATAGTCTATGCAGCACTGTCCTCTCCAACTGACCCGGGCGCTTGCTTTCCAATTCAGTGTTGCCAGTTTCTCTAGACGCCGTTGCCCTGCCCTTCCATTTTGGTACCATTTGGGTTGCCAGGGTTCTCTGGCTTGCCGCTTTTGAGTTAACCACTTTCGGTTAGTTTGTGCCGCCGCTAGAACGTCGCGCCCTTAGAGCCCTTTGTAAGAAGATCATCGACACAATTATAAGACAACGGAGCTTGACTTCGCTTCCTTTTCATCATTTTCTCTGCCCCCTCCCAACACACAAAAAACCAGGTTGCACTATGCAAGCATGAAGTTTTACCATTTCATAATATTTTAATTGATTTATTTCGAGCAATCTCGTTTATCCTAAATATGCATACTTTTCAGACGCAAAATATTCAAGGCTGCTTCCTGCAGCCTCTGTTTATCTCTCCTACACATTACTCCCCACAGCTTATGCGTTGTATGTCGAAGCAGAGACGTTTCCTCCCCTTCCGGTCCAGTTGACGTGGATGTCCTTGCCCTCGGGGTAGTCGGCGTTGGCGTACTCGGGCTTGACCCTGAATGTGTGTGCGCCGAAGTAGTCACGCTGTGCCTGGAGGAGGTTGGCGGGCAGGTCCTTGGTGCGGTAACCGTCGTAGAAGCTAAGAGCAGTGCTGAAAGCGGGTGTGGGAATTCCCCAGAGGGCGCCCTTGGAGACAACGCTGCAGGAAACCCATTAGCATCCCTTCCAGAAATTTTGGGATATGTGACTTACTCTCTCCAGCCGGACTGAGCCTTGTGAATAGCCTTGGCGAAGAAGTCGTCGAAAAGCAAGTTCTCGAGGTTGGGGTTGGCACGATAGCTTTTGGAGCACGGTCAGTAAATGTCCTCTCTCGTTAACCATAACGTCCCACAACTTACGCCTTGGTGATGTCTTTCAAGAAGACGGATCGAATAATGCAGCCACCACGCCACATGAGGGCAATCTCGGGCTTGTTGAGCTTCCACTTGTACTCCTTGGCAGCCTTTTCAACGGTTAACACTCTATTCAATATTACCAAACTCTGGGATGAAAACTTGCATTCTGGATCAACATGAAACCCTGAGCATATGAGATGATCTTGGAGGCGTACAGAGCCTGCTCAAGGTTGTCGATGAAGGCCTTCTTGTCGCCGGTGAAGCTAGGGGAGGGTCCGTCGAGGAGGCCAGCAGCACGGCCACGCTCAGCCTTGAGCGAGGACAAGCAACGGGCAAAGACGGACTCGCCGATGAGGGTGACGGGCATGCCAAGATCGAGAGCGTTGATAGCAGTCCACTTGCCGGTACCCTTCTGACCAGCAGAGTCGAGAATCTTCTCAACGATGGGCTGGCCATCTTTGTCATCAGTCTTGTACATGATGTCGCGGGTGATCTCAATGAGGAAAGAGTCAAGGACACCCTTGTTCCACTCAGCGAAGATGTCGCCCATCTCCTTGTGGCTCAATCCAAGACCACGCTTCATGATGTCGTAGGCCTGATAAAATCTGTGAGTATACGCGTGTTTGTTTGCAAGATTCCTTCCATTGGGCTGCTCCATACCTCGCAAATCAGCTGCATGTCACCGTATTCAATACCGTTGTGGACCATCTTGACATAGTGACCGGAACCCTCGTCACCGACCCATTGGCAGCAGGCCTCGCCGTCGGACTTGGCTGAGATGGACTGGAGAACGTCCTATGGCTTGCTGTCAGCTCTGGAGCTTTTTATTTGGCTTGCTTGAGCTACCTTGATGTATGGCCAGGCCTCCTCGTTACCACCGGGCATAATGGAAGGGCCATAACGGGCACCCTCCTCACCACCAGAAACACCGGAGCCGACATAACGGATGCCCTTTGCAGCAAGATATTTTGTTCGGCGGTTGGTGTCAGGGTAGTGAGAATTGCCGCCGTCGATGATGATGTCGCCCTCCTCGACACCGCCCTCAGTCAAGAGGAGCTCAATGAAGTCATCGACAGGCTTACCAGCCATGACGAGCATCATCATGCGGCGGGGCTTCTTGAGCTTCTGGACAAACTCCTTGATGGAGTGGGCGCCGACAATGGACTTGCCCTTAGCCTCTGCTCTGCATTAGTTTTGTGTGTCCGAGCAGCCGATTCGGGGCTGATGGGTCTGTGTTGGGCCTACCATCGTTGAGGAAACGGTCGACCTTTGCGACACTGGAGGGGTGGAGTTAGAGTTTTCGGAGCTATTTCTGGAGCAAAAGTGGAGAGCCTACGTTCTGTTGAAAGCGACAACCTGCACGAATTGTTAGTGCTCGAGCTTAAGAAGAAAAGAAGAGATAGAGAACGTACTGTGAATCCGTGGTCGGCACTGAAAGCAGTTAGTGTTAGCCTGCTTATGTGAACAGGATATGGGTGTGTAATGGCTTACGCATTGAGGATCAAGTTCTGACCCATAACCTAGAGAGCATGTTCAGCGAGTTGTTGTATTTGAGGAGAGGGAAGAGGAGGGGCAGCTAGGGGAGCTTGATGTGGCGAAGGAGAGAGGACGGAGGACGGAGGACGTACAGCCAGGCCGATGAGGCCGAAGTCGCCAACAGCTTCAGTCATGATGGGCGATGGAGGAGGGGGTTAATGGCAAAGCAGCAATGTGCAGACGATGAAGGATGGCGGGGTATTATGCGGCAGCAGCCTGGCGCGCGCAAATGAAGCAATTGAGGGGAGGGATGAGGTGGTGGATGGGGAGAGGGAAGAGAAGAGAAAAGAGCAGATGGTGGGGGTGAAAGCAGATAAGTACTCTAGCTTCCCAGGCTTTCCGACCGGAAGGGTATGGGAGGTTGGCTGCGTCAGTGAGTGGTGCAGAGCCAAAAGAGCCAAAAGGGCCAAAGAGCCAAAGAATCAAAGCGTGGGCGTGGGGACGGACAAGGGCGGGGCAAAGTGCAGAGGGTGCAGAAGGCGCAGGCGGCGGCTGATGAGACTGATCCATCGATTGATCCCTACAAAAAGATTCTTTCTAATCACTCTGGCAAACATTGACACTAGGTGCTGCTGCCCACGGAGATGGGCTTCGGCCGCGGCGGTAGTGGCTTGTTTGTCTGAACAGGCCCCAAGCCGCCGCTGGCATGAGTGATTGCTATTTCGCTCTGTAATACCACAGTGTCGACGGGTAGATGCAGCAACTCCGGCTTGATTCCGCGGATATTGCTGGCGGGCATTTGTTATTATTTCTTTTGGTTTTTGGAGACTATGGCGCATGGCGTATGGCGGGGTCACTGACTGAGGCTGGTGCTGCTGTGCCTGTGCTGTGCCCCTCCTTGTTCCTTTCCTCCTTGCGCTTTTTGCCTGCACCACAAAACAGACCACCAACGTTAGAAAGCTCTCACCTAACGCAATGCATGGCTGACTTAACGCCGCCGCGTCAATTTGTCAATTTGTCAATTTGAACCAGTCGAATCAAAGCTGATCACGTGCATCCGGGCCCAGGCCGACACCCGCTCGCATTTTCTTTGCAGCCTTTGCAGCCTCTCGTAGCCTGAATCCACAAGCCAAGCCGCCTGCTGGTCCGCTGTTTGCGCTCTTTTGCTCACCAAATTACTACATCCATCGCCATCTCGACACTACTGTCTGTAATCATCACATAAATCTGGGCGGAATCCTCGCCCTTGCCGGCCCGCCCATCCACACTAATCCGACCTCAAACCCCGACCGGCGATTTTTCCGACCTCGCACTTCCCACCTCCCAACAGACTCCCCACGCTCTGGACTCTTTTGACTAAGTAAAGACTTGGCCCTGCCCTACCACTTAGATAGTCTGCCTCTGTTCGGTCAGCGTCGTGTCTGCTTGTGTAATTCTCAGTCCAGCGCCCAAACGAGGTTGCGGCATTTCTATCCACCGACCACCACATCCCATCTGTACCCACCCGCAGCATTGCAGGGTTTCTCTCTGACGCGCGCCCACAGACAATCTATCTAGACACCCAATTCGCTCCACGGCCGGGCCTGCGCTAAGCCAATTGCCCTACGTAGTACATTGCTTGCCTTGCTTGAATGGAGCGGTACTTGGCCACCCACCAAACGCCGACTAGGTAGCAAACAGCGCAAACAACGTCACTGCCCAGCCAAGCCCATCACTTATACTCTACGAACTTTTTTTCTACCCGTCGCCAGTCCACCAAGTTTACATACCCATACCCATACCCCCCGTTTGTCGCCCTCGCCCCCGTACGCGGAGTATCCACCCGGCCTAGACGCGCACAAGCGTCATCCTATCTGCGCTAATCTATTTTCTCCTTCTCCACCTTCACACGCGGGTTAAGTCATCACTTTTGCTGCAAGGTACCAAGACCGATACTTGATTGTCGATTTCTCTGTCGCCGCAAGCATGGCCAACAGAGACAACAACCTCACCCCTCACCCTTCTCTCCCAGCACGACCGCCGCCTTCAACCTCCTATTCTGCACCGCCCGTGCGACACAATACCAACATCACCGCTGGTGGCGCGCGCGGCAACCCTAGCCCTTCCATGTATGGGGGCTTCACTCCGCGCGCTGTCGCAGCTCACGCGCCTCCCAACGTGTCTGCTGGCCCAGGCCTGTACTCGCAACCCAGTGTGAGCGCTCCATATCAACCCTCCGCCAACGCTGCTTACTACAACAACAACAACTCATATTCAGCCTACGCCTCAGCCGGACCTGTATCTAACTACCCAGCCGCCGCCGCCGCCGGCCGCCCTACGAGTCGTGGCTATAATGGCTCCTTCGATCCAGAGGAGGAAGCGCGCATCGCTGAGTGGAACAGTGCATACAGTCGGGAGGATGTAAACATGAAGAAGACTGGACACGCAAATACCGGCAGTCGCGTCGACGCGCCCGCTACTCCCGAAGTCGAAGCAGGCCCCGCTGCTGATGGGAAGAAGAAGACTGTCGTCCGCCAGGGTGGTGGCAAGACATGGGAGGACCCCACCCTGCTCGAGTGGGATCCTCTCCACCCACGACTTTTCATTGGCAACCTGGCTGGTGAAGTCACCGACGATTCTCTTCTGAAGGCCTTCTCCAAGTATCCGTCCGTGGTCAAGGCGCGAGTCATTCGAGACAAGCGTACCACAAAGAGCAAGAGTTTCGGGTTTGTGAGCTTTTCTAATACCGACGATTACTTCCGTGCTGCCAAAGACATGAACGGCAAGTATGTTGGTAGCCACCCAATTCAGATCAAACGAGCTACGTCCGAAATTAAAGCTACGACAAAACGCGATGATCGGCACAAACATGGAAAGAATAACAATAAGAACAATACCAACCGCCCGAAAGCCGCTGAAACTCCCGCTATCTCAGCTGTTGCCTTCATTCCCCGGGGTGTTCAGAAGAAAGGCAAATCCAATGGCCCTAGGATTTTGGGCTGAACGAGGATATATCTCTTTCAGCATCATCAACTCGCTAATAGCGCAAGCAACTAACTTACGCTTGGAACTGAATTAGTCAAGGCTTTTGCCTACGAATGTCGAACATGTCTGAAGGTTAGTGCTACCGCTTTCTTTGGTTCGAAGCCATATATCCATTCCCCTTTCCCTCGGTATTGAGCATTGATGTTAAGTAGTGTTTTCTCCAGTGACCAGCAACACGCTTAAGACACGCACAGCATTACGATCTCTGATCCGGTTTTGCTTGCCAGCAAATCTTGGCTACCGAAGTATTACAAACACACGGTACGTGTATATGGCGTTGCTTCTAATTCTACTGCCCGGAGGGGTCTTGTCCTCTGTATTCAATGTATATAGCTACCAAATAGAGCGATATGAACTGAATGGGAATTGAGCGCTAGACAACGGAGTTTGGAATATCATCCCGCTCAACCATCCTCCGTCGTTGAGGGCTATACAATACACTCAAAATTTGAACTCTGTAACATCCTACTCAAAGAGCCCTCTTTGACATTGGTCAATCTATGAAAGTTTGGTCAATGCACTCGGTACCTCGCTATCTTGATCGGCGTACCTCTATCAAACTCGTCTGATGTGGCATGGCGTGTCGTGGTCGACCCTTGTAAAGAAGGTCACGTGGGATCGACGACTAGTTCTTGGCGTCTTCGCGCCTCAACGCGACAACCAAAAGAATCGAGACACCATCCACGAATCATCGCGCCCGCCACCCACCCATCTGCGACCCTTATTCAACGCAGTACGGCTGTCGCATCGACCTCAATCATCATGTACGGCATGAATCAGGGCTACAATGCTGGCGACCCGAGTGCGCAGGTGCCGAATCACCTGGTGAGCCCAGGATGAAGCTCTCCGTGAATTGCCCATAGCTAACTCAGTAGCTCCCCCACGTTCATCTGGTGTCCCAGTACCGATTCCCAACTCTGCCAACCCTGCAGCCGGCGACTGCTCTCGAGTATCTTATCAAGGCACCCCAAATAGTCCGCGACACCTCACCCGTCGCCTGGACCTTCTTTCAAGCGCCTCCCCCCGATGGCACACTGTTGCTCACATGGCAACCACCGCGCATGCAAACCCACTACGCCTCGGACGGTCTGGTGTGGGCCGATCCCGAAACAGCTTTTGATATGAATATTAGGGGCTATGTATGCTTCCTCTGAAGTGGTAATGCCATAACTGGTTCACTCCAGCTAACACGCCATAGAATGTCCAAATACTCGTTCACAACAGCGGCTACCACTATCCACATGAGCCTTACGCTGTCCACGCCCGTTTTCGCTACAGAATCGCCGGAGGACCCGGCCAAATTGACCCTACATTGTGGTTAGTTCATTACAGAGCAGCCGAACCCACCCATAGAATCCCTGCCAGCCAAATCCCGATACCACGAGAAGCTCACGCACAACTGGCGATGCGCGCTCAGTTACAGTCAGCGGGACCACTTATGCGCAAAGAATTCATGCTCATGGACCAAGCCAACTGGCCGAAGGTGGAATTCGCACAGCCTGCTATGAGGGGCCAACAACCCTACTACAATCCCATGCAACCAGGTCGGCCCTATGCTGCGCAACCTCCACCCGCCAAACGACAACGCCTACCTGCGCAACAACAATCCCGCCAGCCTCCAGCTGGGTCCGCCGTGATGGACACAAGCCTGGAAGAGGAGGAAAACGCAACCCAGGATACCTTTGATTATTTGACTCCCCGGGATATCAGCCTTTCAAGATACAAACAACATCACGAATGGATGGAGGAGATATTCTCATCTCCACACGCTGTTGGCAAGATTGCGCCTATCGACCTCGGACTGGGTCTCATGGGAGAGCTCGCCCCACTTACCGCCGGCATCCTAGATGCTCCTGGAGGAGAAAATCAGGATGTGTCCAAGGAAAGCTATACGGTCAAAAACTATTACAAGCTGGAGCCGGAGCAGTTGAAAGATTTCGAAAAGCGAGTATCGGACTACGTGGCAAAAGAACAGGCAGAACTAGACAAGATCAAGGCAGTGCACGCAAAGAAGATGGCCCACATGAAGCGATCGCGAACATATATAAAGGCTGAGAGGCGGTTACGAGATCTTCCACGGTCAGCAGACGCGGATAAGGATGGCGAAGACCCAGCCGATAGCGTTGTCCAAGACCTAGAGAAGTCACTTGGAGTTTCGTTCGACACGAAGAAACTCGTTGTGTGCGTGGAAAAGGGCGGATTCATTGAGGCCCAACAACCAGAACCACCGAAAGCACAAGTCAATGGCGATGCGCCGTCGTCCAATGCCAATGGCAGCACGAATGGTCTCGGCAACGATAGCGCGATAGAAGGCGAGAATACCGCAGCAAGCTTGCTGGATCAGTATGGTTCCGGATCGTTGACCGGCACACCCGGGGCGAATTTGTCTGTACCCGCACTCTCACAACCCCCAAGCCAGTCCCAATCAGTTGTTGCAACCCCGAGTGCGCCAGGCGGAGACGCAGCTCAATCATCATCATTCGACGAACAAGCCGCAAATCTTGACTCAAATGCCGGAAATGACCTCATCGATCTCGACGTCGAAATGTCAGGTATGACCAATGTGGATGAAAAGACCGGTGACGACTGGGTCATGGTGGAAGGCCAAAATGCCTCCACTGATGCCGCACAATCCGCCTCCACCACTCAAGCACCTACCACCATCACCGCACCAGCACCAGCACCCGCATCCGCTGATCCAAGTCCTCCGTCCGCGCCTGCCGTTGGTGAAGACGCGGGCAGCATGTTTGACGGCGCTGACTTCAGCGCGTTCGACAACATTGACACAGCTGGCGATGCGCTTGCTGATTATACGAACGTAGACGATGACGGGATGGGAGGTTTGGGCGATTTAGTGGACGACTCAGCATTTGGTGACGCGTTTCATGGCACTGAAATGCACCATGGCGAGCCGGGTGAGGGAGATAACGCGTAGAATGCTTTGTTAGTCCTCGATCAGGCGCTTTTGGTGGACTTGGATGGGTTTAGGAGTTCCGGCAAGCAGGTTTCTGAGAATGATAGTGAAGCGAAGGATTGTGGTGATGTGCATGAGGAAGCGGAAGTGGGAGTGGAAGTGATGGATTTTATTGGTTATGGGGTGGATGAGAGAGAGAACAGAGGTAGAGGTACTGAGAGGAGTGATGGCTAGAGCACGAAATAAGTACCAAGTACCGATCTTGGCAGGCAGGCCTCATTGTTTTCTTCTTCTCTTTTTGTAAAGCTTGAACGGTCTGCTACGCTTGCTTGTATTGTATAACTAGGCACTGGAGAATCATTTCATATGAGATACTAGAGATTTTTTTCTTCTCTTCTCTATTCCCCCCTTGGTCTTTCTTTCGTTTTCTTAAATTTGTAAAAGGCGTATCTTGTCTTGGGGAGGAATTGGATGTTTGGTTTGGTTTGGGGTATGTGCTTTTTCTCTTTTTTTTTTTTTTTTTTTTGGCCCGAAGGTTGATTTGGAGTAAAGGGGGAAACAGACAGATAAGGAAGGTGTCGAATCGAATCTGATTTAATTTGCGTGGGTGACTTTTGAGACTGCTTAGTTGGCTGTAACTCTATTCAATTCAATTCATAGTATTCACTCAAATGAGAATGTAGTGGCTATCTCAGCTGGGGAAGTGCGGGGAATATTACTCTTTTGGGCCGGCTGCGTTCGTTCGGTGTTTGAAGTCGGCATGTTTTTGAGTAGTTTAGCTTGACGAGCATTGCGGGGGCACAAGTGGTCTGGGAATTCGAACTAGATGTTTATTGGAGTAGGTGGGTTGGGATTGGGAGATGGTATGGTGATATTGGGAGGTGGAAGAGTTTGTCGGGATGGAGGGGTGTGGTTCGTGCCTCATTTCTTCTATATGTCACCCTGAGACGAATTCCTTCACATCTGCAGTATTTCAAGGTCGGCACTTGTTGTCGTTTAGCTTATGTTTTCTGGGAAGGAACACAAATCTCGTCAGCAATGATACGCAATAAATTTGTAGTCTTGATTTGCCGATATACACAGGGCAGTCGACAATCTTTCGGCATCACAAGCCACTAATGTCACTACAGTCTCATATTCAGGGGTAATGTTTACACAGAAGACGCAAAGCAAGACTCTATCCTTTTACCTGATACAGCTATCTCTCGTACGGCGCCAGGAAAGGGGTCCCCAAAACATAACCGTGTGGTTACAGAGCGACATGACCGTTCTCACCGAGACATCTCAGCGCCACTAAGTGTGCGAACAGCTCACACCTATGAATTTTGCTCCTATGAAGCCATAGCCGGCACGTTTGGACTCGAACACCTAGCTGAATCGCACCATATGGGCAAAGCTCCACTGAAGCCAGTTTCAGACGGAGGCGAGCTGGAATGTCGAGGTTTCCTCTGGTGCGCCAAAACGGAAACGATGTCTGAATGCCGCGCAATTCCTCAAGATGCTTGTCCCAGAAGTAGATTTAAGAAGTTACAAAGAGCCGTCTACATGTCCTGGCATCATGTAGCATCGAAGGAAAGCTGGTATCCTTCGTACCTACCTTCTTCGTCCTCCGGTACAACGGTCGTGTACTTCCATCTTCTATCCCTTTGCTTCTTTTCATCACTCGTTTGCGGGGCCTTGTCGTATTTTGAGCATCACAGTGGCTGTTTGTTCTTGCTCCTTCATGCGTCTATCCTTCGATAGTATATTAGTCTCAGTAACTCCCCGACCTAGGCATCTCGCAACTCTCGTGGATATTATACTGGAGCCATGAAGTCTCTTCTTCTTTTTTGTTTACTCGCATTGACGTCATTTACCGTCGCAGGGACTCCACAACATCTCTCTGAATCCGGGAATCTTGCAGCACCTTTGACAACCCGAGATGGCCCGTTCTTCCCAATTCGTGGTATTGCTGGTATGAACAACCAGACAGTGCATCTACGGCGAGAGGTTCGAGAGTTGGAACAGATTCCGGATCAGTGGAACGTGTACCTTATCGGGCTGAGTCGGTTCCAGAACATGAGTCAAGATGATAAGTTGTCTTACTTCCAGATTGCTGGTATGTGTTACCACTTCCCTTCTCGGCAGTGCTTCTGAGACCAATCAAATTTCAAACTTTGAATGAGAATTCGACTATACGTTCAAATTCGGGAAAGTAGTTTTCTATTGAATATTCTCCATCAGGGCTAAGGGACAACTCTAGGTATACATGGACGGCCTCATGCTGCTTGGGATGGGGTCGAGGGCGTCAAAGGTGGTTATGGAGGTTATTGCGAACATAGTAGCAACCTCTTCACCACATGGCATCGCCCCTACCTTGCCTTGTTTGAGGTAAATCCGTGCGACATGATTAACGTATCAGGCTGGCTTATGAATACATAGCAAATGCTTTATACCCAGGCTGGACAAGTTATTTCCGAGTTTCCAGATGGGGAACTGAAAACTCGGTACAGCCGAGCTCTCCAAGAACTTAGGATACCCTACTGGGATTATGCTGCTGTGCCTCCAAATAATCGAGGAACGTTGCCATGGAGTTTACAGCGTCCAACCATCAGCGTAGTTCTCCCAGAAGGCAACACTACTATTCCAAATCCACTCTTCTCGTATATCTTTCATCCCCTCCCGCCTCCAGAAATATTCGTAAGGCCCCTCCCTGAAGGTCACGGGAGACGAGAAAATTAATCTTTCGTAGGGCGATTCTCCCTGGACAATATGGGGTTCAACACTTCGATACCCAGACTCGAGAGTTGCGAATGCGACAAGTCGGAATAATGATGTTGCTGAGGAACTCACAAGAAATTTTGCATCAGTGAAGGATACAATTTACAATAACTTAGCGTATCAGAAACTATGGTTCAACATGAGTACTGATCGTGCATCAGGATGGAGTGTCGAGGCTGTGCATGGAACGATACATAACACAGTTGGCAATGGCGGACATATGACTCCTCTGGATGTTTCCGCCTTTGATCCAATCTTCTGGTTGCTCCACGCGTACGGATTCTAGCCTACTGACAAAGGCGTGGTATGCTGACCTCGAACAGCAATGTCGATCGCTTGGTTGCGATATGGCAAACACTCAATCCTGACAGCTACCTCACATCATACGTAAATCCGTACCCAACATTCACGGCGCCAGCTGGATCAAGTGCAGATCAAGATACGTGTAAGCCCCTTTTGCAGCAGTTATTAGCTACGCATACATAGTAACTGACATGATGGAAGCCCTCAAACCTTTCCACAGTACATCGGAAGGTGACTTCTGGACCTCAAGGACAGTTCGCGACCACACTGTTTTTGGGTACACATATCCGGAACTCATTGATTTGACGCCTGGTGGCAATTCTTCAGCAAATCATAGCGATACAGAGTTCAGTCGTCGTTCGCAAGCAGACGGTCCATCAGTGGGAAGTCAAATCCTCATTAGTCGTGTGAATAGTCTTTACGCGCCCAATGCAACATCCCAATTTTCGTGGGACATACGAGGACAGACGGAAAACAGACTCGTACAGACGTCCTGGAGTTCTCCATCCGCCACCGACCGACCATACACTGTAGGCCCAAACGACGTCATGCGTAAACGCAGCGCCAATTCACCCATTTCAGCACCCTGTCATCCTTCAGATGAGAACACACTAATTGGATATCGTGTATATATCGCTAACCTTGCAGTTAAGAAGTATGGACTTGATGGCTCGTTCAAGGTCTATTTCTTTCTTGACGCTGAGGAAAATGACTGTTCGAATCCAGAAACCTGGATTTACGAGCCGGGGTTCGTAGGGCTACTGGGCATATTCTCTCAACAGGGCATGAGAGAAATGATGCAGACTGATCAACTCGTTTATAACTCTGTCAGTTTGACAAAGGCATTGGAGGACAGGGTAAAAAGTGGTGACCTAGAAAGCATGCACGAGGATATGGTAAGAAAATATCTTGCAGAGAAGCTATCCTGGAGGGTTATGAAGGTATGTCTTGGGTTTTTCTGTCTCTTTGCCTATAAAGCCACGTCCCCGATCCAAAGCTCTTCCTGTTCTATTAAACCATTCCATGTACTAATATCTGTTCACTGTGAAGCCTTTCGGTGAAATCATCCACTGGGAGAGTACTCCCGGGTTTCAGTTGGAAGTTCTGTATGCGGAAGTCGTACCCCCGCCAACGAACAGCGAATTTCCGCGCTTGATCAATGGAGGCTTCAAGCAGTTGCTGAACTTTACTGAGGGAAAGAGGCTCGATGCCTGTGTTGTTGTAATCACATTGCTCGTGGTCGTAATCAAGAAGCTGTTTGTCTATGCAGATGGATCATCGGTGCCGGAACAAGCAGTCTAGGTAAGTCCCAGGGGTTTTTGGAAAAGGGCTGAGCGAGGGGAACCTAGAACATTCCCAAGGATGTAATATTGTGTATGTGATAGTTGGATTGAGGGTTTGGCTTTTTTGATAGATTAATCTATACGGAGGCCAGGGGACTTTGGGTTGAAATGATAGTTTTGAGATATTGTTCAATGAGACAAACGAAATATCTGTGTACCTTTGATATTAGGTTGGTAATTTTGAATCTCATACACAATACAATGTCTTTTAGACAGTGCCTGTGTCCTTTAGCCCTGAATGCTCAAGTGTCTTAGTTTTTGTCCTTCTACTATCCCTATAACCCCACAAAAACTGCCAAATAAGCGCACTAAGCGGAATGACAAGCATAAAAAGCCAAAGCAACAGCAATACAAACAAAACCATGATTGAGAATACCGAACACGCTCGCCTCAAGGACAGAAGCGAAACAGCATCGATAGACATAAAGCTGCCATCATTATCTGGGATCGCCAGCGCAACCTGCATGGCAGAAAGAACAATGGAAACGCTGGCAAAAGTGAAAATCACAGGCGCAAATGCTCGTTCGACGTACTTCCCTGTCGACCAATAAGGGATTTCGTAGAACCAGTACGTTCTTGCAGATGGCGGGCGGAAGAGGCGGACCACCCAGTTTAGACGTGAGAGACGGAGTTGTCCGTAATGGTATCGCTTTGCTACTTCGCTGTCATCGAGATGGCGGAAGTGCGCAATGAACTCGGCCCATTGCAGCCATTCCAGGTCGAGCGGGAAGAGATGCGCTTCGCGGGCAAGGATGAAATCTGAGCGGTACCGGACGAGCAGTGCGTATGATCGCACGAAACCTAACGCTACATCCCGATGAAATGTGTCCGACGATAACGATACTTTGTCAATCCTAGATTCCTCGCTACTGGACGCGGAATGCGTCTTCGATACTGGTAAGAATGTAGCCCAGAAGTCGTAGTTGAGAAGACACAACGGAATAGGCTTAACGTGTATTTTCTCGTGATGCCAGACTAGATGCATGCGAGCATCTTCCGTTGCGACGATTTCTCTGCTTCGAGCCTTTTGTCGATTTAGAGGGTCGATGCTCTTCCCCGATTTCCGTGCAGCCAACCATAGGTGTGGGTAGAGTTCATCCAGGAGGGGGGTGCTGAGCTCTTCTGAGAGAAATGTTTGGACAGATGCCTGGTTTAGGCTAATGCTTGGTTCTCCAGGAACATATGTACTGTTTGTTCTTGGATCATTGCCTGGTGGAGACGGCGACTTCTTTTGGGTTGTAGAAATCGTGAGGGTTTGCTTGCATAGGGCGCTCGACTTGGGAAATGGAGCAAACATGGCTACCCAGCAAGATATAGGTACACAAATATCCTCTGCCGTGCTGTTTAGGTATTATTGTATGTCGAAGAAAATAAATCCGGGGAAAAGTTATCGTAAAACGAGGTAGCAGCTGCGTTCACTTAGGCGCGACCGGGAGGGTTTCAGCCTTGTACATAACCAGGATATCAGGTATCAAGATGCCAGGCTACAGGTTATAAGGCCGCCCATCCTCTTGGAATTTATTCGTAACTTACTCACATCTATTGAACCGTCGCGCCCTGTAGGTCTATCTGCCTTAAATGTTGTCATAGAATTGGAAGTTACGTTCAAGAGCCAACCCTTACTATTCTAATAGTACAGCACAGCTGGTCTAATATGCTTATCTGGTTACAAAGTCAATTCATGAAACCCATGGTTCCACACAATCTGCTGAAGAAATCATCAATTTTCAATAAAAATTGATCAAACCTTGAGACAGCTATTATTGACTGGTCATCTTTTTTGCACGACGTGAGGCATTGAGACATCGGGATTTCTTGTAGGTGAATTTAAGTGATTCCTCAAAGCATGAGCGACTGGGAAACAAGTTGCCAAAGCCCAAATGCCCTGTTTAGGTACTACCTCTTAATCTTTTTGTGGCGGTCAACTCAAAGGAGAATCCTACGAAGACTAAGACCTACCGCTCAAAAAAACTCAAAATAAGGGTGTTGTTTTAGAAGCACTTTATCATCGTGCATTTAGCTCTGCATCCTGCAGGGAGGGGAGTGTGCCTTGGGACTTGCATCGTTTCAGTATACGACCACCCTACGTCTTCACGTGACCATAAGCCACCCCTACTTACTTCAACCTACAGCACGTCGTCGCCGTTTCGTGAAGGCAGACATTCTCCAAGTTCTTTTTCATTACTTCACTTTCAATTTGCTGCTATACTTCAGTCGCGAACGGATGTGCACACTTGAGAACGCTTCTCACACCTTGGGATACTAGACAATTATACCCAGCCAATCAGACCCAATTGCTTGTAAGAAAAGCGCCGCCTGCCTAGTACTGGCGAGATCCATTACCACCTAGGATCTCAATGTTATCTACGCGTTACTTATGGGTCTTTGTTGCTGTTGCTGTACTTGCCATCGTCTATGACCTGTCTACCAAGACTATTCCATCACGGCTACGAGCGGAAGATGCTTTCCAGGGCATTTATGGTCTTGACAGAGCGGATAACCTAGGCTCGCAGGGCATAGCGCATGGGATCGAGTAAGTTAAAGCAAAACTGCTTACAGACATGAAAAAAAGAGTATTGAATAGACTTGCAGCGTCGTTTTTGTTCATGGTCTGGGCTCAAACCCTGATACCACATGGGGACCGAAGAATAATAGCTGGGTTAATCGTTTTCTGCCACAGGATCTGGAGGATTCACATGCAAAGGCCGATATTCGGGTTTTCTTTTATAATTATGATTCGTACTGGAAAAGAGATGCTGTTCATACGCGACTGCGAAGCATCTCAAACAAACTACTTCACAATATTGCCTCGAATATTAGGCAAACGGAGGAGGTTGGTTGTCATATTACGGGACCAGCAGAAGACTGAACCGATGCTAAACACTCACAGGAACGGACTCGGAGTCTTATCTTTGTCGCACACAGCTACGGAGGTCTTGTAGTCAAGCGGGTAAGAAAATGCTTTCGGAGCTTTGAATATATATTGACTTAATATACTAGGCAGTGATACAAGCAAGTTTTCACTCATCGTTCGCTAACATAGCCGAACATACACGAGCCGTATTCTTCTTAGGAACCCCTCACCGAGGATCAACCTTCAGCTCCTGGGGAAGCGTCGTTGCTCGAGCACTATGGCCACTAGGATCCAATCCATCGCTTCTCCAGGAATTAGGCTACGACTCTATTGGCCTAATGGATCTGCAGGAAGAATTTGAGAATATCGCACGCAATGAGTTACAAGTAGTCAACTTTTTCGAGCAGCGGAAAACACAACTTCTCAGATTCTGGTTCGCGCAGTGGGAAGAATTCGTAAGCGAAGAGGTGCTTCAAGTACGTGTATCGTGAGCTAAAAAGTGACATAGTGTGTCCGTGAGCAATCAGCTAAGTACGGCAAGGTTAACATCGGGCTTGACGTCGATCACTATGGACTCAATAAATTCAAATCAAGAGAGGGTGACTACAAAATAGTTCTTAACAAACTTCGCGAGGTAATTACGCCGATTGTCACGGAAAAACTGCAACTTCTTGAGGACGCATATACTGCCACACTGAGAGTCACGGCCCAGTTAGCGGCGAATTACAGAAATCAGGGGAAAGAGAACGAGGCTGAAGAGGTGGAGGTGCAGATGTTAGAAAGGACCAAGATGGTACTCGGAGAAGACCACATAGAGACATTGGTGTGCATGTACAATTTGTCTCAGACCCTCGTAACTCAAAAGAGGTACAAAGAAGCAGAGTTGTTGGGAGTGGAAGTAACGGAGAGGTCAAAAAGAGTACTGGGCCCCGAGCACGTGGATACATTGACGAGCATGTATTCTCTAGGAAGGACGTATTCGTGGCAAGGACGATGGGCTGAGGCCGAGAAGCTCGAAAAACATGTCCTGGAGGTCAGCAAGAAAAAATTTGGAGACCAAGATCCCGACACGATAAGAAGTATGAATACTTTGTCCAATATTTATTGGTATCAGCAGCGATATCAGGAGGCTGAGAAGATGACTGCCCAATTAATAGAGATACAGAAGCAAGTTTTTGGAGAGGCGCACCTTGACACACTGAGGAGTATGGCGCGCTTGGTAATGGTGCTTTGGGGTCAGGAGCGGTGGAAGGAGTCTGAGCGGCTGGGACTTCATGTAGTGGAAAAGAGAAGGAGTATTCTCGGGGAAGAGCATTGGGACACAATAACCAGCATAATTTCCCTGGCGTCCGTGTACAAATCTCAGAAGAAGTGGGAGAAGGCTGAAACAATTGAACAGGAATTACTAGAGATACAGAGGAAGGTTTTTGGATATAGTTCAGACACACTGACGACCATGTTTAGCCTTGGATCGACATATATCGAGCTAGACCGGCTGGAAGAGGCTGAGAAGATCTTCGTGCAAGTAGTCGAGCAGAGAAAAGATCTACTCGGAGACGATAATTTAGCGACAGCGGATAGCATGGAAAAGCTCGCCATAGTCTATCGGAAACAAAATCGATGGAAGGAGATGGCAGAGTTGAGTTCGGCTGTGACGAAGACAAGAACGAGGCTCCTAGGCACTGATGACCCACGCACACTTACGAGCCTAGACACTCTAGCCGTGGCATACATTTCAATGGGAAGGCTAGACGAAGCTGAAAAGATAATACTGAGAGTGATGGAGACGAGAAAGGGGGTGTTTGGAGACGAAAATGAACATACGCTGATGAGTCTGTACCTTCGCGCACTCATGCTCAACCATTCAAACCGCAAGCAGGAGGCATTACAACTCATGCAACAACGTCTAGAAACACAAAAGAAGATTCTTGGAGATTCTCATCCCGACACGCAATTCTCACTCAAAACGATAAACGAATGGCAGTTGGGTAATGCATCGGTGAGCGCTGGTAGAAGTTGGTTCGAGACTTGGTTCGAGACTTGGTTCGCGTAGAGTCATATGAAGATCTGCTGCTCATTTCAAGTATGGGGTACTCTATTTTTTGAAGGCACCTGTTTCTGTTGTTTATCCATTTTTTCTTTTCTTTCATTTCTTGTTTGATGATTCTGCAAATACCATAGCGAATAGACCATAAACTGATCTTCCTTACTCCTGTGACCACAACTATTTAAAGTCTCTCCATACAATGAGCCGGTTCTTGCTCACATATCGCATATACACATTACTAACGTAGCTTTCGCTAGCATTGAAGGCTATATACAACGAACAACTCAACACCAGACTCAAAATACTAGCCAACCATAGAGAATTTTTTGTTTAAAAAAGAAGAAGAAAGAACTGGCAAGAAAGAGAGTTGCAATTGCACGAGCGAAAGAAATCGACATTATTCTCCGCCTATTAAGGCAAAGCTACGAGCCACGTTGCGACCTCATATTACAGAGATATACTAGTTATAGGTTCTACCATTGCTTCTTCTATATCAATCTACACTTTTCTAAAGTGAGTGGTCCAATTCTTAGAGAACAGGGAGGAAGAATTTGGTCTTTCATACTCCAATGACAATGCGTCTTCGACGAGCAGATTTTCCTCAAAATTTGCAGGGATCAGATGCTGGATGCAGAACTCGGTGAGAATACGATGAGGCTCTTGTGACTGCAGTGAGTGTCTCCATTCGAGATTCATATGAGCGCCTTACAAGAACTCTCTCTGTTGTCCCCGACCAAAAACTACTTTACGGCCTCATGAAGCAGTTAGAGCCTTGAGTAGACGGTTATCATGGATGACCGCAAATGTCCCGTAATTGGTCGCGAAAATGATATTCAATCCCGAGCCCGAGCGAACCATTAGACCGATACATATTTGGACAGCCAAAACCAAGCTCATCTCTTTGAGTCAAGGCTTGTATTACGGCCAAAATTCTCACTGACTATTCGGGTGGAATGAGGAGTGACCTCGCGTATCCTAATCTTTTCGGTATAGTTTGAGTGGTTTGGATAACACGACAGTCTTTGAAACCCAGGAGCCGGACGGGGGTCGGCCTGTGGGCCATCGAGTGATCTATGCATCGTTATATGTGTAAAACCATTACAGGTATGCTGCATTGTGCATGGTATTTGCATTTGGGGAATGAAACCCTATCCTGAATCCTTTCGTTCTTCTCGCCTAGCTCGATCGTTTGCTTGCTTGATTCGAAGTGGTTTAACACATGAGTTTACTCTAGCACACAGAGTCTACTACTAGTCACATGTTACGCCATTATTGACTGACATAATTCAAGTCTGATGGCATATCCACTGCAAGTTTTTTACTTCGATAAGAGGAGCAAGCGTTAATGGCCACACGTGGACTAGCTACCTTCACCGTGCGGACTACTCCTTCCCAACGTTATATTCAGTGACTCTTTCCAATTTCTATAACCTTCGTACAAAGGAGAGAGATAAGATGCTCACCTTTCTTGATACTATATATTGAGAGAATTTATAGGCATAGAAAAAGACGGAGAAGAGGTGAGATTAAGGATAAGATAGTCATCGAAGTAGTCGTTGAAAGGCCCGACAACTAGACGTAGTCGCTAGACGACTATTCTTAGAATTCCAGTATAACTCTTGCCCCCACAGCAACCATGCCATTCTAAGATTGTCATAAGCCCGTTTTGGGCTTCTCACTTCGATCCCGATCGAAGGATCGTGATCGACACGAAGACCCAACTCCACCCGTCACATCCCCCTCGCCCTCAGAGCAGTAGTGTGGATGCAAGAGAGTGAAAGCGTTTGTGGGATTTACCAGGGTAGTTTCTGAATTTATGCGAGGTTGAGGTGAGTTGGACCTGGGTGCGGCGGGCGGCTTCTATGTAACCCTACATAACCAATACCGCTGAACCTATCCATGCTCGAAATGAGCCTCCTCTATGATATCTTCAGTGCATTATACAGCTTCTAATCAACAATACATTCATACCATACTTCACCATTAAGATAATCACTTCTTCGCCCTAAGCGGTTGCACGATTATGATAAGGACAATTGCGATGGGTAGCATCAATGATACTGTTAGGCTTCATGAATACCGGCAACGCTATCCGAGCGTTCTTAGTAGCCGATTTGGCAGATAGAGGAGGCTTTTGCGCGCTGGACAAAAAGACCTAGAGGAAGGTCTGCAGTACATAGGCTAAAATCATCTTGCCCTTTATGAAAATTGGGTCTTTCAATCGAGCCTTGGAACACTCCCAATTGAGTATTTCTGTTTGAGTTTTTTCGCGTACTAAGCTCGACGCGAGCTTAAAGTTTCAGTCTGAGGTGTTACCCAGGTGTTGTCTTGCCTTCCTGAAGGATCGACGACTGGAAGTAGAAGCTACTTGGGGTTGCATAAGCGAGGTATTATGGTTGTTTGAACAAGGGAATTGCACTGTTTCGAAAGGAAGACTTTGGTATGAGGCGTGTCGATGCTGATAGCCGCTCGTGAATACCATATCCGACGAAGGCTGAACGAATATATAAACCCCAAAAGGCTGCCCTCGAAGAAAGATACCGCTTCATTCTGTTTAGAGAGACTAGCAAACATTAACGCCGGCCGGCTTCTTGTTCGCGCTTCCACTGTCCATTATGTACTCCAAACACTCTTTTATTGTCTCCATACTGGCCGGCACGGTCCTGGCTTCTGTAAATCTTCCAGTCCGAGGACTCGTGAAGAGCGACGACACTGTGTACAGTTGTCCGACGGGAGAGTACAACACCGATACAAACAAACCGGAGGACTTTTGTAATCTCTTCACCGGGGCCAATGGTTACCCTTCCTGCTCTGTACATGATACAGACTTCGCATTCTCAGATTACCCCAAGGACGAGTCGGGAAATATAATCGCGAACTTCGAAATTCCAGAGCCTGATAATGGTTGTAAATGTATGTATTGTGTCTATCTTTACAGGTGTTTGCAGTGCTGATGTCAACTGCAGGTATCCTCAAGAGCCCTGCAGGCCTCACCATCGAGGAAAACTGTGGTGTAGTTAAGATAGCGGTTACCACAGCTCAATGTGTCAAGGCTGCTCTTGCCGAAACCTACTTCCTCCAATTTTCCTGCGGTTCCGTGGACTGTAAGTTTGGGCTTATTTATACCTCAGTAGTAGCACCGATTGAGTTATATCATATGTGCCTAAGATGTCCCTGGTCTCTAGAGAATCATCGCAACGTACCATAATATTCCTTGCTGACTTGAATTTACGCAGGCCAGAAAGCAACCAGAATTGGTCGTAGAAACCTACTGTCTGGTGCTATGATCTACGACTCTATTACTTATGAGATACCTGGGAAAAGCGGCAAGTCAGCGCCCTACCTCACAGGATCTCCCGGCAATGAGTCAAGCAGTAAGACTTTCCCGAGCCAGATTGTGTTGTTGGTTCAATTAAACTACTTTTTTCTATAGAGAATATGACTAATAAACTCTAGTCGAGGCTGTCAATGTAGAGACCTCAGAGGACATTGCTATTATGGAGCGCGTTCTTGCCCGAGAGGGACTTTCTCATCTTCTTGAGCGCGTTCTTGCAGGCGCTAAAAGTACAAAGAAGCATTAACTCCCTTCATTTAAGGAAGACGCGCTCCTAGAAGAAGAATTTTTAGCCAAACGCGCTTGTACTTTCAACCCCACCTCAGACTCATACACAAAGCTTGCGGACAATGTATTCTTCGCCAGCTGTCCCGTCAGCTGTGAGGGAAGCGAGTCTTGTGACGTCTAAATTATAGAAACATACAGCTAGACGAGCACTATTGAAGCATCGGTCAGGTATATCTAGCATCTCCAACCGCCCAGCATCCCATACCAGCTTTGCTAACAATATCTCAGTACCAGTGACCCATTTGGCATCATTTCGGCATCCATTGGATTCTATTTTAGTTTGACTACGGAGCATAGCATGTCTTCTACGTTTTCATTCCCACCTGCATCGGTTGGCTATGTGTCTGCAACCCCCAATCCTGAAGTGCTGTAAGGGACATTTTTATGGATGCGATTCTGACAATGGCAGAGAGGTTGAGGTTTGCCGCTTGAATCCTGTGGCACCCACTAAAGTCCCATCTGCCGTGATAACTGGCTAGACATAAAGCCTGGTAGTTTGGCTATTGCAGCATGGTTTGTAGTGCCAGGAACGGAGATTTCAACGTGGCAAGCATTCAACATAGCTATCCCAGTTGTCACACATTGTGAATTATAAGCCTTTTTCGCGACGACTTGATAGTTGACGACTGAGGCAAGAGTGAGCGTTCAGCCTTCTCATAATTTTTTTATATCACTGTAGCCACTTGTTTACAATTATGGCTTTTAACGAACATGCCTTCCACGAAGACATGAAACAAATTGTCCTACAATTTTGTATAGCTCACTTTCTATATGCACCCCCTCTCCACAAATTTCTTCGGCAGCTTCGCCGTCTTAGCTTCCAACCCCTAAGCATGCAATTACAACTAGCCTACATCCATCACGATAAACAAACAAAGCAAGCCCACAGCACATAACCTAACTTACCCATCAATACAATCATACAAGACCAAATTAAACCGCGCAGAGCGACTACCTAATATTTTAAATCCCTTAATCAAATTCCTAATATGCTCTTGCAGCCCTAACAGTTCTTTCAATCTTAGTGAATACTAGGAAGAACCGACCGCAGCCAGTTCAGTTCTATTCATCATCGCGCCGGACGAAGAACAAGCTGACGTTGCAACCGCTTACTTTATCGCCGCGCTATTAAATTTTTGAAATAAAAAAAAAGAAGAGGTTGGTCGGTGTAAATAGATTCGATACATCAAGAAGTTCGATTTAATGCACCTAAACTACCTAATCCGCCAACGAAGTCGCTACTCAATACCCCATATCATATAGACCAAACATACCTCAAACTCAAACATGAATGAATTACCCATAAAAGCACAGTACCACACCAGTCCACATCACACGCCTTTCCAAGAAAAACAAAACAAAAAACCTAGACTCTCTTACACAATTTCATCCGCCTTCTCCCAACCCACTCATCCAACAGAATACCCAAATCTTCCTTACACTTTGACAAATGGCCAAAGTCACAGGCCCATTCTTATATGCACATCATATTTTCGCCATCTTCATTTGGCTAGATAATTCAGATTCGACTCGGCTTGGCTGAATTCAGCTTAGCTCAGTTCATATTCATATTCATTCAGTTAAATAGAAAAGAAAACGCCTAGTCAAATGTAGTATAAACCTTCATGCCCCCTCTCAATTCGCCATGCTGACAGAAGGCTAGATAATAGAAGAAGTAGTAGTAGTAGTAGAAAGAGGAGGCGATTTTCACGCCAGCTCACTCCAGTCAATCCATTCCATTCCATTTCCGTCCGCTCACAAGAATAATCTCAAAAAGAATAAAAACACTAATTCCAGACATTCCGAGGCCGAAGCCCACCATAATCCTAACCCCATTCCCAAGTCCTTTCCACTTAACAAAAGAAATAGCCCCCACAAATTCTTTTATAATGTGTCGCACATATCGTATCGTAGGAAATAAACATGAAGAGACAAAGACAAAAAGAAACAATTGGATTGACTGAATGGTCCAGGATGTTTTAGATGACGTAAATGGGAGGGGAATATATGCCATGCCCATCTCTTGAATTATACATCAAGAACTGAAAGTTAAGTTTTGGTGTGTACTGTAGATATGAGGGGCGTCAAGGGCCAGATGGGAAGTGAGAGAAACGCCCGATATGCAAGAATTTGGTGGTCGAGAGTATGGTTCGACCGAAGTTATGTGTACTATAGGTATTTGTGTGACATCCACCCGCCGTGCTGTGTAGACTTTTTGGTTCTTGCGAGAAAAATTTGCCATTCCGAAATGAAGGAACAAGATGAAGGGAGAATACGCCAAGGTTTTGTTCTTATAGATTGCCGCCGTTGCCGGGGATGATTTGTACTCCAGAAACACCGGGCTGCCCGATCGTTTGAAAAGCGCACGAGGTTATTTGCTGGTGTAGATTACTCTCATTATTTTCGTGTGTTCGTGCTCGTCGTAGGCAAGGTTATGTGTTGCTCATTGGTGACATGCGCGTGTTGCATGCAAGTGTATGGAAATGGCCATAAACGTCCGTGTGCAATGGCTCGCGCTTATGCATTATTACCCCAGGCTCCAGAGTCCTTGCCTAGGCCAGAATTCCCGGTTGCTCGGTGACCGCCAATGGGAGTGAGGTTGGGGCTCGCTTTCCCGCCGCTACCCCATGACAAACCGCTGAGGCGTTTATTGCTTGTGCTCGAAGTGGTGGATGCGCCATCCTTACCCTTGGCAAGGTCGTCCTCCTCTTCCATACTGAATAAGCCCTGCTCTTCCTCGATCCTCTCCCGGTTAATACTGCTGCTGCTAACTGCACGATCCAATCCCAGACGTCCAGCCGGGCTTCCAACGCTGGATCCAGAGGTCACTCGAGTCACGCCGGGATGAATCGGGTTGCTGGAAAAGCCGGCTTCCTCTGAAGCACGGGATGATAGACGCGTCCGCTGCAATTGCTGGCTGATCATGCTCATAGAAGCTTGGCGTGGAGGGGATGAAACAAATGGGCTGGCGTCTCCAGATGTGGGACGAGAGATAGCACGCAAAGATGGGCTAGCGCCGGGGTGCAAGCTTGAATTGCGGAGCGGTGACCCAACATGACCGAATGCAGAAGCCCCGGGCAAAGAACCGGATTCGAAACCATCATTTGCTGGTCGTGGTTTGCCCCACAGAGACTGAAATCGAGAGGGAGAAGATGTCGCTCCAGAAGGCGAGCCGACCTTCATATCCGAAGTGGTTGGTGAAGCCCCGAGCCTGGAAAGTGACGCCCTGTGAGATAGCGAATTGCCCTCCTCGCCCTGGTCGCGAGAGAATCGACGCATCTTTTCCTGAGGAGTCAACAGATCACTGAGCGAGTTGGGCAAGAGATCCTCCTCGAATTTCCCAATCATCTCTGGCTCGTCCCAGTCGTCATCCTTGAAAGGTGTGCGTGCACCAACGCTGGCAGACAGCATGCCTCGAGCACGATGCGCACCCATTTCGGAATGCATAATCCGCCTTCCGACTGGTTGTTCGATTGATTCTGGTGGAGACGAACCCAAGACCACAGCCCTATTACGGGAGCTGTCGCCAAAGGCAGAGTCATGGAGATTTCGCAATGCGGGCGATTCATTTTGGAAGGACGACGGCGGGGAGTTTGCCAAAAATTTAGCTGGCACGGAAGAAGCTATCGGACCGTATCGTGCCATGTGAGAAATCCCTTGGCTATCAAAAGACGCTGGAAGCTGAACATCCATCACGCTTAAGCCCTTTTGAACCGGTGAAATTGGCAGGCGGCCATTCTCATTGGGTGGTGAGCCATAATTTGAACCCGGATGGGATGAAAAAGTAGTGTCAATGGTCGGAATCATATCATATTGATTCTTCTGGCCCGCAAAGGACTCGTCCTGCATATTGTAAGGATAGTTGGACTGCATCGGAGCCATGTGAGCCTGCATAGTAAGCAAAGAAGAGTTCATTGGAGGCTCCGGATGATGTGGAATGTTCATGCGACCAAAGTGACCTCCACCACCAATATTGTTTCGATTGACGACATGCCCATTGGGTAAGATGTGAGCAAGTGCACACTTGGGACCAAACTTGCAGTTCCCCTATAGAGAGAAGGATGTCGTCAGCCAGAGCCCGGCATGCCATGTGGCGAGGTGCTTACTTTTGTGAAATACTTGCAGGGCGCCCGCTCGGCCAGCGGCTCGTCCGAGTGCAGGAATGGGCAAGCTTTGCCAGCCTGACAAGCTCCTTGCCGGTAGAATTTGCAGGGCACATGGGCGGTGCCTAGCTCTGCAGTTAGCAAAAACCCGCTCGTAGATTGTTCCAATGCAGTGTCCTACTCTTGTTGTTGGGCGGGCTTCGGGGGCCGCCAAAGCCCATCTCGCGCAAGTTTGCTCCATGTCCATTAGCCACGCGACCATGCGGCCCGCCTGGGACAGGTAAGGGTCCGTTGCCGTTGGCGCCAGGCATGGTACCGTTTGCTGAAGGATGGCGAAAGTCGCGCGAGGGTCGCTGAGCGGATTGGGGGGGATTGTTGGAGGAGTGGGGCACAAGTGTAGGGTTGGGTGGGCTCAACTGGTGAGAGAAAGGGCCGGTGTGTTGGAGGTGTTGTGGTGGGGGGATATCGTCGTGGTGGGGGTTCTCTGTAGGATCTTGGTGGGCGGTGGGGAGACTGGCGGGCGCAAAGGTAGTCATAGCGGGGGCGCGAAGAGGGAGCGCAGATTGGGGGAGGAAGAGATCGCAGGGAGGGCTCGAATGCCTCGCATGCGGCGGTAGAGGGTAGAGGAAGAAGAAGAAGAGGAAAAGGAAGAGGAAGAGAAAGAGATGGAGTGCTCTCTTGTCGCAAGGACTGGGGAGCAACCAAGCTGCAGAGCAAGCTAGGCTGGATTGGTCCTAGGCAGCAAAGTTGCAGAGAGAAGGAAGGCGCAAGGCACAAAGGCAGGAGCGGAGGAAGGAAGGAAGGAAGGAAGGAAGGAAGGAAGGACACGGTCTGCTCGCTTCGCTTACGGGCGGTCGATTCTGCGGGTCGCGATGCCTCACTCTTCTTCACTCTGTAGCCTATCTATCTATCTCTTTCTCTCTCCAACACTTTTCACTTTTCCTGCCAGGCGTCAATATGAATCACCGCGCCAGCCACAGGGCGCGCTGTGTGCAGCTAGGTATTGCTTGTTCCTGTTCCTGGCGGGACACCAGATACGTTGTAGATATGCCGAGGGAAAGAGCAAGAGAAACAGTGAATCCAGACAAGATGTCGCTGCAGGTCCAGTTGCAGATGCAGATGCAGACGCATACGCATACGCATACGCAGACGCAGACACAAACGCAGATGCAAGTTGTGACAGACGCAAGTAAGTTGAAAACTGGAAAGTTTTTTCACACAGCTTTTCTGGTTGCTTATCCCAACCACCACCACCACCACATTCACTCTCCGACACCACCTAGATATTTGGTCCCTTTCTTTCCCTCCCCGAACAACCAACGTCACGCGCAGCCAAGCCCCGTCACGCGCCTTTCCCGCTGAGGGCACCCCATATCCCCCATCCCCAATCCCCATCCACCCCCAATCTCCCATTACCCCCCATAATACCTCCAAGTAGACAAAATGCATCCGTATCCGCTTCTCTCCCTCCCATCCAGTCAATACTAATGCACTAGCACTGGCCCCCGGCCTGCCTAATGCCCACTCCCTGTGGTGCGACTGAGCACCAGTTCGCCGCCTCAACCTCTGCTGAAACGCCCCCTCTCTCGTCCCTTCCCAATCGGGACTGAATTCCAATACACCTCAAGACCCTTAGAAACCCCCGTGCCCCCAAACCCCCAGCCTCCAGCATACACTGGGAGCATGACTCTTGATACTCTTCTGCATGCCGTCACCACCTCGAAGCCCTCACATGGTCCTTCTGACCCGGACCCTCTTTTTTGCTCGCAATGAGCTTGACTGCGGCAGTTCCCAGCCAACCACAATTCCACCCTCCTCGTCCATATCCATCACGCTCCCCCTCGCTACACTCCCGGTTGGGTCATCTGAGACTGATCCCCACCTTCATACTTCCCACCTCTCCGCTCTGCAGGGACCTACTCACGGTCATTCGTGGGGGTACCCGCTTCTATTCCCGACTTTAAAACATGTCAATTTAGTGATGCTACATAACAGCAACATGCTCATGCTAGACTACCGCTCATATAGCCCAATTCCCATGTCGTCCCATATGCCATTTCCCACTTCTCCACCTAACATTGCCATGTGCTCCTCCTTGTAGGCGGTAGTTAGGTAGCTACTCCAAGAGGCACTAGTGCACCTCGCCTCCTTCAGGCTACAAAAAGACTACGAGGGGCCCCAGTCTAGCGCTCCCAGTTAGCTCTAATCAATGGAAACCTATATTCGTGCACAGCTGGTAACTAACGATGACCTATCCGCAATATGCCTGCCGAGCATGTATTGTTGTACCACTCCATCTGCAAATCGTCCATCATGAATGCCTGTGGTATCTTCAAGTTTTGCGTGAATGCGTTGAATTGCATTCCAGAGAGTCCCCGGAAACCATCGTTGAAGGAGACAGGCGTTAACCGGCAGTTGACATAGCCCGGACAAGCTGGAATAGTCACGTTCTGCTCTGCTACCAGGACTTCCTGCTTGAGGGTGGCATCGTATCGGAACCCCGATACTCGCAGAATGCAAGGCGTGAGCCCGCTTAGAGCGCATCCGAAGAATCCCGCGTACGCGTTGAACCAGTACGCACTCACTGAAGCACGAGGTCCACTACCCAGCTCGCCTGGGAGTAGACTGCCCGCGAATGGTGTGTTAGGGAGAAGCCGGCCTGTCAGTGGTAGAAACATGGCCACATTCGGCTGAGACACTGCAGGATATGGCACCCACTTGTCGGGAACATACGTAAACCCGTTTGCGTAGAATAAATGATGGTAAGGATTTTTCATACCGCTCACAGGAAGCCTGATATCACCATCTTCCGGACCGACAGTCGAATCATCAAACCCTAGAGTGAAGTTTCCTGATTCCCCGCAATGCACTTGCTCGGCGTCTTTGGTATTTACGTCTCCCACAGCGGCGATGGCGGCCATGCTGTCTTCTTTGCGCAGTGTTGAATCATCAGCCACTGCACCCATTGCTGCCACGGATAAGCTCGATTTTGTCGTGAAGAGTTCAAAAGAAGGAAACCCCGAAAGAGGGGTCTGCCTCACCGATCTAGTGGTTAAAGGAAGGGATATTGGCTCAGGGCCACTAACTGTTGGATATATTCCCGTCCAGTAAGATACCGTTGTCTTGATGTTTGGACTGGGAAACGTGAATGTGACAGCTGCTTCGCCATACGCTATCACTTTTGTCATTAGGTCGCTCCTTCGGGAGACGCATCCAGCGTTAGAAACTGATCCTGAACAAGTCGTGAATGCACTAGAGGTGCCGGATGGTGGTATGGTGCTCAGAGAAAAGATGGGGGTCCGGCTTCTTAATGAGGTAATTGCAGACCCTGGCCGACTCGAGCTCGTCGTAACGCTAGGTACCAGGACGCTGCTTGATGATGACAGAGCTGAAATGCTCGAAGATGAAGAACTTGTTCCAGTGATATTAGAATATATTGAAGTTGTGTTGAACCAAATTGATGGGGGAATGCTTGGAGTTCCTTCAGCACTTGAGATAACAGGTGGCGAAGCTTCTGGAGAGCTCGTTATGATAATAGAGAGCTCTGGTGGTGGTGTTGTCGCCCCTGGTAGAGTAAATCTGCTAGACGGTTGCATCAATGAACCGCCGGGTGGACTTAATGACTCCGATATCGATCCAAGTGTGCTCATGTCGCTGAAGGACGACATAGAACTTAGGGAACTATCTAGCCACGAAAAACCAAGACTTGGCGAACTCGAGCCATCTCCGGGAGTGCTCAACAGGTTAGTCGAGGGCATTGGCGTGATTGGGGATCCACCGAAACCTGAAGATATAGGAAATGAAGTAGGAATGGGTGTTGATGTAACTGAAGAAAACTGGAACGAAGATGGAATATTCAATGTCGGTGTCTGCCCAGAATGTGAAAGCGATGAAGGAAGATTTGTGTGCAAATAATCGGAAAGAGATGCGGAAGCCGATAGCAACTGCGTTGCTACAGAAGAGGCTTCATTCGAAACAAGTGTGCCTGATGGAGTGATGCCAAACATAGAGGATGGCCCGGGAAGTGAGACTGAAAACTTGTCGCTTATCTCTGTAAACGAAACCTTAGGAGGCCCCAACGATGATGGAATTGAAGAGACCTGCACTGTGGAAATAGTCGAAACGGGTGGTACAAATGAGGTCTGTGGCGACCCTAGCAGTTGGCTCTGAGAAGTGGTTGACATTAGGAAAGACGGTGCCATACTTGAACTGAAGCCCAAACTTGATTCTGCGGGAGAAGCAAAGCTCGTATCGCTCCACGTTATTAAGACTATGGTTGATCCAAAACTCCCCGTCGTGGTACTGGTGACTTCGATTGGTGGTGTGTGAGGCAGGTTGACGGAGCTGGAAACAATCAATGGTGAAGAGGGAAGCCCAAGACTTTGGGAAGTAGGGCTGTTTGTGAGCAACGACTGGGAGGGCCGGTTACTGGCTCTCGTTGTGACAAATACAGATCCAGATAGCAGAGTAGTAGTGACAATGGAGCTAAAAATAAGAGGCGTCGATGGAAGTACAGGACTTGAAGGCGGAACTGCTGTTATTTTGGACGTTTGGATGGAAGATGTTTCACCAGTGGCCGGTGCTCCAGAAGAAGGGAAAACAACGATGTCTCCAGTTCCCGTTGTTGACGCACTGAGTCGGCTAGGTGGAGCAATGCTATTCAGCCATTCGGTTGTTCCATTCACAACCGAATAGTAATAGGTGCCGCGAGCAGGATCGGAAGCGGCTGCACCGATCAGAGAAACCGTGATAACTGGACCGGGAATGGTAACGTAGACAATGCTGCAATTGGCATCTTCGGCGGTGACTGGGCGGAAAATCTTGAGGAGTCCCTCTACAGCTAGCCAGCAGCCAAAAAGAAAGATGGCAAGGAAGCACAGAGTGTACAGCTGATCCAGCCAATGTTTCGAAAACAGCACGCGAACAAACGCGTTGATAAAATTGCAAGTGCTTCTGACGATTCGGCAAGGCCACCATTGATAGTGCTTGATATACCGCGGAATTCTGCGTACCGGTCTAGGCTCAGGCTTGATAACTTCCTCTTCTTGTGCTTGTGTGGACACGACGGAGTCTCGTTTCACAAAATGGCCGCCGTGCCTTGGACTCGACACGTTGGAGACTGAGCTCGCTAGGGATGATCGTCTTTCAGCTCCGTCAGGGTAGCGCACATCAGGTGTCGTAGGTCTACTGTCTGAGTTCGACGCCGATCCCATTGTCGGTTTAGCATTGTCTGTGACCTGTGAATGGCTTGGGTTTCGTTCAGATCTCGATTTGTTTTTGTTTCTATTCTTGGTCTTGGCCATGCTGAGGCGTGGAGGAAATGTTGCGGATATGATATGGTACCAAAGACAATTGGGAAAAGTGTACTATCCGGTGCATATAAAGTTGGTCCAAGAGTGTTTGTTTGACAGAGGAATGGAGCCACTGCAGACTCTGTAAATGTTGTTTGTCGGTAGCAAAGCCTTTCCTTCCATAATTGCAGTTTGACGGCGAGGTGAGGTGAGGTGCGAAACGAGGTGAATCGGAAGGTTAGGATCGGTGAGATGAGTGGCAGAAGGTGAGAGCGCACAGGGAAGCTGCGAGGCTGCAAAATGAGGCGTTTTATTCACGGCGCCTGCCAGCAGATCGCCACAGGACAAGGACAAGGGTGAGCGCTGCAACTCGCGCCTAACGTTGCATGGTAAAAATGCCGAACACGTAAGTCGCAATTTGAAATAGCAATGGCAAGTGACCGGCGGCGACAGGGGAAAAGGGAGCCTGCCAGCAAGGGAACGTAAAGCGAGACGCAGAGCAGACTGTTGGGCATGAAGACAAAGAGCAACAAAGCGCGCGTGGTGAGTACACTTGGTATAGAGCACACTAAAACCATGAACGCTGCAATAGTTCTTTGAATACCACGAATTGGGTATATACCCCAAAAAGCACTTAGATATTATCTTCTCTAGGTCCTATCATGCCCGAACTTCCCATAACCTAACCCTTCCTGTCTCGCTGCCAACAGCCAAAAGCGCCAAACTGCCCTCTCTCTCCTCTTCTTCAGTTGGTCGACCCCATGCCACCGCGGTAATTCTGCCCAATGGAGTCTTTTCTGTTGGCCAATTCTTGAACACCGTCGCGGAGGGTAAATGAACCAGTCTCAGGGCGTTATTCTTCCAACGACTCCCCATAGCTAGAATCTGCCCGTCTGCAGAGAATGCAAGATGCGATGTAGGAGTGGTTAAATGATCTAGAGCTCTTACCGGTTTTGGACCTTTAGGAATCCCGTTATTGGAGTCGGTTGTCGAACCATTCATAGACGGATCGTGCTCGCTCCATGCTCTACGATCGTAGACATTGACAACGCCACTTGAGCTCCCGACAGCAACCCATCGGTCACCTCCTATCCAACCATCTCTTCCACTCTTCCCACCAACGGCGATGACCGTAGTGCCGACAGCGCCATCATCGATCCAACGCCCAATCACGCCTTCTTCAACACTCCATTCCGTTATTTCACCATTCTTTCCAGCAATGCAGAGTCCAGCACTGTCACCCCACCAGGCAAAGTCTGCGACACCCCCTCGTGACTCGATGCGAGCTTGTGTGATCCATTGCAGCGTGGTAGCATCAAGAATGTTGATTACGCCGCCACCCTTCCGCGAGGAGCCTCGAAGAGCCATGTACTTACCATTTGGCGATAATGAGAAGTATTCCATAGTCCGCTGTTCGTGTTGGTGGCCATAAATGCGAGATACTTTCTCCACTTGGCCTGTTGCAATATTCCAAACATGAAAGTAGCGGCGGCGAGCACTAAGAAATATGCGGGAGTCGGACGCGGATGGGTGAAAAGCAGTGGTAGTGAGTGGTGTGCGCTTAATGTGAAGCGATGTAAGGAGAGGGTTCGGGTGTGGCGGGTTGGGGTTGACATGGTGGAGGTAAAGGGTTGAGCTAGGGCCTGAAGACAGGAGGAGTGGGTAGGTTGGATGGAAGGATAGTGAAGTAATTGCGGACTATGATAAATTGTTAGCACGTGTGCTCTTGCCGCAGCTAAATCGACATACCGGTCCTGCTTGAGAGACATCTTTCAGTCTCTGAATATCAATAGTGCCGGCTTGCAATTTTCGCCTCTTTGCGGTGCCTCTTGAGGCTTTTGAGAGAATGTCGGCATCTTGTAGCAATTTAGCCAGAGGTTGCGTAGAAAGGCCATCCTCGTCCACATCCATGTCGCTTGCGGACTCCTCTCCGCTCTCGTCATCCTCCATTGTGCGCCTTCTCTTCTTTGCTGCCCTTCCCATGGCATTGAGTGCCCAGTCAGGTGTGGGACAAAGTCTCTCGTACTGCTTCCTCAGTCTACGCGTATACTCCTTCCCATTGACCATATCATCGCTTGCCGTCTCTCTCAACTTCCGTAATTGCGGCACAGAAGCCAGACTTACGACTAGTCGTTCATCGTCGCTATCCTCCCATGCTGGTTTATCTTCTTCATCTTCCGAGTCATCTCCCTTGGCTATAACGACAGAACCCGCCGGCGCAGTTACTGGGCCAGAGTCAAAGAAGAAAAGGTCCTGATCCGCAACATTTTCGAGGTCTTCGTCTTCTTGTTCTTCGTCAGAGAGGCCACCAAATACACCTGCCGTACGGTCGAGCGAGAAAGAGTCTAGGCCTTCTTTGAAGCCTGCTGAGTCGCCAAAGACAAGGCGCTCAAGCTCTTCTTCCTCCGCATCTTTTGGCAGGACAGGCTTCTCTTTCTTTTTCTTCTCTAGCGCAGCCTTATGACTCTCTTCTTCACTCTCTGATTCTTCACCCGTATCGCTTTCCTCCTCTCCAAATCCCTCCCAATCCGGCTCTTGTGGCTCGTTAACTTGCTGAATAGCTTTGTCCTGTGCATCGCTGCCTTCGAGGTCGAATACCGGCTTGGTCTTGTGAATCTCGCCCGATTTCTGGGGAAGATAGCGCTCGTGATTATTCGATCTGTGGGCGGGCTTTATTTTGGGCGCCATTGTCTCGGGGATGCGGATGGAAGGGTTGCAGAAGACTGGTCGCAAAATTGAGGTTGTCGGCGAAAATTGTTGCAGGGATTAGCAACAAGCTTCCCGGACGGCAAGGTCAAGCGAACGTCCGCGATCAACGCCATTTTCCCACCTTCCTATCATGGCAGGTTGATCTCTGCCCACACCACTCTTCGCACCTTTTAATTGCATCCATCTATACGCTGCATATGCGAGCCGATATGATTATCACTCGAAAAAGAAAATCTCGCCCTCTGAGAATTCTAGTCAGAGAGGACGCTTTGAAGCCAGCAGACTACACTTCGACAAGCTCTTCCTGCTGCAGCTGAAAACTGACCTTCGTTTTGCCGCAAACTCCCCAACTCAGCAACCAAGACAACTACCTAATTAAATATTCTTCGCTATACTAAACCACGCGTGGTCACAAAATTAAAAATTTATTTTCCCGTCCACGTTTGCTACAGGTTGCTTTTTGCGCATCAGCGCCCCGTCGGCTTACCCGACTAGATCAACTCAATCCTTCCCACCAATGCCCGCCCTGAGAACAGCAAACTTCCTTCCTACAAAGATCCAGGGCAATGCTATACCAAGTTCTCGTGTCTGCATATAAGATTACAATTGTCCCGGTCTCTGAAAGGTGCAGGGCACAGGCTCTCACAACAACCATATCTCCATTACATTCTCGCGGCGGTCTGTTTTACCCAGTCTCATCCTAGGTAGCTGTCTAATTCGACTTACGAGCCCTCTCTCTTGCCCCACCGCCTTCCCTAAATCAGTATCTCTCTCCTAACGCACGTTATCCCAGCACAGCTGACAGGATTGTATTCGCCGCTTAGTATCGGAATGCAAGCCTCGGACCACACCAATTCCGACCGAGAATTCCGAGGCACAAGGACTCATCCTACAAGAAGGGACGCGATGCCACCCCAGCATTTTTTACCCATTACTTTTCATTGGAGGAATGAGTGTATGAGTCTAACAACACATTCTTGAATACTCACTGTGCTACGAAATTGTTTGCTTTTGGACAATTCTCTCACCACCCCACCTCCTCGAACTCCTTTGTTTCCAGACGATCAAGTTCCCTCACTTGCAACCATGCCGACTGACTCCAACCTCACCGTCTCCCTTCTCAAGCCAGAAGAAGCCCGACAATACATGCAAATCCGCCACGAAACCTTCCGCCCAACAGTCAACAAAATCCTATACTCCCGCGGCGAAGCCTCCCCAAAAACCCTCGACAGAGTAACCCAAGAAATCCAAGAAGGAATCGAAAAGGGCATCCTCTATCTAAAATGCACAGACAGCAGCAACGGCGAAGTAGTCGCTGGCGCCCGCTGGCGTCACGTCAAACCCAAAGAAGCCGGCGCTAAACAGCGCACCTGGGAAGAAGTAGAAGAAGGGTTTAAAATCCCCGAACCGTATGATGAAAGTGATCCAGAGCTAGTTACTGCGCTGCATACTTTGTTTAATAAGCACAAGAAAGAGATTTTGGGGACGCAGCCGTATTTCGTGCTGGACACGCTGGTTACGCATCCGGATCACCATCGACGTGGGGCGGGAGGGTTGCTTTTGACTTGGGGGTGTGAGAGGGCTGATCAGGAGGGTTTGGAGGCTTATCTTGAGGCTAGTCCAATGGGGGAGCCGTTGTATGCGAGATATGGATTTGAAAGGATTAAGGAGATTACGCTGGATCTGAGGCCATTTGGAGGAAATGAGGTCATGAGGTTCATTGTGAGTTTGATTTCTTTGGCTTGGTTGGATTGAAGGGTTTGAAATGATTGACTGACATATGTATAGCTGATGAAGAGGCCTGCTAAGAGCAGGACGCCCTGAATTGTTCGTTCATTGTATGAATCGTTGGAGTAAAAGTAGGTTATAGTGAAGATTATGTCCTGACCAGGTAGAGGGCACGTATCATCACAAGTATCAGGTAAAACAGCCTTGTTGGCCACAGCATAAAGGACAGCCCAGGCGTTATTTTTGAAGAAAAAAATAGAAAAGAACACTAGGTCAAAATCCCATATTCGTTGGCCAAGAACATTTTTGATATGTCTAAAACTTGGAACCTATGCCTACTATGCGTGATTCCACGCTTCCAGAATGTGCAATCGCCATTCAAGTATGTTTATATTTACTTGCCCTTGCCACTGCCCCTTTCTCTAGTTTTCTCTTCCTTCTCAAATTTTTGCTCAAACATCTGAAAGAACAACCCTAGCCATTCTTTTTCGCGTCCACTCAACTGCCGCCCGGGACTCTTCAAACTGCCTAACATGATTTCTTTGACTCGCCTCCTTAGTACCTTCAACGCAACGGTTGCCCTCCAGTCCCGCACTCGGAACTTCAATACGTTACCTGGGAGACCAATAACACCGGCATGGAGTTTAAAGTCCATATCAGCGGCAGCCATTAGTACCAAAGGCAGCGGATGGACAATCGAAGTAGAATGTGCGTTGTAAAATTTGTTGCTGGACTGCATGATATGATAGTACGAAAGGAATTTTGCGCTGGAGTGATTGATAGATGACACCTTATTAACTGATGTTGGTGCAAGGCTCACAATTTGGTTGTTTGAGATGTTACGCCAGCCTTTGCCTTCACGCGTAAGGATCTTAGGGTAAAAGGCTGTTGCAATCACCGAATTCACGAGAATATCGTTTTCGGAGTGTACATCCCACTGCGCTGGTACGCTAACGAACATCCGGTGACGGGAGGTGTTACGATAGCGGCTTAGTGCGCGTCGCTCATCAGTAGTCAGTTGCACAAAACCCGCTTCTACCAACGATGAAAGGAGTTGCGACTTGAGATCCTCGATATTACCAAGGTTCTGGGAGCTGAGAAAGTTTTTGTGACAAAACTGCATTTCCGAGCGGCCGGGTGTTACGCAGACAAGCTTCCAAGACTTGTAGGCATTGTACGTCGTCAACAGGTCTGAGTCCCCTTTCTTGAATGCCAGGCGCGCACCATCAGCTCGCTGTCTCGCCCCAAACGGTGTGAGGAATGGCGACTTTGATGATAGAATAGCTGCAATGGTAATGGCAACATCGACACAGCCAAACATACTGGCTAGAAGCACCAATTTACCTAAGTGAGCATCTAGTGGTAGTTTGGCAATCTGGCGTCCAAGTGGGGTTAGTTCTTCTCCGGCTGTTAGAGCGTCCACTTCAATTAGAGCGTCAATGGCACGTCGAATATTGCGTGAAGATGGTGGGTCTAGTGCTTCTGACAATGTCTTTTCGATGTCTCCCAGTTTGCATATTTTCGTGCGCATAACGAGGTCTTGAAGCGATAGTCGAAGCATTTCTGGTGTCTGCTGATCCATCATCAAGTTGTCGTGACGATGCTGGGTGAATAAATGGAAACAGAGGCCTTCCTGGACACGCCCAGCGCGACCACGTCTTTGTTTCGCGTTTGCGCGAGAAATGAATGACTGCGTCAATCGAGATAATTGCCTCCTTTCATCAAATCGCATCTCCTTATGCTTTCCGGTGTCGATGACACAGGTTATGTCGGGAATGGTGACGCCGGTTTCCGCGATATTGGTTGCTAGAACGATTTTCCTGACACCTGGAGGTGGGATAAGGAAAGCGGCTTGTTGGTCGTCGCTTGAGATGGTTGAATGTAGGGGATACATTAACCAATTAGCTTCAAAAGAAGGATGATTGACTAACATGTCATGGAGTTGACGAATCTCTGCTATACCGGGAAGGAAGACCAGAATAGCGCTACTGAAACGGCTCATTTGCGGGTCAAATGCAACGGACTCTATCAAGCGGGCGATAAGATCATAATCAATTGCATACTCGTCATAATTCAATAAGACGCTGCGTGTCGTAGAGCTGTACCCGGGAAGCTGTCTCGGAATTCCTGATTTCTCCTTTGTTGTTTCTCCTTCGTCGTTCCCGCTCGTCTCCGAGTCATTCAAGGTTTCTTCCGATGCTCCCGCATAGTGCGTTAATTCGATTGCATCCTCTAAATACTTCGTTTGGACAGGGAAGGTTCGACCGGGTACATTGAGTATCGGGGCACCATTCAGGTATTTGGAAAAGCGCCCAGCATCGACGGTTGCACTCATAAGGATCACTTTAAGTTCAGGGCGGCGATCCATGAGGGATCGAAGGATAATCAATAGAAAGTCGGTGTCAATGCTTCAATACGTTAACTTAGGCGTGAGATCAGGTTCTGTGCTGACTTACCTTCGTTCGTGAACCTCATCAATGACCAAGTGCGTAACTTCGTCCAGGCCTCGTGATGATTCTAGCATTCGTAATACTACTCCCACTGTTGCGTATACAAGCCGAGTTTGGGTAGATATTTTGCTTTCTAGCCTGATAGCATAACCAATCAAAGATCGTGGAGTACCAAGATCCTTCGGTCCCTCTCCCAACTCATCACTGACACGTTGAGCTAACGAAATCGCCGATATTCGTCGTGGTTCTGTGCAAAATACTTTACAAGCTCTCCCATGAGAAAGCTCATGCTCAAGAATATATGCAGGTATTTGCGTACTTTTTCCACATCCAGTCTCGCCGCAAATGATAGTGACTTGATGCTTATCTATAGTTGATAAGATCGAAGCGCGGAAACCAAAGACTGGAAGACTGGCCCGAATAGCAAGCATATCTTGATATTCACTTGTGGAGGACTTCTTGGACCATATGTCCTTGAAATTATCTGTCCCTTGCAATGGCGTGTTGTGCCCTGAGTTTGACGCGCTGGAGCTCGTCAAAGCCTGGTTGCGTAATTTAAACCGGCTTGTGAGCACGACCCCATCAGATTCCTCATCATCTAGTTGATCCTGTATTATTGAACGGTAATGCTTGACCGCATTCCGGTCTTCGGAGTCAATACGATTCTTGCGGTGCTCGACCAAGTCCTTATAGAGATCCCTCCAATTAGGTGGCAGTCGTAGATGGATCTTCTCTTCCTTGGAAGAGGGCGCACAGATAGAAAGCAACGCAGCTGTGGAAATGTAATTCTCACTCTGGTCAACAGTTACTGCTGCAACGGTAGACGCTTCGAAACTCGCCTGCGTCTTCTGTATTTTACAGATAACACCAGCAATATCTTCATCGTAGTCAATGTCCTGCTCTTTCGACCACATGATCGTCAATGAATGACGACATGAGTAGGTAGTCGGGGATATTAGCTTGTATAAAATGCGGGCGGTAGTATCTCTGCGTGCGTGTAAGTTACTAAGTCGATGTGTGATGAAGGTACGGCAACCAACCTCGAGCGAACAGCCTCTTCAAGTAGTTTTCGAGGAGTGAGGCCACTCTGCTTACCGAAATCACGCAAGGCAATATTTTGAGAAAGAGCATCCTGGGATGCCGCCCCATTTGGTACTGGCTCATTAGGAATAGCGGAAAACATGTCTCCAAGCAGATCAGTCTCGTCTTCATCTCCTGTAGGAATATCGACATTATCAGGTGACTGATCCATTTCCTTCTCGGTCGTAATAACAGAACCCGCTGAAGGAGTACTCGGACGAGGACTCTGAGGTGCCGTACTTAGAGAAGAGTGATCTCGTCTCTCTGCCGCCTTCTTTTGTGCAATTTCATTTCGCCTTGCCGGCCAATGGAGATCGGCCTCACGTTGATCGAAGAGCGCATCGGATTCCAGTTGATGGAGCTGCGAAAGAAGTTTTCGAACAGTCGATGATTGACTTGCAGTTTGCGCCTTTGCACCTTTGCCTTTGGCATTTTTGGACCCTTTCCGTGATTTGGGATCAGCTAGATCGGGGTCAATACCGTAAAGCTTGCCTTTTACTTTGAGGTAGGTGGGGACCAGCTGGTCTAACTCAAGATCACTGTCCAGGTCACTGACTGGAACGTCACTCTGGTCTGTATCGACAGGTGTTGCAATGCTTGGTGTTAGTATACCCGGAGTGGTGGCTTTGGAAGCATCATTCTCAGAAGTTCTTAAGCTGTTAGAGTCCAGCATCGGTATGTCTAAAAGAGGTGTCCCTGGACAATATTAGCCATTGTCGAATAGAATTTCGGGGTGATGATTTGGATATGTTCCGGGTGGTGTCCTTCTGGTCATCCTGTTTATGATTCACTCACCAGGTCGAGATGTGCTAGGAGAGTCTGCATTGAGGGTTTTCGCACTAGAATCCTCATATGAAAAATGGTGACCCTCGCACTGGTTCAAAGCTAGCCACTCAAGAGCTTCTTGAAAACCCCAGACAGTGGCTGCTGCATCCACGTTGACCGCATTAGCACAAAGCCACTTCAATACAGGCAGAATGTGTTTATGGGAAAAACCCAAATCGCGCAGTGTTAGGTCTAATATCCAAAGCCTAGAGATTGCCTCTTCTTCCGACAAAATCTTTAGCAACGACTGTTGCCCCTGCCTGCGGTTCGAGTCATTGGACTCGCTCTGAGCTAACGAGATGATGCTATCCAATATATCGTCGGAGAGCCAATCATGAACAGTCATAGAGTGAGACTGCGAACGGAAAACTCGACGGTCCGTCTGGAATTTCGAAACCTGGCGACGAGACTCGCGTCTAACCTTGGAGGCATGTTTCTCGACGAGCTGCTGGAGTTCATCCCGCTCCAACTGCGCTTCCAGCTCTTCTGGAGTCTGAGCTACCTGTTGCGAAGCTGACCTAGCCTCGACAGAGGTTTCGGGCACAGCGTCTGGGGCCGCGGCGCTTCCTTTGATGGGCGCTTTCACGGCATCAGCATCGGCAGGCTTTTCTTGCTTGGGCTTGCTTGCGATGGATGTTGTTGCAAAGCCTCTTGCGGGATTTCCAGCGGGTTTCTTCTTTCTCTTGTTTGGAGCCATGATGAAATTATCCTAGTTGGGGCTGTTTTGAGACAAACGAAGGCTTCCAGAAAGGGTATGTATTCAGGCAGGCTTCCGTATAGAGTACCACGGGGCCTGATCCTTGACGAGATCTAGGTTTGGATGGCCAGAGATGCTGCTTGGACGCATTTAGTGCGCTATTTGCTCTGGCAGCGGCGAAGGTGAGTGCAAAAGTGCAAAAGGGCGGCGTTGGCAGGTGAAGGGCGTGCTCCACCACACGATTTCATAGTCATTATGAGTCCTTGGCCCACTCGGCAAAACTGCGGCAACCGATAGCTATATTGCAGTCGGCGCCTGAAATTTGAAGCTCACCAAACACCCCACCAGCACCCCGCTCTTCTTCTTATGGACAACACATGATGGCCGTGGATGGGGCGGCTAATTCGCACGCCATAGACCGCGAGGTTCTGCGTCATGGGCTTGTGACCAGCTCCACCAAGCGCAGAATCACGGAGCTTTCGGGGCTCAAGCACCAAGTTCAAGATGATTGTGAGTCCAATGTGGTCTGAGAACCTGGAGTGAGATGGATACTGACAGCGATTGCGACACGTAGCCATTGTTTCTCCAGACCTCCAATTCCTTCTAGAGCTCCTTTTCGAGACCTACCCGCTCTATGACGACCGCGAATCGCGCCGTGCGGTCGAAGAAGTGTTGAAATCGCTTATAAGCAGCTCTCATGGTGATGCTGTTCTCCCGACAATAGTCAAATTTCTCAAGCAGGAGTGTCTCAAGAAGGGAGTGGCACATGTCAACGCCTTTGTCCTTGTAGACTGGTGCTCTGTTCTACTCCTCCACTTCGCTCAGGCACCCGAGCGTTGGACAAAATATGGACTCGATATTGCAATCGCAAATGCAAGGGTTTTAGAGACATGCATGGGTGCCGGCGATGGACGCCGAGCGGTTCGCATACAGGACTCTGCCCTCGTGTCAACCCGAAGAGCTCTAAGGGCACTCTTCCGTTCCAAGGACATCGGGCAAGATGCACTCGACAAATTAGTCGTTACCCTGACAGCAAAAGGCCCCTCACCAGCCGCTGGAAATGCCGTCTTCCTCGGAGTCATAGCAGGTGTTTCTTCCCGACTGCCAACAATTAAACCCCTCTTAGAACAACATAAACAAGATTACTACACTTTTTACATAAGAGAGATAGTTGGTTCCAGAAGCCAATTGCCAGACCACATTTCAAACGCCCTGCACGACTTCTTCGACAGCTTCCCGACATTGGAAGAGCTCAGGAAAGAGGTCGTTCCCCCGATCGAGAAGGCTTTGTTGAGAGCCCCAGAAGTAGTGTTGAACGACATCGTTTCCCCGATGTTCCTGGCGCTGCCTGAATCCATGGATTTGTCAGACGTACTTCTCGGAAACCTGCTGAAGCCACTCCTGTCCAATGTGAAATCCACTAACCCTACCATTCGCGCGGGCGCTTTACGGACTTTCCAATCTTTAGCGACGCGATCCCACAATGTTGATGCAATTGCCAAAGTTGCGGACGAAATTTTGAATCCCTTGAAGCAAGGAAAAGTCTCTGGAGTAGACCAGAAAGTGCTACATGCACAAATGCTTTCAGCTTTGACCGAAACGACCTCACTATCCCAAAAGATCCCCAGTGGGATTGCTCCAGTAGCACTAAAAGAAGCTAATGAGCCCGCCGTCGTAGCTGAGGTTACTGCCATGGTTAAGCACCTCAAGTTTGGCATGGCAAATGGTGTTGCGCTCGATAAGACTGTCTCAGATGCCTTCACCAAAGGCATGGCTGATAAGCGTATCCCCATTCGTCGACTATGGGCTACTCGTGCAGCGGACATTTGGTGGAATCTTTCCCAGGAGCAGTACGCTCAATCAGACGTACTATCATTCTGTCAAACAACATTGCCGAAATTGGTAGAAATGTGGCAGGAGGTTGTCGCGAATCCTGTTCCTGCCACTCAAAGTGGTATGATAACCGTAGGCCATTATGTAACTGCTCTTCTTCTCAGCAAAGTTCGCACCCTGGATGATGCAAAGCTCGGTGCAATTTTCAAAAAGTCAGACGCACTCTCCCAGGCACTCACACTTCAACCGAAGCCATCTTTCTTGCTTAACCCAAGAGTATACTCTAAGTTGTCTACCGAAGATGATGTTGTGATCGCACTTCGCGCGCTCACTGCAGTAGCACCCTTCATTATCAAAGACACAACGCCAAAGGAGGTACAAGCGGCATGGGCGCAATCTTTCATCTTCTTTATCGCTGCTCAGGGAATTTCTCCAAAAGCCAAGTCTGCAGCTAAACAAGCGCTTACACACACCTATCTAGAGGCTCCTGCCGAGATCAGTAGCATTTTGATCCAGGGCCTATGGTGTTGGTATCGATCCATTGAACAAGGTGATAAAGATAGCGCTGCGGTAGCTGCAAAATCTGGTTTAAGTGACCTCAGTCTTGTACTAGGTTGTATCTGCCTGCCTTCGGAAGTCTCAAAGAAGGCTGATGCAGACATCGACCTGAGTACACTACACAATCAAGCGATGAATCTTCTAGTACTAGCCCGATCTGAATTAATACCTCGAATATCCTGGATTGACATTTGTCTACGAATGGGAGTAGATCCAGGTCAACTAGCGCGTGACCACCTCGAGGAGTGCATAGACATAGTGAATAGTGCCATTTTGGTAGGTGTGCAATTTTTGTTTGACAGATAACCCAAGCTAATACTACAACAATAGAATGAAGAGAATGACCAGTTCCCTGCTATTCATTTGGCCGCTTATTCCGCTTTCACGGATCTGGCTTTCGTAGCCCCTGATACAGCTCTACCAGTAATTGTGAAGCAATTCACGCACGATCTGGATCCTAAGCAGCTTGAATCCGTTGGCCCTACAGAGGCTGCTATCTTCCGCACACCTGAAGGGACCGCATATGTTGATGTTCTTTCGAAGAAGGCACCTGTCGCGATTGACAAGAACACGAAGGACTATGACACTTTGAAGTGGGAAGAAGAGCTACGTTCACAGCTGGCACAGAAAAAAGGCCAAACCAAGAAGCTTACGGCTGATGAGCAGGCGAAAGTCAATGCTCAACTGGCGAAGGAATCGGCCATCAGGAAGGAAGTCGCTGCGGTTGAAAGGAAAATGAAACGTGGCGTGGGCATCATTCAGAGTCTAGCGATCGGTCCTCCTACCGAAGCAGAACAATGGATGGGCCCAGCCGTCAACCTACTTATTCAATCCATTCGTGCTGGAGCTGGTCTGATACTGGGGCAAGTGCCAGCCACAGCATTCATCAAGTGCTCCCAGCGAATTTCCAGTCGACTTGGTGTTCTGCGTCCGTTCGTTGGGGTTGCTACTTTGAGAACGATTGGTTCAATACAACTCTCTGAAGAGTACGAACAAGAGGAATTGGGCGATCTAGTCACGAGAGTATTGTATCGACTCAGATTCATGAGTGAACAGCGCCCGTTGGACACTGTATCTCTTGCATACTGCTTTCCTCTGATATTTCTAGTCCTCGAAAAGGGTGGTATAGGACGATCTTCTCCCGAAGAGGCAGATGAACAACTTACGCTGGCCATTGAGTTCTTCTCGTTCCATACTAATTCTTGCACTGACGACCGACTACCCCGCCAAGAATTACTCGAGATACTTATTTGGTCCATGCAACGATACAATCAGCATTACAAGATGATCAAGGATTGCTTGATGGATTTGAGTCGCGGTCTTGCCCCAAATATCACGAATGAAGAGCTGGGCGCACTGCTCCGCGGAACAATTGTCCCAGAAACATCCGTTCGTACTGCGACCTTGCAAGCTATCGACTCTGAACTGGACATGAACGACTTGAAATTCAGCGAAGAGATCTGGATTGCATGCCATGATGATGTTCAAGAGAATGTGGAGCTTGCACGAACAATTTGGGAAGATAACGAGCTGGAATTGAATGCGGATGCAGGATCGAAAATGCTACCGTATCTCGATTCATTGGACAAGCAGCTCAGGAGAGCTGCGGCACGCTCCATTGGGGAAACGATCGCGAGCTTCCCAGAAATTTTCGACAACGTCCTCAAGAATCTTCAGGAGTCATACATGGAAAAGGCCAAGCCGCGAGTCCCTGAACGTGATGAATACGGAATGCCTCGCAAGATGGACTTGCGTGATCCATGGGAAGGACGAGATGGCATTGCATTAGCGTTCAAGGAAATGACAGCTGGATTCAAGGCCGATGGGCTTGTCGAGTTCTTCAAGTTCATGGTCTACAATGGGCCTCTAGGAGACCAGAGCTCACCTGTCAGAGAAGAGATGATCGAGGCCGCCACTAGCATCATCACAACGAAAGCGCAAACCAAGGTTGAGCCGTTGATGGAGCTGTTCGAAAATGCATTGGAAGGCCCTGATCGGAAATCAGAACTGTACGACCAGGTTAACGAAGCAGTCATCATCCTTTATGGTGCGCTCGGACGCCATCTTAAAGCTGGGGACAAACGAGTGCCGAAAGTAGTACAGCGTCTGCTGGCAACCTTAAGCACACCGTCTGAGACAGTCCAATATGCCGTCGCTCAATGTCTTCCGCCTTTGATTCGAACGTCCGAACAAGAGTTGTCATCATACATTGAAAAGATGATTGAGCAACTGCTACAGTCGAAGAAGTACGCCTCCCGACGCGGAGCTGCCTATGGCCTGGCTGGTATTGTTCGCGGAAAAGGTCTAGGCGTACTGAAAGAATATCGCATCATGTCCACACTGAAAGCCGCTACGGAGAACAAGAAAGACGTGAACCAACGACAAGGTGCCTTCTTAGCGTACGAACTGCTGTCCCTTATCCTGGGCCGTATATTCGAACCCTATGTGATTCAACTTGTTCCCCAATTGCTTGCTGGCTTTGGTGACACAAGCGCAGATGTTAGAGAAGCTTGCCTTGATGCGGCGAAAACTTGCTTCTCTACTCTTAGCTCCTACGGTGTGAAACAGATTCTACCGATCCTTCTCGAAGGTCTGGATGATCAGCAATGGCGAAGCAAAAAAGGTGCCTGTGACTCCCTGGGAGCAATGGCATATCTTGATCCAAATCAATTGGCATTGAGCCTACCAGATATCATCCCTCCGCTAACAACAGTATTGACGGACAGTCATAAAGAGGTCCGAGCATCAGCCAATCGAAGTTTGCAGCGTTTTGGCGAAGTAATCAGCAATCCAGAGATTAAGAGTGTCGTCAATATTCTACTGAAGGCACTCAGCGACCCCACCAAACACACGGATGACGCTCTTGATTCCCTCATCAAGGTGCAATTTGCTCATTATCTTGATGCGCCTTCTCTTGCTCTTGTGGTCCGCATTCTTGAGCGAGGATTAGGTGATCGGTCAGCTACCAAGCGGAAAGCGGCCCAAATCATCGGAAGTTTGGCCCATCTTACAGAGCGAAAGGATCTCATTTCGCATTTGCCCATTTTGGTAGCTGGGCTCCGAGTCGCTATCGTTGACCCTGTTCCAACGACTCGTGCCACGGCATCCAAAGCGCTTGGTTCCCTTGTGGAAAAACTGGGAGAGGATGCATTGCCCGATCTCATACCCAGTCTCATGGCAACCCTCAAATCAGACTCTGGAGCCGGAGACAGGCTGGGATCCGCTCAAGCACTATCCGAAGTTCTTGCTGGTCTTGGAACGGGCCGGCTCGAGGAGACTTTGCCGAGTATCTTACAGAACGTCGCAAGCAACAAGCCCTCCGTTCGGGAGGGCTTCATGTCACTCTTTATCTTCTTGCCCGCTTGCTTCGGAAACAGCTTCGCTAACTATCTCAGCAAGATCATTCCCCCTATTCTCGGTGGTCTTGCCGACGATGTTGAGTCTATTCGCGAAACTGCTCTGCGTGCCGGTCGACTGTTGGTGAAGAACTTCGCTACCAAGGCTATTGACCTTCTTTTACCTGAGCTTGAGAGAGGCCTTGCTGATGACAGCCATCGTATCCGTCTCAGTTCCGTTGAGCTTGTCGGAGATCTACTTTTCAACCTTACTGGCATTAGCGGCAAAGCAGAGCAAGACGAGGTCGAAGAAGGTGCTAAGGAAGCGGGACAGTCTCTTCTCGAGGTTCTTGGAGAAGAGAAGCGAAACAAAGTCTTGTCTGCTTTGTATATCTGCAGATGTGATACATCCGGCCTTGTCCGATCCGCGGCTGTCAATGTCTGGAAAGCACTTGTGGCAACACCTCGTACTCTCCGAGAGCTTATTCCCACTCTTACTCAATTCATCATCCGCCGTCTCGCCAGCTCAAACATGGAACAGAAAGTCATCGCTGGAAACGCTCTTGGGGAACTCATTCGAAAAGCTGGAGATGGGGTGTTGGCGACTTTATTACCTACTTTGGAAGAAGGGTTGCACTCCACTGATACCGACGCTAAGCAAGGTATTTGTATAGCTCTGCGCGAGCTTATCTCCTCTGCTTCGCCTGAACAGCTTGAGGACTACGAGAAGACTTTGATTCAAGTCGTCAGGACTGCCCTTGTCGATTCAGACAGTGATGTGCGCGAAGCTGCTGCGGAAGCCTTTGATGCACTCCAGCAGATTCTAGGCAAGAAGGCCGTTGATCAAGTTCTTCCTTATCTGCTCAACTTGCTCCGGAATGAGGAGGATGCTCAGAATGCTTTATCAGCTCTTCTCACTCTCCTTACGGATAATGCTCGATCTAACATCATCCTACCAAATCTCTTGCCTACGCTGCTCACCTCACCAATGTCAAGCTTTAACGCTCGTGCTATTGCTTCGCTAGCAGAAGTGGCAAGCTCAGCGATGACGAGACGTCTTCCTAATATCCTGAACACCATCATGGATAATGTCATCACCTGCAAAGATGAAGATCTCGGGGGAGAATTGGAAGCAGCATTTGATAAGGTGCTCCTCTCTGTTGATGAATTTGACGGCCTTAACGCCGCAATGAGTGTCATGCTGGCATTATCTAAACATGATGATGAGAGACGAAGAGCCCGTGCGGACATGCATTTGGCCAAATTTTTCACCGAAACAGAGGTGGACTTCTCCAGATACTACCCCGATCTGATCCGAGCGCTACTTATATCCTTTGATGACGGAGATAAAGAAGTGGTCAAGGCAGCATGGACAGCCCTCAGTGCTCTTACGAAACAACTACGAAAAGAGGAGATGGAATCACTTGTGATATCAACCAGGCAAACGCTCAACCAAGTCGGCGTTGCTGGTGCCAATCTTCCCGGATTCTCCTTACCCAAGGGTATCAATGCTATTCTTCCGATTTTCTTACAAGGTCTTATGAATGGCACCGTCGAGCAGCGAACGCAAGCTGCTCTGGCTATCTCGGACATTATCGACCGAACGAGTGACAAATCATTGCAGCCCTTCGTCACTCAAATCACGGGTCCTCTCATTCGTGTGGTCACGGAGCGTTCGACAGATGTCAAAGCCGCGATCTTGCTAACTCTTAACAACCTATTGGAGAAGATTCCAACATTTCTTAAGCCGTTCTTGCCACAACTGCAACGTACTTTCGCGAAGTCGCTAGCAGACACATCCTCTGACCTCCTTAGAGCACGTGCTGCAAAGGCTCTGGGTACGCTGATCAAATTAACCCCTAGGGTCGATCCCTTGATTGCCGAACTGGTAACTGGATCGAAGACAAGTGATCAGGCTGTCAAGACGGCAATGTTGAAGGCTTTGTTCGAAGTCGTTAGCAAGGCGGGCAAGAATATGAATGAGGCGAGCAGAAATGCGATCTTGGGGCTCATCGATACCGACCTGGACGATACTGATGGTATGTTTATGTTGCACGCCTCTTTTTTATTAGAATATTACTGAATAATAGTTGCCACAGATGCCATGTCAATCACGAACGCCCGTCTGCTAGGCGCCCTTATCGGCTGTCTACCATCCGAAATCGCCGGTAATTTGATCAAGACCCGAGTTCTGACCACACACTTCAGCAAGGCCTCTGTGCTCGCACTCAACGCCATTCTGCTCGATTCTCCAGCAGCACTAACAGAGACCTTCGCCGAGGAGACAGTTTCGATCATTTGCCAAGGCATCGCCCACTCTCAGACTGTGATTTCGGATAACTCTGTGCTAGCCGCAGGCAAATACCTTTTGGGAGAGGAAACGAATAAGACTTTTGAGCATACTAAGCCCCTTTTCGAGGCTCTAGCACCAGTAATTGAACCAGGAAACCCAGGTGATACCCGACGACTGGCGCTTGTGGTGCTTAGAACAGTTGCTCGATCTCACAATGATCTCACACGGCCCCATATCCCACTCCTCACGCCACCAATCTTCGCTTCTGTTCGCGACCCAGTCATTCCTGTCAAACTTTCCGCTGAGGCCGCTTTCCTTACTATATTCTCCGTCGTAGAAGAGGAGGGCGCTGTATTTGAAAAGTATATGGCTGGCCCAGGAAAGAGTTTGTCACCCGGCCAGCAACGTAGTATGAGCGACTACTTCAAACGAGTAGCACTCAGATTAGCTGGGCAAGCCAGAGAAAGGAAGGAGGCCGAGGGCGGGGCTGGCGGTCTTGGTCTGTCAAGTGACGAAATGGAGGATGAGAGGGAGATTTGGAGTGTAGGGATGGTAGAGTTAGGTGACGTTTTCGGTGACTCGACTTAATGCGCGAGGTGGCATATCAAGTCCGTATTTGTGTGGTTCAAAAGTTACTGGACATGGATTATATTTAAGCGGCATGGGAGAGCATTAAGTATGCTGCTTAGCTCTTTGCACTTGATAGCGTGCTCATAGCGACGGAGGCATAAATTCATGAGGCAATGGTATTTAAAAGCAATGGGAGTTTTGATTTGAGAGAGGACAGCGTGTTATTATTTGAATTTTCCATTAGGATCCATTCTTTTTGAGTCGCATTCTTGACTGTGACCGTTGGAGGCCACCTCTTATGCTCAGCTTCCCCGGATTCCTATCTTGGCGGCGAACTCCGCAAACCTCCGACCTTATTCCAACCACACCCAACTTCCACCACCACGCTTTGCATCAGCGCATTCAACGCACAACCCTAAATGCATCGGAAATTTGACGAAAACCATCGCAAATAGCTACGGCGACCCGTTTTGGCCCCTTCAACTGCGCCCTAGCGGCCTCTGACGCCTCAAGCCGGAACGCAACCTGTCCGCTGTTCTGTCGCGCCCCGAGCATTTAACCCCCCAAGCGCGCGTAACAACGCCCACGAATTGACAACGCCCATCTCGCTCCCGCACCACCAACATGTCGGGCACGATACGACCCAACGACATCAATGTCTCAACTACCCCAACGCTATCTTCGAAGGCCCTTCCCACCCTGTCTGACCTAAAGACGGACTCCATCAAGAAACCCAGCATTCCGCGCGCCCCCCGCATAGACGTCGAGCCTCTATACGCCGCTGTAAAAGGCGCAATCAGCGATACAGACTGGACAACGTACAAAGCGTCCCTGTCATCATTTTTGCTCGGCAATCTAAACCAAGAGGAGCTATCATGGAGGCTCTCCAAGATTCTAACTACACCCGCGCTTGAGCATGCACACAACGCGTTTATGCTGGCAATATACGCAAATGTCTGGCGTGATGCCCCTGAAGCAGGCATTGCAAGTTGGGTAAGCAGCACAGATAAGCCGAGTAGCGGGGTAGCCAAAGGAACAGGAGATGAGAGCGAGAAGAGGCTAAAGCATGAAGTTATGCAGCTGAGTAGGAGGGAGAGGAAGAGATTGAAGACTATACATGCTCCTGATGGAGGATCAGGGGATGGGCTAGGCGCCGTAACACTTGGACCTGTACAAGAATATATAGAGGCCAGGAAGGCTAAGCAACCAGAGATGGGGCCCGGGAGTGTGCAAGGAGGATATTCGAAAACGAGTAAGTATACGCTGAGCTCCTGCGCAATAGGAATATACGCCAATTAGATGGCTACTAACATCTGCGTTCACAGACTGGGACCTTGAAATCCGCAAACGCTACACTTCCTCTCTCTTCACCGAGACTCACGAATTCCCAACCGCCCAAACAATCACCCACCGCCTACTTCCAATTTGCTACGAGTTTGGTCTCCCACAAGGCCATGCCTCCGATTGCCCAGAATACTTGAACATTGCCACAGAAACGTACATCAAAGAAGCACTAGCCAATCTCTTCCAAACAGTATCAAGCAACGGGCCCGGCTACATTCGAACTGGGGAGTTCAAGAAACGAGTCGAACGCGAGGAACGCCTAGTCGAAAGAGGCGAACTACAAAAAGTCAATGGAACCGATCTACCAATAGAACAAGAAGAGCGCCGCAAACGACCATTGCTCTGCATGGAAGACCTGCGTCTCGCACTTGACCTCGGCGACTCATATCTAGGTCAAGTGCCGCTCATCAGCGGAAGCATTATCAACTCGCGGTTCTTGGATACGCATGGCATCGAGGATATATACGATGCCCCTGGCAAATCGCTTACCAATGGTATCATCACAAATGGTGTCAATGGCCCTGGCATGACGAACGGCTTGTCGAATGGAGCGTGGAACGTTGATCTGGGAGATCCAATGCAGCTCGACGACGACTTCAATATGAACTGGCAGGGCGGTAGCGTACAAGACGTTACAGACTTAGACGGTGCCTTGGACGATATTCTAGCATTGGGAGAGATATAAGCTTGGCTTTGTTCAATCGTCCAGACTTCCACTTCGTCAGTTGTTCGGATTCTTCCCAAAAAACGATCTCTGCATGGCAACGCAGTCGTTCTGCTTAGCGTCGCTGCTTGCTAGACATCATATTCTTCCATTTCACGCATCAGGAACGGCGTTCTGTCATGGATTTCTACTTGGGTTTAACAGTTGTTTCGGGGGGTGTTTGGTAAACTTCGCATATGGGAAAGATACCCGGTTTCTTTTTTTTGTGTTTCCTTCTGGACATTTGCACACTGGGTTAGGGGCGTTTAGGGGTATATAGGCGTGAGGGGATGTGAGGTGAAAGGAGGTTGTGCGGTGGTTTACCTGCGTAGTTTCCGACTTTGTGTCATGTTGTTTCCCTTCGCTTTTGTTTGTTTGGTTTGTGTCGATGTGATGTGGTGATAGGGGAAGCGTGCGTGCATAGTCATGGCGAAATTCCTTGTTCTCAGATGTAGAGTATTGGTTGTAGATAAAATATGTTATGCTACTCAATCATCTAATCTCTCACGCAGACAAACAAGTGAACGTCAGTGCAGTTGGAGTTTAAGTAGTCAACTCATGGTCTTATACATTTTCTTGTACTGAAAGTTAACAGCTGGTTTTGTCTTATACCTCCCAACCAAGACAATGGATATCAAAGCCTCCATCACAGTCAAATACTAACATGCTGCGCGCGGTGTTTCTCTCATGTCTATCTAATGGACGAACCATACCAAGAATAATTGCCACTACTCAGCCTTGCTAGTAGCCAACTTGAGTATATCCTCCATGCTCTTTCTCGCATTCTTCGGATCCTTCGCAACACTCTGCCAAATCTCTCCATGCTTCGGCTCCGCCATAGCAACCTTACTTAACACCTCCGCCTTCTTCTCTTCAGTGCCATGTTGCTCAAGGAACTTGTAGTACCACACCCACCCATCACCATAGTCTGGATCAAGGACAACCGCTTTCGTGAACCATGTAGCCGCTTTATCGAGCCTACGTTCGCTCCAGAAGATGCGGCCGACCACGACGAAGAGCTGGGGGTCTTTTTCTACTTTCTTGATGGCTTCGAGGGCGCGGGGTTTGCGTTGAGTACGCGTTTCGAGGTGCATGATCTTTTCTGCCCATAAGAGGCCTGAGTTGGGGCATTCTTGCAGTGCAGCGGCCATGATCTTCTGTGCGGCCGAGGTGTTGTTTTGGCGGCGCTCCAAACGGACGGCTTCGCAGAGAAGTTCAGGGTTCTTCGGATTTTGTTGTCGGCCACGGTCAAGTGTTGAACGAGCCTTGACAATGGCACCTTGTTTCTCCTGAATACGGGATAGCAGAATGTATAGGAAAGGTGCTTTAGGAGCAGCGCGAGTACCGATAGAATATGCCTCCTGAGCCTCTTTAAGTTTCGAAAGGGATTCGTAGATTTGTCCTTTTACGGCATGCAATTTCCAGTAGCCTGGCCAGGTTTGTAAGCCCTGGTTGCAGATGTCGAGGGCCTCTTCGAAAGCTCCCAATTGCCTCTCCAAGACTGCAGATTTCATGAAGATTCGGTCCGTGGCAGCGGATTCACGTGCTACGTTAAGGAAGCCTCGCGCCTGGTCGTAGTTGCCCGCATCGACTTCGAAGTCGACAGCTCGGGTATACAGGTTTTCGTTACCGGGTAGTTGCTCGAATGATCGGGCTAATACTTTGCGAGCTCCATCGGGGTCTCCTGCTTGCCACATCTCCCTAGCATAGAGCAGCCAGAGAGATTCTGAGCTTGGGCAGACGCTGACAGCTCTTTCAAGAATGCTCAGAAGGGCATCATTGGTGCCGTGCTGCTTCTCAAGATCGGCCGAAGCATGCCAGACCGTTGTGCTGTGAGGGAAAACAGATACTGCGTGTCCCAATATCGCACGCGCCGTCTCATATCTGCCTCGAGCAGCACTATTCTTCGCATCCTCTAGCCATACGTCTCGTCGCTCGTCATCCTCATCCAAACCCCAGCCAACGGTTGTTTTGATGATGGCGCCTGCAGTAGCTTTATCACCGTCCTCCTCACAAATCTCTGCTTGTGTGATCCATTCTTCCCGTTTGATCATCGCATTCTCCTTGATCAGAGCCTTGACAGCACGTTCCATGATTCTGTCACACATCTCAACCTTTCCAAGCTCTTCCTGAAGCCTACAAGCATGTACCCAAATAGCCCAGCTCGTCGGGATAGCTTTGCGAGCTTTGTTGAGAATCTGCTGTGCAGCATCTGCATCGCTAACGCGCGCATATGATATCCACAACTCTTCTGAAAGGGGAATCGTCTCCGTAGCCTTTGCAAAGAGAAGCTTCACATTCTCAATGTCTTCAGTGTCATTAATCAATGTCTTCCAGAGTTCCACAGACTGGGGGTTGTGATCAAGAGCTTGGCGTGTGACCTTTTTTCGCGCAGCAGGAGTCTGTTCAAGATCTATGGCAGCTTGCCAAAGCTTGATTGCTTTCGGGTTGAGTTTGATACCATTCGCGGCTATAATCTTCGCGTTCTGGATGTTCTCTCGGTTCAATCGAATCGCTTCTTCCCAGACGACTATTGATTTCGGGCACATCTCGCAACCTCTTTGGATGACTTTTTTCGCTGTGTGCATCTTTGAAGCCACTTCTTCCAGTCGAGCAAGCGCAACATAACCCGGACCATTGTGGATGTTCGTTTTGACAGCAGACTCTAGCAAAACTCGAGCTCGGTTAATATCCTCGACGGGTACTTCGTCTCCCATAGCTTGCTTTCTATCCAGCGCCGTAATATAGCCTTTCGGGTCCACTGAGGTTGCAGTTCCCGACGTAGTTGTCTGCGTGCCTGGGTTACTTGAGGCGGCTGAGTCCAATCGTACCGTAAGAGCCGACAATTGTGCAGCTCCAATGGAGGCGAAGTTCGTCATCGTTCCAGAATCGGCATCGTTTGTTGAAATCGACGTCTCCAGCTCGCCAGATTGATGTGCGGCCTGAATAACGCTGTCCGGTACAGCATATGATCTCGCATTCGCCATTCGCGCTTCTCGCGCGCGTTTCGCTTTACCAGTCATATCTCCGACCTCAGGCAGCGCTGCCCATTCGTCCTCCGAGACGCTACCGAGCGCTCTTTTTAAATCGGCGAATTGTTGTTGGATCTTCGGATTGTTGCGTTCGTATTCATCGCGTTCTTGTTTCTCGCGGGCTTCCCTACGCCGAAAATGGTCGGTATCTGCTCGTGAAGAAATACACGATGAATATTTCCAAGACAAAAATGGGTTGAAAATGAATGGCATAGAATGAAAGGGAATGGCAGGGGAAATGAAATAGAGCGTACATACCTTCGAGCTCTCCGTCGCCTATCCATCTTATCATCTACCTCTTGGTAGACCCGATCTGCTTCATCATCGTCCTTATCATAATTCATCCCACTCGAGAAAAGTCCAACTTCATTATCCGGATCTTGGAACCGGTCGTCGTCTTCGTCCTCGTCCTTTTTGTCTACCACGCCGTATGCAGAGGGAGCTGCCTGACCCAAAGATGCTGCACGCTTAGCCAACATCTCCTTCATTTGCTCCTCCGACGGTCCTTCTCGAGCAGGTCCCAAATCGCTACGGGTTGTGAAGCCAGTTGCACCACGCCCGAGACCAGCAACATAGTTCTCGGGCGCAGGCATTGACAGGAAATCTCGTCGGCCGCTCATTTTTGGGGGCGCTTGCGCGTCGACGCGCTCGTTATTTGGTCGGAAACAAGGCGCTGAAGGTAGACTAGAGAGAAGAAATGCTCTTTATTGTAGTTGCCGGTAGATCGAGGTCCGCTCCGGGGAATCTCCGTAGACAAAATAAAAGAGATACCTGTAGAGGAGCTGGAGGAGCTTGCGTGCAAGCTATATCAATATATGTTGTTAGGGTGGCTAGCTTGTGAAGGCGACAAGCGGCGACGTGAAAGTCAGGCAGGCGCGGTCACGTGCTGGGAAAATCGAGCTCCAGGGCGACGCTAGTCCCAAAAGGTGAGTTTGCGATACGGAAGACCAGCCCAACGAGGTAGCAGCACGCTGGGACATACGGACAGGCCTGGTGCATTTGACTCGGATATTAATACATAGTTTCAAACTTCTGCAATCATATTATGCACCCAAATTCTCAATTGATATCTCTTTGCCAAGACGAATCATAGTTCCCAACACTGCAACAGAATAGCAGCGGTCACAAGCATATATATATAGTATTCGAGATGAATCAGCTTTATGAGCGTGCCGGACCCGGATTTTCCAAAAAGCTTGGTTGGTTATTTCAAATGAGGTATACTCTTTGTACACATATACATGTCCCCCAAACAGCTGAGCAAAAATATCGGCTTATCACAACTATATGACCATCCTTAACTACGCCAAATCCTTCATAGTCATTGAAACCATCACAATCCAAAGGATGGCTTTATGATGATGGGACGCCTCCCTGCACCGGGGCCTTCAGATCGGCATTCTTCGGGGTGTGTGCCGCAACACTTGGTGTTAGTTTCGGTAGAGTTGGAGACAATGGGCCGCTTCGAATCGAAAGATCTTTACTGCTACACGAAAGTTTTAGCAAGACACTGAGGACGAAAGTTACACCAACCTACCTCTTCGCTCTCCTCACTTTTCCAAGCCACTTCTTGAAACCTTTAGGCTCTTGGTCTGACTCCTCTACAGTTTTGCCAGAGCTACGCCTTTCGCTCACTGGGCTAAGCTGATTTCCTTCTCCATTATACTCTACTTCCTCGTCATACTCTTCCTCATCATCCGTTAACGGCGGTGCCCATCTCTCTACATCGCCGTTGACAACGACAAACCAGCCTAGCTTCTCACCTGGAGCGACCTTGTCCCGCAGCTCTGCGATTGAAGCCCACTGCTTGTCTGATACGCCTCCTCTAACATCTTCAATGTCCACTCCCAATTTGACCTCTTGTACCTGGTCGCATACGTACGCGTAAGGTTGGTCCTTCACTGTGAGATCTTCGGGGTCATATTGTTCAATGAAGCGAAGATTTGGAAGATGCGCCATCTGCTCAGCGTATATCTTCTTGAAGTTCTCCGTCATGCAGGCGGTCGTAGCGGGAGCCATGAGCCACTCGGGTGCGGCATCGTCGAGGTTTTGGAGGATAATGTGGATTCGGATCTGGGGACGTGGCCAGCGGAAGCCGTGCACCAGCCAGGTAGGCATCGTAGAAAGGTTTATGTGGAGTGTAGGGGCTCAATGCTAGGTATATGATGCGCCGAGACCCAGCTGAGGGTGTGTGAGGAGCGAGCTGAAGGATCAGTTCGGGAGGGGTTCAAGTCGCAAGTATAGGGCCGTTCGAGAGGGGGCGAGTGGGAGTGATTTTGATTATGGGACCAAATGGATATGCTTTTTCAGCAGATTTTCGCGCGCACGTCGTACATTGTCATACGTGAGAGCCGGTAGTATCAATATTGGAGAAAGCGTGCTCGAGTACAGCTTCAAAAGAGAGGGGTTCAGATGGTTTGCCCGACTGTTTTGCTCACGAGACAGATGAACAACACCCAAAACAATGGTTTCGATCACGACTTGCGGCACTCTGCAGGACGCTAGCGGCTAATATACGCAGTCGAGCAAAGTCGCGAGGGGGATCATTCGTTAGCTGAACGCTGGCCGATGCTGCATGTATGGTTGCAGCCGCACTTGCGCTTGGGAGCTTCTTAAGTTGGAGGTTAAGCGAGGATCGCGTTGCGGCCCGTGAAACTCGACCTGCAGCTTGCAGCCATCCCGCCGCCCAGGCATCTAGGCTTGCGACTTCTACTCCACACTGCGTCAGCGGGGCAGCTCTCCTCCTGGTGCAGACGATAGCATGATCCTTTTGCTTTGTTCTTCCCCCTGTTGACTCGACTCTCTTCTTTTGGCCGCAGGATTCTCCGCCAGGCAACAGTTATGCCTCTGTATGTTCGACCTGCGTGTTTCTCGCATTACAGCTACTGACAAATCTTTAGGCATCTGTTAGGCAAGAAGGTACTTCATTCATGCCTTCGTATACCAACATTGAACCTCCTCTCTAACAGGTTTTAGTCATGGAACGTCTACAACCCTGCCAACATTGCGCGGGTCAAGGCCGACGAGGCCGCCGCCGCCGCTCGCGAAGCTGCTGATGAGCAGCGCATGCAAGAGCTTGATGCCGAGCGACGAGCTGCGATATTACGTGGCCGAACCCCTCCGCCGTTGCCTGAAACAGATACCAAGAAAGACGAGCGAGTCGCAAGGGATAGGGACAGAGATGATCGGGGACATGACAGGAAGAGGAGGCGGTTAGCGGGAGAGGATGATACGGATAGAGATATTCGACTAGCCAACTCAGCGCCAGGTCCGAAAGGCTCCAGCGAGGAAAACGCAAGGATTCTCAAGCTAAGAAATCCAGCAAGTGATGCGCCCTTGACGGATCATGCCGGGAACATCAACTTGTTTCCAGTAGACCTGAAGGAGGTTGGAAAGTGGGAGAAGAACGCAGAGGCTGAGAAAGAAAAGAAGAAGAAAGAGCAAGCCCTCGAAGATCAATACACCATGCGCTTCTCAAATGCGGCAGGAAAGGAGGGTCTCGAAAAGCCATGGTATGCTGGAGAGCGGCGCAATGAATGCTTGCAGGCAGACGGATCTAATGATAAAAGAATTGACTACTCTGGTTTCGAAAGCAAAGATGTATGGGGAAATGAAGACCCTCTACGTAAAGAGAGAGAACAAGCTCGAATAGCTTCCAACGACCCCTTTGCTTTTATGCAGAAAGCCCAAGCGCAGCTGGAAAAGTCCAAAGAGGACAAGAAGAGATGGACAAAGGAAAGGAATCGAGAATTGAATGACTTGAAATCCACACAGGAACGAGTAGATGCAAGGCGCCGACATGAGAAACGGAGAAGAAGGGAGGACAATATGGTTTCGAGAGAAGAGAAGCATGGGTCGTCAAAGCACAAGCATCGTCATAGAAGCCGCAGTCTGAGTCGTGAGAGGAGGCGGAGTCGCGATAGGAGAGATGACCGTGACTCTTCCCGACGACACGAGCGTAGACATAGTCGAAGTCGAAGCCGAAGTCGAGATCGACATCGTGAATCCTCACGCAGACAGGATTAGAAATCAAGTCGTCGGCATGAACGAACAAATCGTAGTCCTAATCATCGAGATTCATATGACTTTAGACGAGATTCACGGCCCAGATACGAGGATCATGTCGAGAAAATAGTATCAAAGTAGCAAGAAACTCTAGGCTTCAATAGAACACGCATACATATACGCATTCCTAAATTGTAGTCATGCTCCGACATTCCCATATATCTTTTGTATCCAACTAGACCTCCCCTAGCCGTGATTCGTCACAATACATGAAGCTCGAGCGAACGAAACCACACTTCCAACAAAAGCTACCCCCAATGAAGAAACTATCGCTATCCCCAATGCCCACTCCGCAAACTCCGTCCTCCAAATTAACCTCTTGCCTTCATCTCCGTGCATATTATCGGCGAATGTCGGCGCTCCGCGATTACGGATAAGCGCCTATTAGGCCTGTCAGGCCCTACGCACCGCATTCGGAAACTATTGCTAGCTTCCCTCGAGTCTGCACAAGCACAAGCATAAGGACTAGCATGAAGGACCCCACCCGGTCGTCGGTAAACATCATTTGCCGCAGGAGCACCCTCGACAAGAAAAGGTGCATTAAGCAGCTTCCGCCCGCCGGTCTCCCACACCGGGTAAAACACTAAAAACACAGCTTCCATAAGCTGCATAAAGTAAGATTCCAAGGGTGAAAATAGCATCAAAAACGCTGAATAGACATGAACAGGTGAACAACATACACCCAAAAAAACGCAGAGTGTGAGATTTTGTACTGTGTAGCGCATGGACCACTAGGCTTCACGAGCTATACGTAGACCCGGCAGGGGCAGGGAAGAAAGCTGCAGGCAGGGCATATGCCCCACCGAGGGGTAAAGATGATGGCGTCTAGATGGTGTGTGGCATTTTTCGGTTGAAGATATGCGATTGAGGAAAAGTATTTAAGCTTGTTGGCTTGCTCGCAATTTTGTGGGGAGCTACACACTTTGCTACTGACCGATCCTCTCAACTTACGAATTCACGTTTCCTCGTCACACTCAGACTAGATCTACCTTCACACACTTTTTCTTTTACCTAGAAATGGCTTCTCACCCTCCCGGAAAGTGCTGCGCCGAGGGCGTCAAGCATGAAGGAACTGCTGTTGGAGAAATCAAGGCCGTTGATGGCAGTACGTGTGGAGGCCATAGACCCAGTTGCCCAAAAACCAAGCTAACAAATTCCAAGTCCGAACTTACTTCACCTATCCCAAGGACAAAAGCACCCAGAATGCCATCATAATCTTCACCGACATCATGGGTGTCGATCTCATCAATGTTCAGCTGTACGTACCCTCGAACAGTACTCAAGCCAAGGGACTAGCGGACAATCAAGCTGTAGAGTTAACTGACTCGATTGCAGCATCGCCGACCAATACGCAGCAAATGGTTACTTTGTCGCCATCCCTGATCTCTTCGAGGGCAAGCCCTGCCCGCTCAACCCGCCCGCGGACTTCGACTTGATGGGCTGGATCCAGACTGAGATGCCTCTACCGCCCAAGGTCGATCCCAAGATCGAGACGCTCATCAAGCACCTCCGCGGCGAGCTGGGTGTGAAGAGGCTCGGAGGTGTCGGATACTGCTTTGGAGGCAAGTACGTCTGCAGGTACTTGAAGGAGGGCGGAATCGACGCTGGCTTTACCGCCCACCCCAGCTTCGTCGACAAGGCCGAGTTGGAGGGCATTAAGGGACCTCTAAGCATTGCTGCTGCCGGTATGACAAAACACCTTTCTTTCTCAAAACGTCATCTTGAACCACGGTACTGACCATGCTATTTTCAGAAACCGACCAGATCTTCCCAGCCGAGAAGCGCCGTGAATCCGAAGACATCCTTCTGAAGCTTCCAGTCCCTTACCAATTGAATCTTTTCTCCGATGTGGAACACGGGTTCGCTGTGCGCTGCGATTTGAGCAAGCCGAGGCAGAAGTTTGCCAAGGAGCAGGCTTTCTTCCAGGCTGTGGCTTGGTTCGATGAGTATATTAAGAAGGCGTAAGTGGAGTTTCTCGTCCCTCTCAGGAGTAGTATGGGGATATAATGCGTTGGTGGTGGATTCCGACTAATTTGTATTCCCGTAAATGGACGATTGAAGATTTTCTTTTCCCTTCCTTCAATACTTGTCCAATATCCAAACTACCTTTTTCTGTTGCCTCGTCTGGTGCATGCGCTTTCGTCCTTCGCTTCCGCCTTGCTGTGCACTGTCTCCTTTGAAAAATGGATCATATCGTGATGTAATGCATACAGAGGCAGTTCCGAATACGTTTTATTTGGCCTATAACCAAGAATACCATCTAACGAGGACATTTTAGGTCATCTTCGAAGTTGTGAGTCGGCTGCGGGCGCATGGCAAGCGTTGAGTAACATAGGGCGGAGCAAACATATATGGACATTCTCGATTTCTCTATAGCTATCATCTGAGCTAGAAATGCAGTACTTCGTGTTACCTACGAGGACCGTTATGTTTGAAATGCAGGTATGCTTTCGTTACTCAGCTCTCGAATAAGTGCAGTGTGAATATCATGTGCCATTTTGAACCAAGAAAGGTTGGAAATAATATTTAGGTTTCGGGGTATTCCCGGTATTCAAAGAGCCTAACAACCACATCATGCTCATTCGGTGGGCAAGATTGATAAGTATAGAAGAATGAGGAAGCAGAAAGTAAAGCTTGAGGGAAGAAATGACGAGCGTAGGGCCTGTGCTCCTGTCTTATCGATAACGCTAGCGTGAAAGCGCGTCCACGTCGTGTCGCGTGTACTTAATTAGGAGAAAAGAGGAGGCTGCTTAAACTCTGCTCGAATCCCACACTTTGTATTTGCACAGACTCTTCCTTCCTTCACGTTTCGTTTCTCTGTTACTGTTCGTTAAAATGGCGTCGCGTCCTGAAATGAGAGAGGAGGATGAATCGGGGTTTTGCAAGTTCTTTCGAGGTTTGCCCCAGCAGGATGTCGATACCGTGCGGATTTTCGACCGTGGAGATTATTACAGTGCACATGGAGAGGATGCAAAGTTCATTGCCTCAAATGTACGTCAATTGATTTACCGATGGTAATAGAATTAGGGCTGAGCGTGAACACGTAGGTTTATCGAACGACGGCCGTTATCCGAAAACTAGGACGAGAGCCAGGTCTTGAGTCTGTCACAATGACCACCATGGTGTGCCGTAATTTCCTTCGTGAAGCGCTTTTCAGACTCAGCAAGCGAGTTGAAATATGGCAGTCGTCAGGAAAACGTATGGATTGGAAGGTTGTAAAGCAGGTATGAGCCCCAGTTGGCCACTAAAGATGAAAGGTTGACAGCGATTCAGGCCTCTCCCGGTAACCTCCAAGACCTTGAAGATGAGCTCGGCGGCCAAATCGAGAACGCACCCATTATACTGGCAGTGAAGGTTTCTGCAAAGGCCTCCGAGGCAAGGAGCGTGGGTGTCTGCTTTGCAGATGCAAGCGTACGAGAGCTGGGTGTCACTGAATTCCTCGACAATGATCTGTACTCCAATTTCGAGTCACTTCTCATTCAGCTAGGTGCAAAGGAGTGCCTCATACAAGCAGACACATCAAAGAAAGACGTCGAACTCAACAAGCTCAGGACCATTGCAGACAATTGCGGGTGTGCTGTGGCCGAACGGAGCATTGCCGACTTTGGCACCAAGGATATTGAGCAGGACCTTCCACGCTTGCTAAAGGATGAACGAGCTGCAGGCACGCTTCCCCAAACAGACTTGAAACTAGCCATGGGCGCTGCGGCATGCTTGATCAAGTACTTGGGAGTCATGTCAGATTCATCAAACTTTGGACAGTATCAGCTCTATCAGCATGATCTGTCGCAGTACATGAAGCTTGATGCAGCTGCATTGAAGGCACTCAACCTCATGCCCGGTCCAAGAGACGGTGCAAAGACAATGAGCTTGTACGGTCTTCTAAATCATTGCAAAACACCAACCGGAAGTCGTCTACTCGCCCAGTGGCTAAAGCAGCCACTTATGAATGTTGCAGATATTGAGCGGCGCCAGCAGCTTGTCGAAGCATTTGTGAATGACACCGAGCTCCGGCAGACGATGCAAGAAGAACATCTGCGCTCGATTCCAGATCTCTACCGTCTTGCAAAGAAGTTCCAGCGCAAAGCAGCCAACCTAGAAGATGTTGTGAGGGCGTACCAGGTTGTTATCCGCCTACCAGGATTTCTAGGGTCCCTCGAATCAGTAATGGACGAAAAATACAAGGACCCGTTAGAGGCCGAATATACCTCTAAACTTCGCGAGTTCTCAGACTCTTTTGCAAGACTCCAGGAAATGGTTGAGACAACAGTCGACCTTGAAGCTCTCGACAATCACGAGTTTATTATCAAACCGGAGTTTGATGAATCCCTGCGCAGTATACGGAAGCGCCTCGACAAACTAAAACGCGACATGGAGTCTGAGCACTACAAAGTCGGACGGGACCTCAATCAAGACACGGATAAGAAGCTGTTCCTTGAGAATCACAGGGTTCATGGGTGGTGCTTCAGATTGACCCGTAACGAAGCAGGCTGTATTCGAAACAAGAAACAGTACCAGGAGTGCTCAACGCAGAAGAACGGTGTCTATTTTACAACGCCTACCCTGCAGAGTATGCGGCGAGAGTTCGATCAATTATCGGAGAGCTACAACCGCACGCAATCTGGCCTTGTCAACGAGGTTGTAATGGTAGCATCCTCGTATGTGCCAGTTCTTGAGAGACTTGCGGCTGTCCTGGCACATTTGGATGTAATCGTCGCCTTCGCACACGTCTCAGTCCATGCTCCCACATCATATACGCGGCCAACTATGCATCCCAGAGGCACAGGCAATACTATTTTGAAGGAAGCACGCCATCCATGCATGGAAATGCAAGATGATATATCCTTCATCACTAACGATGTGAGCCTCATCCGCAAGGAGAGTGAATTTCTCATCATTACGGGCCCCAACATGGGCGGAAAATCGACGTATATCCGACAAATCGGTGTCATCGCGCTCATGGCACAAATTGGTTGCTTTGTTCCTGCTTCGGAAGCTGAGCTCACCATTTTCGACTGTATACTTGCCAGGGTTGGTGCGAGCGATAGCCAGATCAAGGGCGTATCTACCTTCATGGCTGAAATGTTGGAAACAGCCAACATCCTCAAATCTGCTACAAAAGAGTCGCTCATCATCATTGATGAACTTGGACGTGGTACCAGCACGTACGACGGGTTTGGCCTCGCGTGGGCAATTTCAGAATACATCGTCAAAGAGATCGGAGCGTTTGCACTTTTCGCCACGCATTTCCATGAACTCACCGCTCTTGTAGACACTTACCCGCAAGTTCAGAACCTTCATGTTGTCGCACATATTTCAGAAGGCGCTACTGAAGACGAGAATGGCGTGCAAAAGAAGCGCGAGGTCACGCTTTTATACAAGGTTGAACCTGGCGTTTGTGATCAGTCTTTCGGCATTCACGTTGCAGAATTGGTTCGATTCCCACAAAAGGTGATTAACATGGCGAAGAGGAAGGCGGATGAGCTCGAAGACTTTTCGGGCAAACATGAAGAAGGTTTCGTGCAGGCTAGCAAGGAAGAAGTTGAGGAGGGCAGCAAGTTGCTGAAGGAAATGCTGGCGAAATGGAAGCAAGAGGTGGAGAGTCAGGGCCTCACAAAAGAACAACAGGTTGAACGAATGAAGGAACTTGTCAAGGAGAACCAGGCGCTGAGGGAGAATGGATTCTTCAAAGGGATTCAGGCCCTATAAGCTGCGACAATGACTTTCCAGCTGTTATGGGCGAACTCGGCGTGTCGGACACTTTACCAAAATGATGTATTTTAGGCGGCATATACCAAAGTAGCGGGTACCTTACAAACTAGGTTGTGGGTTTTGATACCAAATAATGCAAGATTCCATATCACTGCAATGCTTCGTCAACACTCGTCAGCAATGAGTGTTGGCTGGCGCCACATCAGAGAGCTTTGGCCAATGCCGCGCCACTCCCCAAGCCCAACCCCGCCATACATCCCACTTGAGCACCTCCATCCAGGTGCCGAACTCACTACATCTAACCTTACCCTTCAATCTGCGTGCACATTCTATACCCCAAGATTTGCGCTCCTTTTTTGCGCCCATCCACCATGGCACCCGCGAACACCCTTGTTGTAAGATCAAAATCATCGTTACATCTGTCTTGTCAGTGCTAATCGAGACCAGAACAAGCTCAAAGTGCAGCTCAAGCTGTCCATATCCCGGCTGCGCATGGTACAACAAAAAGATACTGCAAAAGCGAAACAACAACGAAGAGAGATGGCACAGCTTCTTGAGGTGCGTCACCTCGAGCAATCTGGCAGCTCGATCCCCAAATGCTGTCGCAGGTCAACCAGCCAGACAAGCCTAACAGTGCAGCCTAGACCGGCAAAGTCCAATCCGCCCGAATACGTGTAGAAAACATCATTCGATCCGACATTACCACAGAGCTTCATGAGATCCTAGAACTATACTGCGAACTTCTGCTGGCGCGCTCACAACTGCTCGACCCTCCATCGTCGCCATATTCCTCTCCGTCATCGTCCGCAACCAACATCCCGCTTGATCCCGCACTAGAAGAGGCAGTCCGAAGCATTATCTACGCGGCGCCCCGAACAGAAGTCAAGGAACTACACGCAGTACGGGGTTACCTAGTCGAGAAATTCGGAAAAGACGTCGCACTCGCTAGTATGGAAGGCGAAGGCGTCGCCGAGCGAGTAATCAAGAAACTAAAAGTTGAGACTCCCAGCGCCGAGCTTGTCGACGCTTACCTGGGAGAAATTGCGCGGTTCTATGGCGTGCCGTTTGGTGAGCCGAAGCCTGAGGATGACGATGATGATGAGCCTAGCGGTGGGATTGCGGAGGAGGCGGAGGGGCAGAAGGAGCTCGAGCCGGCATTAGAGGCTGAGCCTGGTGCTGCTGCGGATTCGAAGAAGGAAGATGAGCGGGAAGAACTGGTCAAAGCGACGCCGCCAAAGAAATTAGGACCGCAAAGCCCATTAAGGGTTACGCCTCCAAATCCGACGACGGATAATGTTGCACCGAAACTCAAGTTACCAGGCCATGCTGCCGCAAAAGTCAACAAGGCAGCTGAGACGAAGAAGCCTGCGAAGAAGGATGATGGTCCTGGTGGCAAGATCCCTGATGTAGATGAGCTGGCTAGGCGGTTTGCTGAGCTGAAAAGGTAAGTTTGGTGGGGCTCATATACATGTATATAGCGGCGTTAGGAGTCCGTTTACAGTGTCTTCTGGGATGGCCAATGGGCAAAGTTATTTTCTCTTAGCGTTTTGGGTATAAGTAGTTAGGCAGCAGCTTCTGCTATCTCTATTTGACATTTTACTCTTATCAGAGTATGCCTCTTGACGACTCCTACTACACCTTGCTGGCGTTGATTGTGTTTTATTCAGAGCAGCCATCTTTCGACGTCTTTTGCAGTAAGAGGAATGATATTAATCTCCCGCCATTAAATATCCATCCTACCTACCAATCAATCATCACCATCTAACCCCTAATTCAAACCCAAATATCCAGAACCAGCTCATCTCTTCCTAGCCACAGAAAAGTCGAGATAAATTGCGAAAAGTCGTTGAAGCCATCATACTTCCCACACCACTGCACAACTGACCAAGAACTTCGTACACAGAAAGTGCAATGAAAAATGCATACTGCACTTCCTAGTCTGCATACCAAAGACATGCTGAAGGCTAGTAAAACAAATCGAGTAACCTCGCACTTAATTCTTCCCCCTTTTGCTCAAAGAGTTATACTTCGGATAAACTAACCAGACCAGGCCCTTACCTGAAAACTGCACAACCTCGCGCATGACATGTACATGACATCTCAGGTCTTATCCCTAGGGCATAGCTGAGAAATAGAAACCCAGTTAGTTAGTCAGTTAGTCAGTCCAGTCGAATGAGCGAAAGCAAGGAAAAGGGTGAGACGAAAAGGAGATACGATTTCTAGATAGTTTGCATGTTTTGAAGGGTGGATGGATGGTGATGCTTGGTTGAGTTTGGGGGTTGATGGGCTATGCAGGGGGGTTTTGGAGATACAGTATAGCGTGGGCGGGCGCGTGTGAGATGAGTGGTTATGAGGATGAGTTGTGGTTATAGTACAGGCGTGAGATGTTTTGGTGTTTGGGATCTAGCTTCTGGCATATGGATGGTACGTAGGGAGAGAATGGTGAGAGAGATGATAGGGTGTCAGGTGTTTGCATATCACATTGGGATCCATGCTTGATACGTTGGTGTGTGTGGTCATGGTCATGTGCATATAATTTTTTGTTAATTCCATTGTTTTTTTGTGTTCTGTGGTAGCGGATTCGTTTCGTTGCTGGGAAGGTCAAGGCGTGTGCTGCCAGACAGGTAGATGTGTGGATAGATAGATGTCTCTGGTACACTGCTAGCCCTGACAGGAGGGAAAACACACTTCCTCCTTACTTCTTCCATATCCATATCCATATCCATACGCTCATATAAAACCACCTTTTCTCTCCATCATCTCCCTCTTTCCCCCATCCTCATCCTCACCCTCACCCTCACCCCTCATTCAACTCCATCAACATCTCCCTCGTGGCACTCAAACTCTTCGAATCCCCATAAATCGCCGCAATCAGCGCGCCATCAATTTTCGGAAACTCGCGCTGCAGAATCTCGACGTTTGCGTCGTCGTCGTTGACGCGGCGCGCTGCTTCGTAGGATTGCATGACTTCGATTTGGTGGGTGCGGTCTTGGCCTTGGGGGAGCGCAGAGTCGGTGTTTGTGCGTTGCGGGGCGGGGTTTGGGGTAGATTGGGCTTGGGCTTGGGTTTGTGGTTGGGATTGCCCGTAGGAGGAGGGGTTGTGGGATGTCATGGCTACGATTACGGTGGGTTGGCTGAAGGTTGGTTTAGTGGTGAGGAGAGGTCTTGTTTGTGTGATTTGTTTGTTTGCTGGATGGAGGTTTCGGAAGCAACTAGTCTAGTGTTGGGGCTCGATGCGGCGAAGCGTGACGACGCTCGTTTGTTCGGGCTAATTAAGGCTGCGGCTGATGATGAGGTTGGTGGAGACTTCTAGATTGATGCGAGTGAGGCGGATGACGTACACACACTTGATACGGAGTGGGGTTGTACTCCGTATACTACCGCGCCACAGTGGCGCCGCATGCATCAGTTTGGTTTCACACAAGAATCGGGTTGGAAGCATCTAGCAAGACATCCACAGCTCAGCCATCGGACTGATGTCTTCGCCCCGACTGACAGCAAGTGCCCATAGGGATGCTGTTGCTGTTGCCGCGGTGTCAATAATGTGTAGGTGGTATATGTGTACTTGGATGCTCGCGGGCGGAGTGCCACCTATGAACAAGCATGTACTGTTTGTAGTATGTCTCGTCATGCCTTGCGTACCATAGAGACTAGCACACTACAAATTTCCTCAGCTCCGAGTACGTACATAGACTATCTGCCAGGCCGTTGGTCCAAGTCTGCGATCGTCCGCGACTGGACCGTTCATATGCACGAATTATCGCACGTGGTTCGTCCCCATATCGTTATTTCCCGCGCGATCTGGTTGGACGGGTTTGAGTGTCAGGGCTCACGTAAAAGTGGTGGGATTATGTGAGGGAGGGAAGGCTACGGTAAAGGAGCGTAGCTACACCACCAAAAAAAAAAGAGACATGAGTGATTACTTGATCCAAATCGGTGTTACACTCAGCAATAGGGAGAAGCGCGGGAAGCGAAGGGGCAAAAAGATGGCGCGATCTTTGATACTAGAAATGAGCGCATGGAGGACAGCGAAGAGATCTAGGAAGACCATTTCTGCACAAGCCTGAATATTCCGAACGCCCAAGAGAAGGCCGATTTCGCCCTTGTCTTAGACTGCTGCTGACTGACTACGGTGGCAGCCAGAGATAGCATGTCTGCGTGGGAAAAGTCACGTTGAAGGAAGGAAGGAGGCAAGCGAGCGAGAGAGGTACTGGCACGTGTCTCCAATCAGAGCCTGCTGGTATGCGCATCCCCTTGAGGTCAAATATCCGGGACCGGAGCGTTGCCCTGACTGACTGACGTGTGAATGCAAGGCGGGTAGCAGGAAGCAGAAGGGGGGGCGCGGACAGCTCAGCCCAGCGTGATGAAAAAGTAAAGCGTCGTGTGTGCGAAAAAGGAAAGTGAGTGGAGCGTGAGAGGGTGAGGATGGGGATGAGGGTCAGATCAGAATGCGGCGGGAAGAGACGGTTAGGCAACAACGAAAGACGCAGGGCCATGCAAGAGAAATGGAAGCATCTGTCTCGGCGGGGTCATGGATACGATAGAAGAGGCCAGGTAGAGTGAGTCTGCGTAACGTGAGATGTCTATAACGAGAGCATAGGTCCGGCTGATTCTCCTGGAGTGCCACGGGCCGGATCAGACTCCCGCGCTGAGGTGAGCCTAGCCTGGCCCGAAGCGGAGGGGTTTTGCCAGGGTAAGGGACTGCTCTGGGACACCACGACAGACTGGGCGTGGGATGGGAGAGGATTTGGGTGTTGGTGGGTGCAGTCGTGGAGAGGTGTTGTTGGAGGACAGATAGCAGTGCATGGAGATGGGGGTTGCTCAAATGATATGCTTGTTGTGGGAGATAGCTCGAGGTGATAGAGCACGTGCTGTGGAGGAGAGTACATCCAGCCCTATCAAAAGCGGCAGGGGCCCACCCACACACCACACACATCGCTAACACAACTGCCACACTCCAAAAGTACGTACTGCTGGATCAACGGCAGGCGACAGCACCAACGACAGCTACGTACAGTATAATAGAGCGCGTAGTGTTGCACCCGCAGTTCGGAGAGATGGTTCAGGCGGATGGCGCAGGGAAGGGCCGCTCAGCTGACGCGGGCGGACGGCTGCGATTCGCGGCGGGAGCCCTGGATAATGTACGGTACAGTACAGATGATGTATGAGCTGGCAGATGGATTAGGGGGTTTGCGATGAGAGGCGTAGGAGGCGTAGGAGGCGTAAGAGGCGCGAGAGGGAGCGGTGCCTGAGAGCACTTGTGCGGTTTGGTGAGAGAGAATAGCTGGGAAATGCTGGCAGTTGGTCAGCAGCCGCGGCCACAGCCGTACTGCGTACAGTAGCCGATCGCAGCCCAGTTCCAGCCCAGGCTTTTGCCCATTTCATCACTCACACCTCAACAACCCCAACCCCAATCCCACAATCCCACATCCTCTCCCTCTCCCTCTCCCTCGCTGCAAATGACCCCGTCTGCCGCGCGCCACTCCACCTGTCCTTTCACGGCCATTTTCCCGCTGTCCAACGACTGCGTGCCGCGTGCCGCAGACGGAGACGGTCGCAGTCACGGTCCTTCTCCCAGCGTTGTCGACCAACGTTGACCCTGCTTTGACCGCCACTGTCTCTCGGACCTCAGTGCTGTCCCGGCCCTCGCCCGACAACCACACAACACTCAGACAACTTGCACCACGACCAGTACCAGTACACGTCCGCCCTCGCTCTCCCTCCCAGCATGCCACGGCCGCCCCAGGCGCCCTCGCTCGCTGAACATCTTCCATCACCATCGCCATCGCCCTCGCCATCACCGTCGTCATGACTGACTCCACAAACTCCCCCGACAGCGCCTTTCGCTCCATCACCGGCGCCCTCGAGTCTGCAGAGCCGGCTTCTAGCAGCAGCATCATTCTCCATCGCTCCGCCTCTCCATCCACTGCACCACCCACCTCCGTCAAGGCCGCTACTGCACCTGCTGCATCCGACAACGTGTCGCCCACCCCCATGCGCCATCAGGCCATGAATGGCGCCCGCTCATTGAACGTGTCCGGCTCTGCCTCGACTACCAACTCGCCGTTGTCCTCTCGCGAACACTCTCCCGCGAGGCCCTCGATGCGCACTGCAGGAACTTCTGGGCCCACCCCCAAATCGGGTTTGCGTTCCCGCAAGAGTAGCACCGATGTCAGTCCAAATCGAGGCCCCAGCCTTCCCGGCGCAAGCACTACTGTTCCCTCGGCTGCCTCCATCCAGCGGGCTCTGTCCTCTGCGAACATACCCCAGCTTACACCTGCATCCTCTCAGGACCCTTTGAAAGCTCCCCGTCCCATCAAGCCCACTCCCGGCTCCGGCTCGGGCGACACAACTCCCCATTGGCCCATCTCGCCGCGTTTAAAGTCTCCTCCACCCTCTACTGATGGCCGCTCTCGCTCACGACGAAACTCTCTTCGTACCCAACCCAAGAAGAGCGAGCCCGCTGCAACGCCCTCCATCGTTGTACAGAGCTCGTCGCCCGCCTCTGTCTCTCGCATCCCCGTGCCCAAGGATGACGTGGTGAATAGTGACCAAGAAGATTCCATCTTGAGTATGAAAGGATCGAATCGAGCTGCCGGCGGCACTGCTTCTAAGCTCGAAACCGTTCAAGAATCAAGCCTGCCTGCCACGCCCGACTTTGATGGTCCTGAAGTCAAAAAGTGAGTCTCTCCCTTTGTTTTCCACACGGCCCCACCCGGATACGATACGAGTATATGTCATCATGAAGAATGAAGCTGCACGCTATACCCAGCATAGAATCCCCACACCACACACAACCCGCAACCGTCACTAACTTTTTCCACAGTCTACCTCACACTGCAACATCCTCTAAGCTCGCTGTCGATGAAGAACGGAATGACGTCACGTCTTCTAAAATTACAGAAGACCTTAGCACCTCTAAAAGCAGCAAGAACACCGAGAGTGGCAGCGATACTGCAAGCCGGAACGAAAGAAGGGCCAAGATGCAGGAATCACGATCGTCGTCTACCTCTCGGCCTAGCGCCATTACCTCTAAATCGTCGTATACCTCTCTCACGACAATTAAGCCCCGAAACACAGAGGCACCCTCGCGCAACATGACTGTGGAGACTGAGACGGTACCTTCTATTGCACAAGCCACAATAGCGAACCAAGAGCGTGCTGCTTCAGGTCGGGGAGAGGGAAGCTTGCGACTGAAGCCTAGCAATGAAACAATACGACCAAAGAAAGATAAGAAGCAAGCAAAGCGAAAAGCACCATCCATTCACTCAGGCACTGGTAGGTCATCCTATGTTTCACACCATCATCATCACCATCACCTTTCGAGCCGGCCACGCGTTGGACCGCGCTCTTCTACGGCGTCTTCACTTGGGAGTCCGATCTCATACTATTCGTATGAGGAAAGGCGGTCGACGTTTACCATGTCGCCCCCAAGCCCGGAGATGGCCCGAACATCATCTACCAAATCTCCTTCTCTTAGATATTTTTATTCAGGCACTGACTCAAGCTCCCGCAAAGCTTCCTCCAAGGCAGATGTCTTTGAGCAAAAGGTTGCAAGCGCAGTCGACGAATTCGACTCGTCCGATTCGGATGCAACTTTCATATATGAATCAAATCCACCTGATCTACCCGACCAGCAACCACATCGTAGCCGGCATCATCATCACTCACGGACGCCCAGCATGACCTCACTTGCAAGCCAGGCCGACCCAAGAATAGCGATACGCGACGCGCACAAGTTCCCCGGCAAGAAGATTAGCATGAAGTTTGCGAATCCCTACAACAATCCCAATGCTGATCCTGACTCGATGGATCGCGGAGACGGAACCATCCGAGGGGGGTCCGGAAGAATGAGTGCAAGCAGCCATCATCATCATGTCGGACGACACGGTCAAGGACGAGGCGCTCTGAGCCAGCTAGTAATGGATAGCGACTCCTCGATGGCGCAGTCATCTCGTGCACGTGGGCCATCGTCGCGACATCCATCTCAGCCGAATAGCCCTCGTTTCCATAATTTCAATATCAGTAATGGGGTCAGTAACGGTAACGGCAATGGTACTATGAAGAATGCCGAATTTTCTGCCTACGATATAGACGCGGAGAACGCAGCCGACGACGAGCGAACGCCTTTGATACAATCAGGACGGAGCCCACGTGTGCGGACGGCACGTCAAAGAAACGGCCAAAGTCTCCGCCATCTGGAACGCCGCCACCGCCGCAACGGTGGTTGGTGCCGCCGCTTTGCTGGATGCTTGGTACTTTCTATCCTACTTCTTGTTATCATCTTCAGCTCCGTCGGACTCGTGTTCGCTACTACCAAACCCCTCATCAATCTCAAGGCCCGCGACATCCAGAACGTAGTTGCCAGCCAAGATGAAATCATGTTGGATCTTATTGTTGATGCTATAAACCCCAACATTATCGGGGTCATGGTTGCAGACATGGATGTGACCATCTTTGCGAAGAGCAAGCACGTTGGCTCGGACAGGTGGTGGCGCGAACATGGGAAGAAAAAGCAGCATGACGACAATACGGATCGTTTGCCGCCAATTAGAACTGCTGAGGATTCTATCGTCATTTCTAATGCAGATAACGGCAAAGGCAAACACGGTGTTGATGAGGGAACCGATCCTATCGCTGACCCCGATGTTGGCGAACCACGGACTATGTCTCTTGGTCATATCTTCCACTTCACCACCCCATTGAACTTTGACGGCACGTTCTTCAAGCGGCACCCAACCGAAGCAGTAGGCGAGATACGTCTACAACACCCAGGAAATAAGACTGAAGCTGGTGGCACAGAGCGATGGGAGGAAGTTCTCCAATACCCTTTTGAGCTAATTGTCAGAGGCTACTTGAAGTACCAACTTCCGCTGAGCACCCGGGAACACAAGGTGTCTATTATCGCATCCTACTTCTACGACCCGGATACCGAGAAGAAGAAATTGAAAGCACAATACCTTGAAGATAAGAGCGGAGGAGATATGTTATTCAAACCTGTAACACCAAGGCATGTGGGACGATACGACCGCAGAGCCCTTCCACTATTGGAATTCCCTTAGCCAAAGATTGCATTTTGTACTCGGAAGTTGAATAAGGCGCGCATTGCTCGCTGCCCCTGAAAAGAAAAACCGGATACCCCATACCCCATACACACGAGTTTACGACCAATAGATTTCCATTCGGTACGGATGCTCGCAGCAGACCGACCGCAAACTTTTTGGCTCGACAGCCATGACGAATTTCTTTCTTGATTTTTCCTTTCTCGCGCCCCCTGTTTCGTAGGCTGGCTGTATCTATACGCTTTACGAAGGGACTACTTGGAAAGCGCTTAAGCGACTTGTTCTTTGTTACGATAGTGCGGGTATTAATCACTGGGGACTTGACCTCCGTCCCCGCCAGTTTTGTGTTCTTTTGATGGTTTTTGGAGGAAGGGGGTGAACTTTTTTGTCAAGGGTTGTAGTAACTTGGAGGTGGACTATTCGGTCCGAACACACTCGTTTGCACAGATATATTTTCTATGTTTGAGAAGCCAGTTTTTGTGTTTGCGTTTTACTACCTTGGCTGTCAGGAAGAGTTGAGAATGTGGGAAGACGAGTAGTTGCAGTGGGACTTGGGATAGGGAGTGGGATTGAGCATTCGGAGTGTGGGCTGAGTGAGATTGGGCACAGTAGTAGTAGAATTAGTAGTAGTGATGGCGTACCCTCTACCCCTTCTTCCTTCTTTTCGTCACATCCAGCATTGTCCCCGTCCTTTAGCGATAACGTTTCACACTTCCTCGTCTCCCCTTGATCTGATTTCCGCGTTGGGTTACGAGACATGATAAAAAAGGAGGCATACATATACACTCCACATGCTTTCTTTTTCTTTTGGGATTTCTAGTTTTGCATCGCTCGGCCGTTACGTTGCCCTCCTACATACGTACATTTTTTTTTCCTTCTAGTGGGAGGGAGGCCTTGAGCAGATGCAGGAAAAAAAGTTATGAGTTTTTGGGATTTGGCGGTTGGCGTTTTGGAAAAGCGAAAGGGTAATAATTATGGGCAAAACATGTATTTGGGATGGGGATGGGGATGGGGATTGGGATTGGGATGTGGTGTTTGTGGTGGTACATTAGTAATACTGGTAAGGGGAAAGGAAAGAGGGAAGGGAAGAGGAAAAGGAAAATGTTGGAAGGGGTCGGTGAATAGTGGGGAGTTCGGTGGGGAGGTGTGGGTTGGTTGGTTGGTTGGTTGGTTAGTTGGTTGGCGAAGGTGTATATGTATATTGTGGATTGTGAGGAAATGAGAGGTTGGTTGCCTAGCTAGCATAGCCAGGGACAGTTGATCTCTAGAAGTTTCTATTGATTAGGTACGGAGTACTCGGATGGCCGTGTAGATGAGGCAGCACATACCAATTCAGTTAGGGCTCGGCTGTAGTGGATGATTTCACCGACCACCTGGTACTTGTTGCGGGGGATGAGCGATTGTAGGTTAGTGGTATTTCCGTCCTGGGGCTCAGAGAGCCCACCTAAGCCTCCCTGGAGGTTTTCGGGACGAGCTAAGCTCCTCGTAAACTACTGAGATACAAAGAAAGCATTTCTTGTGCAGGCAACCGCTCCCTCCGTGCAGAACAAAGAACAATATGGTCGTGTGTACCCTCCGGTGCAACCTGGGGATGGGTGATGTGTGTGCTGTGGCGCATGATTTGCTCCTGAGCTCGGACTCGTGGTCGATTGCTGCCGTTAGCTCGCTTCAAGTGGTCCCGGAGCAGTTCAGCGAGGTGGGAGGCGAGTTCTGACGGTAGAAAGGAATACAGGTCGGAACCGGGTGAAAACAATGAACAAGTTTTGCCGAGTAACGTTCAAGAAGGTCCGAATGAAGAGTCACGACGGTCTTGCCAAGAGGGGTTTTGGTTCTCCGGTGAATCAGACGCACTAACAGTCCCATTCTACTCGGTGCAGGAGCGTCTGCAACAGGATGGCCCCAGTAGGTTTGCTTAGGCGATAGATGTAGTTCACATGAGTACAGGACCATCAGAACACCTACCCACCTCTCTACTTCGCCCCAGCAAGGCATACTCCTTGCCGTTAAGACATCAATTGGGGTGGGAATGTGGTGTTTGGTGATGGTAATAATATCTAGTAGAGGGAGAGAAAGGTTTGAGAGAAGAGTTGGGGAACAATGGTTGAGGCCGGAAGGAGGAGATTTGAAAGTGGATGAAGAGCGGTGTGTGCCATGTGGGTCGGGACTGGGGCTGGCGATGGTGTGCCCACATTGGGGCCCTTATGGTCTATGAGGGGAAAATTCCACAGCGGGCGATTGGACCTGTACAGTTCTGTACAATACGACTTGCCGGCAGGGGAGACTTCTCCTCGTTGATCGATTTAGTCCTAAGACAGAGTTAGCCGACATGTGTGGTTCAAGTCGGTGAAATAACCGGAAATAAAAACTCATCTAGAAACATTCCTTACTCAGCAAATTCGAACATTATTTTACAAAACTTGCGAGATCGAATCATAAGCACTTCGGGAGCTTAAAAATCTAATTCAAAAGTCCTTAATATGCCGTTGTGTTGCCCAAGTAAGGTCTTTGTTGCAAAATCTTGTATCGCTGATTGTCTCGGTTTTTCCACAATGCTAAGGCCAAGTTCGCAACTCCCCTTAGCGCTAGGTATTGTTTCTCAATCGATAGCTATGGTTTTTATGCTCGCTCTGAAACTAAGTGACTTTCTATCGAAGCTCCGCCACATTGGGGCCGCCCGAGAGGCTGAGTCTCAACTTGTCGGGAAACAATGACACTCACAGAAAACCACCGACTCTATCGCCCATAAATATGTCGACTCTGTGCCCATTCCGCTGGATATTCTTTTGTAGTTTTGTTATTTGGCCAAAACGGCAGCAAAGTTCCTCATAATAACGTCTCACCCCCTGAATTAGTCCTCAAATGGGTCACTCGCAGTCACGTCTGAGGCAGCGGCTTCAGCCTGGAGAAAGTACCGCAATCACTGAGGCCAACAACCAACACCGCCTAAGGCCCGATGCTGGCGATCCTAGCGCGAAGCTTCCTGAATCTCAACATCTTCTCGAATATGGTGAAGTACCATATCGATACCCAATGACTGAAACAGTGTACAACTTGATAGAAGGCACGCAGCGATGGCATCCCACCCCAAGTACAGATACTACCAGGCAATACCCGGGTCTAATTAATCATGTTCTTCCGTATAAGGTTGGACAGTCTTTCCCTTCAACAAAGCATTATAATCCTCCACCTTACGGTCTAGCCAGGCACTCAGCAATGTATAACACATCCACACCACAGCCGGGTCCTGGCGGTCACTCTGCGAGGGATGGTCATCGTGAGTATCTCTAAATTAGTATCTGCTACTCGTCAGTCTAACCTCCAGGTTAAAGAATATCCCTTGGCTCTTCAACGATTGCCTTTCCCTCACTCAGGCATTGGTCATGTGGGATCTGACATCAGTGGGTCGAGGGCGAATTATGATTTCACAAGATATGACCATGATCATAGTGAGTACACAAGGCAGTATATTTCACTTCTCAGTCTGATGGCCCTTTAGCAGAGTATCCCTTACCATCGCCATCGGAACAGCAGCCCTTTTCCCCTCAACACTGGAGCTACCAACACAATAGCCAAAACTCATCTCCAAGGTATTATCTCACACCAGTATATCATCCTACAGACTATTTTCTTGGTGGGTATATTTAATACATTATGAGCCAGTTCAAGTCTGACTCCCAGGTTGCAGGGCTTCCTTCGAGTAGTCAGTTACTTCTCTCAGGTCTAATCTTTTCAGATTCAGTCCCTTTCGGTTCTGGCTCCCGTTTTGAGCTACCGAATGTCCCTAGCAAGGTAGATCTGCCGCAGACGCAGCTTTTATTCCACCCAAGTATCCCCTCATACGGCAAGACTCTCAAATCATCACTCACTACCACACCAACGGACGCTTTGAAGGCAGAGCGTCGCCCTGGTACAGTACCTTCGCCTGCTTCGGTACCTTCTCCTATCTATCTCTACTCAATACCGACTAATGTAAATAGGAGTTTGCATGGGCAGTCAAAGTGTGGAACTCTTCAAACGCTGTCGAACAGGTGGAATGTCTACTCGACACACAGTGTCAAAGAGGCAACTGGATAAATGAAAACCTCGTTCACCGTTTACAGCGGACTGACGAGATTGATTCAGAGTTCACTCCCCCTGAGATTTTCGATGCCAACGGTGCGGCTTTTCGAGCCAGTGGACGCATAACTTTGGTATGGGAGTGTGTTGATGATGGTCGATACTTTCTGTGCCAGTTTTTCGTTGCGCCTCCTTCAGCAAATTTCGATATCCTCATCGGAGCTGAATTCATCGCCAGTCACAAGCTTATCACGGTAAACCGCCATGCTTTACTTACATTATTTGAGCACAAAAAGTCAAAACCCGGTAAGTCATGAGGACATTAGTCTGGGTTTGTATGTTTTGATAGATACTGATGTGAGTTTAGCCGATAAACAAGCCACCACAGCGGAGAGACAGAAAAGGCAGGAGGAGAGGGTAGCTCTAGAAGCTAGGCGGGCAGCATCTCGGCAAGATCAGACATCACAGCAGGGCAGGACAACGCAGTAGTTTCAGACAACACAGCGAACTTCGATGTAGCGACCAAAGAAATGATCTGAACAAGGCTGAGATACTCTTGATAGACGTTAATGACTGCTAGAGATAGAGGATTTTACTGTATAACAAGATACCAAAATTTACTAAAGTTCCATTAAACTCCATGCCTATCATTTTGTGATTCTAATGATCCGAGTCTAGTGTACAAAAAGGGACCGAGTACAGTTTGCTCCTCAAGAAGGCCTGGATGTGTAGCAAGTAGAATCGCTTGCAGTTCCCACAAAGACCACTTGAACCGCGGCAAAACTAGAGTCGTATAAGAAATAACATTCGGAGCTTGGTTGGAAAGGGGGCTTACTAACGCTGCAGTAGCGAAGAATATCTCCACCAATCGACCATTGGTCAGTATCGCTAGAGCGGCGGAAAACAGTGCCGTGAAGACGGCAATAATCCCAAGCCGTTTCGCCATATTTTCAACGACGTAGAGTACGACAATTGACACTACGGGAAGTGTCGACGCGCATACAATACCAACAGCTGTACTTATTCGAAGCAGCGTGTTATGTGAGTAATGGACGGTATTAGCATATACATCCGAGTCCTTAGGCTTCTATACTTCCATCAATGGAATGTTTACTATAGGGAGCAAAACGTTCGCAAGAGCACAGAAGACTAACCCGAAATCTCCATCCAATCGTATGATGCCACCAACGCACCATGTGATTGTTCACCACTCTCGAAGCGAGGCTTTGATCCTGGCCACTTTTCAATGCTATTAGATCGGCCAGGTCTGGCTTTTCCCATGTGTCGTAATCAGTGCCTAGAAGATAGACATTCCCCATTTTTGGATTCTCCATCCAAACTTTTAAGAACGTCAAATCCTGTTCATTGGGAGTGGGGCATTGTACAAGAAATCTTTGCAGCAGCAAGACCTCGTCTAAAAGTCTGTAAGCATTACGCATATGAGTGCTTCTAGCATGGACTTCAGCTTACTGTATTCTCTCAACGTCTTCCTCACATTCTGGATCGTTTGCCATTGCTCTGGGTTCCCACCAGCAGCATGCTCCGACTCGATCAAAGTTTGCCAGTCCCTATCGTATATAGAACGGTCTTGATGTCCAGATTCTGCATCCGCTTTCACCAGTGTAGACAATTTGGCTTCCAGGTGTGTCAATTCAGCCTGGTAAAGAAGCAGATTTCGCGCGTTCAGGACCCCGAAACGTCGTAGGATGGTCATCTCTGGGTGGGCTCCCATAAGAGAGGCGAGTTTGCTGTAGCCACTCATCGTTTTGAAGTGAGAGTGTACACTTGAAGAGATCAACAGTTGAGGTTTACGTGTGTGGTCTTTAATGTCCTCCAAAGCTTTGGGTGCTGCATACAGCTCACTGCTTGGTGCCCGAGAGCGGGGTGCTGTACAGGAAACTCAGCCTTATCACCAAGCATACGTTCTCGAATAAGCAATTGGCTTAGACGAATCGAATATGAACGCAAGAGTTAGCAATATTTTGAGCATTAATCTCATACCAAGTGTTGAGAGGACTGAAAGCGACCGTGTTGTCTGTTTCGCATACTTCTTTAATGCCTTCATCAAGCTAATTCATGGGTCTCACCAGGTATGATGTCTATGTTTATGTTACTTAATTTTTCTGACTGAAATTGGTCTTCAAAAGCTTTTGTCAAAATATATGGAATAGGGGATTGTGTGGATTGCCACAGATTTTGATTTGAGGCTTGTCTCAGAAAGTGTACATTATTTTAGTGATAAGGTAAACTACTAAGTTGCCCTAGAGAAGCATAGTGGGCGAGTATACATGTGGTCCGGAGAAGTGGAGAACCGCCAAACGATGAATAAAAGGCTCATAATATTTATACTCTGGGTCGCTAGGCGAATTATTATTCCCACTCGTTTCTCCTTGTGACATTGGGCCAAGTGCCATACATGCTCCTACTCTTTTTCGCAGCAGAACCAGCAAGCCTGCGTTCTTGTTAGCCTCAAATTCTTCAGAACCAACTAATCTTCGTGGTAGTCTGCATAGACCATGGTATATAGCACGATTCGTCTTTCTTAAGTTCGTGGGGAGTACTTACACCGTCCGTTTCGGGCTCCTATTTTATGGTCAGCTCTCGAAATAATCATGATTAACGGCAAGTCAAGAAGCAACATGTCTTACCAGTCCAGTTCCACAGTTGAGGCTCTCCTCATTCGGGGCACAGATTGCTTGACACACTCTTGGTTTGTCCGAAGGTTGCGGAGGCGCAGGAGCGGGACAGCCTCCTCCAACGGGATTGGCCACTGCAGCCGCAAGTAGAGTGGAAAGAATAACAATGACGGCCTTCATTTTGTCGTGAGTTGTTAAAACGAGTGAACTTTATTAGGTTTTTGAAATTCTTGAGGAATGTGCTCAAGGGAAAGAAGGGTTCGCCCGACTTGATATAAGAATCGCGAGGCGATACGAATGGTATACGAAGCGGATGTAGATCCTAGAAGAGCGCATGACATTTTCACTCGGCATCCATCATTCCTTGAACTAAACAGGCTAATGTGGCCTTGGTTATATTGGAGCTACTCAATCAACTTGTCGTACACCGCTACAAGTATGTATCAATGGATGGTAAGCCCTGCGTGAATACTGGCAGGAATGTAACCTTATTAAATGCCAAGATCATTCATTATTTTTAACGTAAGCATCCTAGCTCAGACAGCTATTTACTTCAGCTTTGACTTCACTTTCAAACACCTGATTCTTCCTACTGATGCCACCACTTGTACACATCCAATCGTTGCACCCGTTTCAATAAACAATATTGGTCTTGAAGGTCTCACACACTTGGTAGTATAAATGGAAACCAACCCACTGTTTGCTGTGCAGCTTCCTAATGTATACCTCCATCTATAAATAGCAAGATAGATCAGGAAATAAGAAGGGATTTCCATCCATTCCCGCAATCGAGCGAAGGATTCCGCGCACATCCCCAGGAGGCCTAATGCCGGAGGGTAAGATCTAGGCACGATTGGGTTTGCCGAGGCTCCTAACATGAATGCAACCGCGGGAAGGGTCAGTCACAACCTTCACGCTGTCTGATTCGAACACATTGTGGGGTAAACGGTGCGCGGAAATACGACCGACAGGAAAACTTGAGTAGGTATGATTGCCTAGCGACGTGAAGTAACAAGGTATACGAAGGGTCGCGAATTCACAAACGAGAACCCAACTATTCAGGTGTACAACAACATCTCTGCAATTTAATGTTCGTATACGCTACCTTGATACTCGGGTCCTACACCCATCATACGATTTGTTCAGGCCCGCTACTAATTATAATTCTCCTTGGCTAGTACTAAGACGAATATGTTCAATGGGTTGCAGATGCACCCTTCAATATGTCTCTCGTCACTGTGCAGTAAGTCTTACAAGTGGGGAATCCCACGACTCTGGCATACCATGGCGTTCGCTGTATCGTTTTATGAGTGGTAGAGCGTGTCCGGATTAGTGACAGCATCGTGAAGAAATACAAGAGAGGTAATCATAGAGACTTGAAATGCGTAAGCAAAATATGAAAGCAAAATCTCATTTGAATAGCCATCTTGTGGCCGTAACCCATCTAATAAAAACCGAAAAACTCCAGGACAGTTGCTGTCCGTCCCAATGTCGAAAAATGCAAATTTTGGAACTCCTTCCCTTGAATGACCCTATCGTAACCCACGTCGTAGCCCATATCGTATCCCTGTTGCTACCATTTATTCCTCGAAAGTAACCTTGCAGCAAGACCAGCAACTCTATGCATTCGTTAGCAACCTTATTCTGAAGGTATAATACCATTTCATGTCCGTTCAATGTTCCTGATAGGAGACAAAGCACACTGCTGTCCAGTGGCTCGAATGAGGGTTTACTTACGCCTTGTTGCATGGGTTTCTATCGTAGTGTTAGTACGCATTCTGATTGAAAATATTCAAAGCAATATTATTACTTACCCAGCCGTCACCGCACCTAATGTTGTTTCCCCTACCGCACCTTCTGTCGCAAATCCTGGATTCGTGTGGCGCTGCCGGTTGATCCATATCTTCAGGACTGGGACGCAGCGGAGTCGCTGAGACCACAGCAATGAGAGTAATGAGGATAGCGAAGGCTTTCATGATGTCTCAATCTGATTATGCGGGATTTGTGTATAGTGAACGTTAGGTGTAAAAGTTGGAAGTGGAAGGGCGATGTGAAGGAATACAATTAAGGGAAGCGAAGAAGGGGCTTTTACTGAGATTTAAGTCGCGCGAAGATGTAAAATATTGAATGAATGGAACGTTTGCTTTGCTTTAATATTCTCGTATGTGACCGATATCCGGTGTGCACGGGTACGGAGTTTAGGACTTCGGTCATACACTTCACTTGGCGGTTGTTTGAACGCATGCGCATTGATCGATGATGGGGAGTCAATACGATAGTATTACGGTTTGTAAGACAATGATGGTCATATATTTCATGATATGAGCTAATACGATGTCTGGTTGTCAAAAATTGCTCCAAAGATCACGAACAGAACGAATGTAGGAGTTGGTGTTTGCAGGAGTGATGAAATTTCCTTTTTGGGACACAACTGTCCCGAAGTGCCAACGCGCACTGCCACCTAGCCCCCAACGATTCCCCAAACAAGAAATATGGCAATCGGAAGCCGATGTAATGCAGGAATGACAGTTTTGAAAAGTAATAGGCCTTTTAAAGCTTGATTTTTTGGGGGGTTTTCAGGCACTACTATATCCTCGAGTGCAACCTCATTCCTCAATCTTACAGCACGACCAGCAGTCCTGCATCAATGTTAGCTTATTTGGACTGGATGCAAGCAGAAATCACGGTTTAGCTCCCAATCTGATCAAAGCCTCTACTTACACCCATCTGGAAAGGTTCCTATAATACAATCAGTCCACGATCTGAATTGTCATGGGAAGTAGTAAGCTGAGAAGAAGAGAGACTTACCCATGTGTCCCCACATTTCAAAGAGCAGGCAGTCTGAGCGCAAATTTTGGTGCACATCCTATGGGCTGGTTCTTCATTACCAGACCTTTGCATTATGGGATTTGCAGACGCCACAGCCATAAGGGTGGCTAGAAGAGTTATGATGGCCTTCATAATAGACTATAGCGATAAAATATTGACACTGTAAGATGACGTTGACAAAAAGAATGCAGGTAAAGGTGGGAAGCAGAGTACCTGATATAGCGGACTATTTGTTACACAAACGGCTGTAGATCCTATATGAGGGATGTGTCTTTTTCGCCGACGAGTATGAAAGAACAACTCTAATTTTCGTATATGCCGCTTGCTCTCAGGACTCAGCACGAATTAAATGGCTCTCAAGGCTTGTTTTCTATTAATATGCCTGCTTGGCGAATATCGGAATGATTGTATTCATTATGTGCGACCTCAATAGGCTAAAGTAGACCTTTTAGTATATTACTGTCACTCAAGTATCTCAGCGGCGAGGACCAAGGATGACCCTATGGTTGCAATGAATTAATACAAACGTGTGACTAACAAGGGAGAGTTTTAGAATATCGCAACGGCATTTGGTGGACTTGCAACACCGCCAGGGACCTGGAGCAATATTAGTTAGGCCGCCACTCACGTTGCCCTTATTGGGATATTGGTATGACCGTCAATCCGGTCGTGACTCCTCTTTAGGAAATAAAACCACATACCTTCAATGGCACACTGCTCACAAAGCATGTCCTTCGATCAAGTTGCTCGGCTTTCTCACACAGTCGTTCCAAGTCCCACATTTCGCCAATCATGACACCCCAACCACCAAGACACCATTGATGCACTAGTCCGCCACCTTGCATGTCTGCTTCCCAGCTCTCACCTTTCCAGATGCCACCTGGCGCGTTGTGTGGTCCTACAAGAGGTGACATTTCGAAGGATGGTGCGTCACTAGGGAGGTTGTTAGAACAAGGGAGGAACGAAAAAGTGAAAAAAGAGTGACGCACCCAGCAACTGCCGCAAAACCGCTCTCCCAAATCCATTGCAGCGTATCCTTGGTACTCTCAACACCCAAAAAATTCGGCGGTTTCGTAGCCATGTCTTTTCGTTCCTGCTCACTCAGCTTCTCATACGCCTCGGTAAAGCCAGTCCTCAGCAAAAGCAAGTCGCCGTCTCTTGTCTGAACGCCCGTCTCTTTCAGCATATCCTTCAGCGTCTCCGCAGAAATGTGACTCGCACTAAGGGCCGCAACTTCCGGCTTTCCCTTCTTCTTCAAATAGCGCGGATAATCCAGAATCACAGCCCTTGTCGTAATACCTCCTGAATGCGCGATTCGGTCGATTCCAATGACCGAGCCGCTTTCTATCTCGTCCTGGGTTCTACCACCGTAATACCGAGCCGATTGCTGATACCCGTAGTGCCTGAAACCATCCCATTGAGAGCTGCTCTGAGTATTGACATGTAGTTCATCGTCATTCACAATCCTCTTGCGGCCATCTGGGTGAGTCCTGTTTTCCATTTTCCAGCCAAACGGAGGTCGGCCAAAGGATGGGAAAGACGGTAAGTTGAGATACCAGTCTAGTGACACTCGATCGCCGGTTTGGATCTCTTGGGATGCGGCTTTGACTGTCGCGGGCGTGATCATATTGAGAGCGCCTAGCTCATCGTTCTCTCCGTAGAGACCCCATGCATTCCCTGCTGGGCCAGATTTGTCCAAGGGTAGCGACGAAAATGGGGGACGGGATGAAGGAGCCATTGTTTGTTGGGTTAGGTTGAATTTAAATAGAGGATCAAGAACACAATGTCACTGTGAGATCGAAAAAGGCGCTGAAGGATATCAATTAGCCCGGGAATAAGATATATATGCTTGCGTTTGTGATTTTGGAAATTTGGGGATAATGATACACCGATATAGTGGGGTTGTGAGGCGGGGTAGCTTCTTACTCTTTCCCACTGATTCGGGCTGTCGACTGAAGACCTCACAATTGTTCGTAATGTTAATCACAATGTTTTCGAAGACCCCTTTCACGGATATCGAACAGTTTGTGCTGTTGAATGTCTGCATCTCGTCTCTTCTTACGCTCACTTTATTCGTGGAGAGACCCAAACTCAGTGCTCCGACTCCAGCCCTCCTTCCTGCAATACCACTCGTTCAGCCAAAGCCTCTACAAATTAAGATTTCACCTTAAACGCTGCCTTGATAACCTCTTTCACTAAGCGTGTAATCGTCGAGTTTCCCCCTCGCACTTCTTCCGTTTTGTTCTCGCTGAAGCTCTGTGGCATGGGCCGTGTCTACTAGTTCGCTGAAAATAGTGTGGCTTGGATGACGTACGCACAGAAAGTGGAAATCATCTGCCGAGCTCATACACCTAGCGCCTGCTGTACTGGACACTTGTGAGACTCATTAACCGATTGTATTAGTACATTTTTCATCTGCGAGCTATGTACAAGCGAGGCGTCACGTCAAGTCTCTTTCTCACTGCTCATTTCCTAGCCTGATGAACTGAACTTTTTGATGCATGTATCAGCTAGGGCCCATACCTACTATACTATTGCCTTTCGGTCCTGTATTTTTCAAATGCGCACTACTCCCTCTGAATAAACTCTGCCAGATAAAAGCTTCGCTGAGTAGTAGTTCAATGTCTTTTTCAGTCCATTGTCGTGTTGGTAGGGCTTGGAGAAACATCATGATCTCCTGGAAATCCATTTTGCGAAGTTGGTCTGACCATTTCACAAGGAATGCGGCGCAGACGTACAGATGGAATGAAGAAAAGCCGTCTTCTTCCGCCTATAAATATGTTAGCCTCTGAATACGACTATTTACAGTTCACTATACAAGCAGACTTACCAGATATGTATCCCACATCCGGATCGTGTTTTTGACAGATATTTCGCGCATTAGCAAACAATTCATCCAACGGAAACTAAATTGAATAAACTCTACACCCTCGTTTTGAAGATGCTTTGCTAGACTATCATCAATCCTAGTGGTGAGGTCTCTCAAACTTGCCACTTGCCGTTGGATTCCTGGCTGCTGGGAGATATAGTTATCCTGAATCCCGTCAAGCAGTTTCGTGAGACACCAGAAGGAGTCGGCTTCAACAGCATCTAAGACCGGTTTAGGAAGCTGTCCAGGATCCATACCAAATTCGATATCAGGATCGGAAATGTAGGCGCCAAGAAAAACTTGCCAGAATGGAGTGACCAGATCATTGATGCCTTGGACATAGCCAGAAGCGGGATGCCGTATCGCCCAGACGTACAATATTCTTTCTAACGACCTTTGTGTCGCTTCGTAGCTGTACAATTCCAAGTGGGGATTCGTACGAGGAACATCGATACTGATCTGATGCCAAATGGCTTCATCGAGCCCACGACCTCGTCCACGGTTAGCCGTTGGAAATGCTGAAGCGCCAGCAATACCAGCCGATACAGGGCCTGTGCTACTTGCGGTCCCCCGCTCAAATGCTTGTCGAACTCCTTCCAAGTACTCTTTTCTTTTCCTTTCTAGTGTCGTGACTCTCCGTTCGCTGCTAGTTGGGAGATACCCAAGAAGAACTTGCCATGCCATTGCACGGACTTCAGAGGGTACACCTGACCAAGCGGAGTCTCGAAGCTCGGATAAGGATATTGTGCTTGCTTGCAATATTCGTTTGAACTTATTGATCCTGGTTATTCGTGCTGAGTGCTCTTCCATCTCCTTGGCGGAGGCATTTGGGGGGACGGAAGGATGTGAAATCAAATGTAAAGAATTGGCCGGGTCGCGAAGTATTTCTTGATATTGCGGTCGTAAGATCTTGCCTTCTGACTTCTTCGCCGTGGGATAATTGGGAATGCCCCGCTCTTCGGCGATGTCTCCGCTGTCTATTCCACGCCATGCTGTTGAACTAAGACCATTCTTATTAGCTGTACCCCCAGGGTCCTTGCCTTTTGCACCGTCCTTCCGTCGCCCCTTCCGTCGCATGCTCGCTATACTTGGCAGGCCAAACTCGTCCTCGTCATCCTCAAACATAATATCACCCGCCTCTTCCTCATCGTCGTCCCAGTCATGATTCGTGGCGCGTAAAAAGTTGGTATATGACTTCCGGATAGGAGGTGAGGTCGTGCTTCCTGCTCGAACGGGCGGTAGGCTAGACTCGCGACTGTGAGTAGCGGAGGGAGGGGTTCGTGGACGCGAACCAGAGCCGGAGACACTCCTGATATGATCAGCAGCTGCGCAGAAAGATAGGATATTGCGCGTCGGTACAGTGAATTGAAGTTGAGTATGTCGGCATGCGAATAGGAAGCGCCTATTATCTTCTTGTTCTCGTAGGGCTTTGTTGAATTGGACGATGTTCGAAAGAATGGAGAAGCCGATCTGGCAGTAAAGTATTAAAACGTGCTACCTATATACGTAGTAAAGATTTCTTTGACGTACGAAGAGCGATCTGTACAAAGGACGGAGCAAGCTGTCAGCTACTTCGGAGGTTTATGATGGTGGCAGCGAAAGGCATTGTACGGACCGACCTGGACCATTTCCTAAATTCAAAGTCAGCAATCCCGGATCCATGCGCAAGAGAGGTCGATGGGGTAATATATACCTGCTGCTGCTTCTTGGAAGACATGTTGGGGAGGTGTGGAAACGAACTGATGCGGCCCCGCTGTGTTCGCCCGCCGCGTTCGAGGTTGGCACACCTACAGCCACATATCGGCGGGCCTGAATGCCAAGCCCGGCGCCCGCCCTAGCTCGTTCGGGTCCAAGCGTGCCTTTCTAGTCTCATCAGTCTCCTCACATTGGCGTCAGGCTCTGTTCTCTCACCCTGCGCCCGACTAACACCTTTGTCTCGCTTACTCTCTTCAGCCCAGCCCTTCATTGCTGTCAATACCAGCAGTCGAAGCCGCGGCCGCTTGTTCTTTTCTTCTTTTTCTTCCTTTATCCCTTTTCGCCCACAGCCGCCAGGACGGGCGCGCTTACTCGATAGGTGACTGCTCGAGCTCTTGCTTGTGGACGCGACCAGCCTGAAAGAAGTCGCTTCCACAGGTTCTTTTTTGATCACTTTTCTAGCACTACATAATCACAACAGTTACCCAACATGGCCGACGACAACTTTGAGGACGATATCTTTGATGATCTGTGAGTGCTTTCGCGTTGCGCGGGTGGCCCGGCCCAGGTCGCGCGACATACCTCCCTGTCTGGATTTCAGCTAACAGATCATCAGTTATGATGAAGAACCCGCATCAAAGTCCGCGCCTGCCGCGGCACCCGTCAGAACAGAGCCAGAACCAGCCAACGCACAACCGGTCAACGAGCCTGTTCCAGACATATCGCATAATATGGCGGAGAGTGCTGCCCCGGTGATGCAGGAGGCAGGCGTTGGAGCTGAGGACTCACATATGGATGGGTCGGCTTTCAATGGCAATGGCAATCAGGCATTCGACAACGCTCCTCTAGAAGACGATAATTATGGCCCGATCAATGTCAAGGAAGATGGGTAAGTTTAATGCATTGCTTGAGTTTAGTCTTTTCTGCTCTTTTGTTTTGCGCATCGGCTGGTCTAGAAGCTGGATTTATCGACCTCAACAACGTTGTAGACAAGCGTGTTGCGGTTTGAAAAATAGCGGCTCCATAATGTTTTCATAGCTGGACGATTTTCGATGATATACGATAATGCTCGAACTATTTCCCTACGAAACCAAGATAATATGGTGGTCTCCGTCGCTGCGAAAACATTGGGCCTGGATGATCCCCGATGATGCTTTGGAGGTGCATAGGCTGGGCAGGCTGTGGATAGTGGCTACAACATGCTGGCGAAGAGGGTGTCTTTACAGTCAAGATTGCACGGGATTAGGTCGCATGACAGACTGGTACGGGCACGACACGGCAGCTTGGCTGCCACTCTCGAAAACAAACTACAGAGCATACAGTGGCGAGGCAGCGTTCCCTAGTGCGTAAGCAGTTTGCTGGGAAGAGAGGAGATTTTAAATATTCAACAGCTCTGCTATCTGAGGATCGTCCAACTTCACGCCTCATCCAAGAGGGAAATCATAGCTTGCCGGCGATTTGGGCAACGCCTCATGTCGATATATACCTAGGTACTTGATAGCGCGTACCAACACGCAAGCTGAGGGTAGTCCGTCGAGATGGAGGATTGATTATTATGTCAAGCGTCCCCTCTCGATTCCATAGCAGAACACAGACGCTTCGTCCGAATCATACTGTGCCTTTGCTGGGCTACTACTTCTACTTGTCCGTCAAATGGTGGATAGATGCCGACCTCATCAGCTCGGTTTTTGGGCGAATGCCATCCACGATGCGAGCCTTGTCTGTTTGGAGTTGGATGCGGCGCGGTTGACCACGTGCTTATTTACGACCCCCAAATCACTTTGCCGCCTTACGTCACGCAGCTTTCTCAGCTGCATCCAACAACATCCAGCGAGTTTGGAGTGGGAAAAGTTGCAACATGCTTCTCTTGTTCTTATTGGATACGAGATTCTACCAGATAGAGCAGGGTTCGGCTTACCAAGGCACTGTAAATCCTATAAGATGCAGGCAGCGGACTATACATTCCCGGAGCAAGGAAAATAAAGCCATGTACTATTTTAGTTGTGGTTCGTTCTACCTTTTGGACCCCAACAATCGTATGGCGCACATAGGAAGAGATGCTATGTGCGCACCCGGACGTTGGATCTTTGCGGTCTCAATGTCTATGCCTGGATCAATCTTGATCGCTCAAGGGATCGAGCCGAAACTGAATTTCGGATACTGCTTTGCCATAACTTGCTATGGCACTGGAAAACGAGCACAAATCTGAATTAGAACCATCACACTCCCAGAATCCACGCCAAGAAATTCTCGTCTAGACCAGCGATGCGCTTTGAATGCAAATCCATGTTGTTTTTCGATTTGCTCTCTTTTTTTTTACTGCAATGCTGACGTTCATCTAACAGAAAAATGTTTATCGGCGGATTGAATTGGGAGACCACGGAGCGTAAGTCCTTCCCAAACTTAGGCATTTGATGTACATAATTGCCTGAGGTGGATTATGTTTTACGCATTGAAGCAGACTTGTTGACACAAATGCATAGAATCACTCAAGGACTATTTCTCACAATTTGGCGAGGTCAGCGAGTGCACAGTCATGCGCGATAGTGCAACTGGGCGCTCCAGGGGTTTCGGCTTCCTCACATTTAAAGACCCCAAATGCGTCAACATCGTCATGGTGAAGGAGCACTATCTTGACGGCAAGATTGTAAGCAACCTCGCTCATGCCTAGTTTCACAACTCTAATTATCGTTATAGATTGATCCGAAGCGCGCCATTCCTCGTGAGGAACAAGAACGAACTGCGAAAATCTTTGTTGGCGGCGTTAGCCAGGAAGCGACAGAAGAGGACTTTACAAACTTTTTCAAACAGTTTGGTCGAGTGGTTGATGCTACTTTGATGATGGACAAGGAAACCGGTCGACCTCGTGGATTTGGTTTCGTCACATTTGATGGCGAGGCTGCCGTCGATGCTACTTTACAACGACCTCTTTCGATTCTTGGCAAGCCCATTGAAGTAAAACGAGCTCAACCTCGTGGTAACATGAGAGAAGGAGAAGATGACAACAAGAAGTTTGGTCGAGGAAAGTTTGGAAATCGTGAAGGTGGTACGGATTTCAACCAGCAACAACAACAACAGCAACAGAACACGAGCGCACAAGGTGGCAACGGTGCAATGACGCCTGCTATGATGGCTCAGTACTGGCAGCGAATGCAGCAATACTTTCAGCAAATGCAACAACAATTAGCGCAAGCCCAGGGAGGAGGCATGCCTAACCCCATGGCAAATATGGGAGGAGGTATGAACCCAGCTATGATGCAACAAATGATGGGAGGTATGAATCGCAACACTGGAAGTCCTCTGCAGCAGAATATGGGCGGTCAGATGAACCCAATGCAGATGCAGCAGATGCAACAGATGCAACAACAAATGCAAATGCAGCAAGGTGGTGGGTTCGGAAACAACCAAGCCGCCATGATGGGCGGCCCACGACCTGCTTACAATGCACAAGAGCAACTTGCCTTTGAACAGCAAAAGTACGAACAGCAGCAGGCTCGCCGAATGCAACAACAAGGCGGATATGGGGGCCAAGGAGGCCCAACGAGCTGGGAGGGCATGTATGACGATATTCCACAACCCTCGATTCCTTCCGGGCCAGCAGGTGGTCGTGGACAAGGCAATTTTGGCAGCAAGCAGAACAGCCGGGCACGCCAAGGGTCTTCACAGCCACCTACAGGTCCTAGCAACGCACCTGCGAATGCTCCAACAGGCCCTAAGAATGCAGGCAAACCGGGCGCCAATTATCGTGGTGGCGGTAGAACCAACAACTATAGGCATACTCCGTATGGTCCACGTGGTTGAGCTTCGACTACCATAGTGCGACAATCATTCTCACCGGTTAATGTCAAGCTCAAAGGATTTTTTCAACTGCATGACTCTTTCCTAGGGTTCCATCAGTCTGGCGGTGGTTATCGTGCAACGAACAGAGGCGCTATTTGTTCTCCATTTTCCTTTTCCCGCCCATGCTTCCCGGCGTCTACGGTATATGGTTTATGGTCTTTAACTAAAAGGTTATTTGGCCGAATAAGAAGACTAGTCTTCTTTTCTAATGGGTGGTATTGGGTCTTCAATGTACAGTAGCCACAGGTTCTGAGTTATACAATGTTTCGTGACATCTTGAATGCCTATCTACTAAAATACATTGTACACTGTGAATCCCACAAATTGGGTTAGAAAACATTCCAGGACTATTTCTTCACACCTCTCACAAACAGAACTAACCACCAATGAAGCGAAGGTGAGTGAGAGTGACAGCGACAGCGGGAGTGAGGACAATATACCACGTGATATGATGACAAATAATGGTCTGTGCGGTAATCAAACCTTGGCAGATTCTAGGGCTTTGATCCAGCCCTCCTCCCTAATCTCAACCCTCAACTCAACTATCACCACCATCACCCTCCATCGACTCGGGCGCCAGGAAATACATCACCGCGCGCCCACGTCGTCTTTCTTCCTTCTTTCAATACCTTTTCAGAGGCTCTCTACGCTCACTTTCGGATCGAGCGACAGCTTAGTCGCCACACGTGGGTGCGTCAGACCAACTTTACCCTTTTATCATCGGAGCGACGCTGGTCGCCCTCCCTGCTTCTACGTAGTAATAAAGTTGTTGCGCTTTTCTACAAACTGTCTGCCTCGTCGCAAACTGCATCTGCTTTGCTGGAATTACTGCATCTGCAGTCACCCGACGCTCTGAGTGATTGCCTCGGCGAGTCGCCGTCTAACTCCGCCTCTTAGGCCATCAACTACTCTACTGCGAATATGACTTCCTCAGTCTTTTACAAGTTCAAGAACTCTAAGGAGCCAGAGCGCATCGTCTTCGATGGCACGGGAATCTCAGTCTTCGAGCTGAAGCGTGACATCATTGCCGCCTCTGGGCTCGGTGACGGCACAGACTTCGACCTCCACCTATATCCTGAAGATCAACCAACGACCGAATATGACGACGATACAACAATAATTTCACGATCGAGTACTGTCATAGCAGTCCGTCGTCCGGCTGCCCGCGGCCATGGAAGAGCTGCCCGTTACGTCTCGGGACGCGCACCAGTTCGATCGATCAAGAAGGACTCCAAACCTACAACAGCGCCTGCTGCAAGTGGCGCAATGAGCGAACAAGATGCCGAAGCCGCATTTTTGGCCGAATCAGCACAGGTTTGGGATGCACAAAAGGAGACATTGTCTCATGCGAAACCAGTCTATCATAAGAAGAAGCCGGTCAACGTACCAACGCATGACCCACCACCAGGCTATGTTTGCTATAGGTGTCAGAAGAAGGGACACTGGATCCAGGCATGTCCGACCAACGATGACCCCGATTTCAAGCCTGTGCCCCGAGCAAAGCGGACCACCGGAATTCCGCGATCTTTCCTCAAGACCGTTGAGAAGCCAGTAGATGAAGAAGACGCGCGTGGAGTCATGCTGAACGCTGAAGGAGAATACGTACAGGTTATGACGGATACGAAGACTTGGGAGAAATTTCAGGAAAAGGCGAACGCGTCCAAGGCCCAGGCTGCGAGTGCCGATGCCGCTAGTAAGGAAATAAGGGAACGGGGCCTCGAATGCCCAATTGATAAGCGAATGTTCGTGGAACCGGTAAAGACTCCTTGCTGCGGTAAGACGTACTGCCATGATTGCATTGAGAATGCGCTTGCGGATGGGGATTTAATTTGTCCGAACTGCTCAAAGGAGGGTGTACTCATTGATGATTTGACTACGGATACGGAAATGGTGGAGAAAATTCGGGAATACGAAGCGGAGAAGGCGAAGGAGAAGTTGGACAGGGAGCAACAAGCTAAGGAAGAAGCTAAGGCGGCTGCAAGACCCTCTTCTCCCTCTAACAATAAAGATGAAAATTCTATGCCCCCCTCTACTGATGAGAAGGCAAAGGCTAGTGATACCGAACAAACTGGTTCCAAGTCACCTAAGCCGAGTACCAGTAGTGTTCCCCAGTCTACTTCTAGTGCTAAGTCTCCTCTTACTGCTGCAGCAAATCCTGCATCGTCTGCTACTCCAGGCGCTGGCGACAATGGCTCGGATACTGACACCTCAACAACCTCAAAGAAGAGAAAAGAACCACCAACTGACATAATGCCACCAACTGCACCAAAGGCTATGCGACAACAACAGGAACAAGAAGAACGACAGGCTCAGGATCAATCATCAGCCATGGAGAAAAACTTCATTGAGTCTATGGAAGCCCTTAAGAACATGCCGCAGAACATGCCCATCATGCCAAATCCCAATAACATGGGAATGAGTATGGGTATGCCCATGAACCCGATGATGGGAATGATGAACCCCCAGAACATGAATGGAATGAACGGAATGAATCCCATGGGTAACATGAACGGATTCAATAGTATGAACAACTGGAACGGAGGATACAATAACCAAGGCTTCCAGAACAACATGGGCTACGGCAACATGAACAACAACAACAACTGGAATGGTGGATATGGCAATATGGGATTCAACAATATGGGCGGCATGAACAACATGGGCGGGTATGGCGGGAACTGGAACCAACAGCAGGGATACGGCAACATGGGGTTCAACAATAATAATATGGGACCAAATGGTGGCAATTTCCCAAACCAACAACGAACAGTCTTCTCAGAACAGCCAAGTCATCAAGATGCGTATGAGCGAAAGCCACTGAATCCGCACCGCAGCCAGAACAAACATCGCAAAGCCAGGGCCCCAGACTTCCACTATGTCTAATGCCAGCGCCCCAATATAAATACAGGGGCTTACTGGACCACTCCAGCATGATTTCACTTCATTGGTGCATGTTTCACAAGACATACTTTACGGTTCGCCACTTCTCGGTTTTGATCGATATCCCGTGCGACAACTATTACTCCTTCTACTATCTGCCGAACACTTGTTATAGCTATGCCGAAATATCGAGTGTTTGACAAAGACGTCATATCTCCACATACAAGACCATCATTCAACCCCAGGACTTCGACTATGCTTCGTGTACATTACCAGAATTTCAGCACTACGACCTCTACGAGCAGGATCACAGGATAGACAGCTCGCACTTTATTTCCTTTACTTTCCCATCACATTCTCAACCCATACAGACGTTTTCTGCATAAGGATGAACCGATTCTAATGGGTTCTGGCGGTACCAGGCGTTTTCATTTTCAAATCGGGTACAATCACATCTACCTCCGTGACATGAGGCCAAGTGTATGGCGAGGCAGTTTTTTTTCTTTTTCGATGATTGGACGGCGCACCCTCCTGCGACTTATCACATTGTTTCCTACACTATCCTTCACTGCTGGGGGTCTTACGGGTAGGCGGTTTATTTAACAGGGCATGCGGTCAAACAATTTGGTCTTTTTTGTTCTTTCGTGGACCAGCACCTTGTTCTTTGGATTGGGGGTGGGGGCGTTTTTTATGCTGCACTTCTCTCATTTTACTTGTTTCTGGGTGGTGTTGCTAGGCTGGTAGGCTGGCAAGTAAGAAGGGAGGTCAAACAGACAGACAAACAAGTCCAGACTACAATTTTTTGGGAATCAGGGGAGGAAATGGTATCAAGGGATCCCTCTAGAGTTTTGGTGTCAACGAGGGTTTCGACTTACGTAGTCAGAAAGACGAACAAAAATCACAAAAAGATGATATCTACAAATCAGCCTAGCTTCTCAATCAAATCAGACAAAAATTGGTGAAAAGATAACAAAAAATTTATTGATTTTGTAAACGGTTAACTCTTTTCCTGGCAATTTTCTCTCTTTTTCTTTCTGGTAGTAGGAGGTCGTGCAGTCCAAACCTAGGAGTGATGTGCACGCTCATGTACGTATATTGAAAAAAGAAATTGAAAAGAACTACTTCTATTAAAATAATATCGATGCTGTGCTATTTTGTGATGCTTGCTCCCTTACGTGCCCATTTCGCATCCTGCTTGCACCAAATCTACAAAAAAAAATCATTGTCAACAAATACCCTCTCAGTGCTTTCTTTGCTTTTTTTTTAATCATCTCGCTACGGAGTTTGATTTTCACACAACCCATCATGGGCATGAATTTACACGAGTACCTGCCCGAGTAACTTACCCACCAAATTCCAATGCATGAATGCATGGTAGAAAAGTGTATATGTAGTCCAGTTAAGCTTTTTGTATCCACTGCCCCCTTACACTCGCTACATGGCTAAGCTACAGCCTCTCGATTCCGATATCCGTCTTGGGAGATAAGCACTTGCAGCAAGGAGGTGGTGTGTGAGAGACGCCACTGCCGGTTTCTGCAGTGAACTGCATGTATGGCTTGTTTGCTTGTCTTTCTGAATGCAGGGAAAGGAGAAATAAGATATGTGTGCAGAATGTGCGCATATTTATAGGTAAGGGCGGGCATTGATAGTAGAGCATTCTCCACAATAAAAAGCACAAGAGAGGCAAATCACCTCACCGGCAGAATGCACCAAGTATATAAAGAAGTAATTTATGGATTCGTTAAAAGTATCGTCATTCATATGCTCATACACATAGTCATGAAAAAGGAATAATAGGTCTAGCCTGAAAAGGCCAAAGGAAGTCTGAGTCGAGTCGTGAATGTATATAGCTATCCAATCCGGTCTGATCTTGAACATTTCTCTACCCATTTGCGCGACCTGTTCAATTTATGAAGTCCCGAATCTCTTTTATAATGGAAAACGCCATCGCTAAGTGCCCTTCAGAACAGAAAACAGAGAAGAAAATACAAACATAAAACTACCTCTATGCGACTCTTGGTTGGGTCTCATCGGTATGGCCGAAGTTCCACCTCTTTAAGTGACATGGGTGGACTCGGTGCCTTGGGCGCCGGCAGTGCCAGCATAGATCCTGGCCTCGTCTCTCGGAGATCCGGATCCCTCTCTAACTCGGAAATTTCATGTGCCCGCCCAACATGGTTGACCAACGATTCCACGGTTCGGCAAATGGCGTCGACATCTCGATGCTTGTTGCATAGTACGCAGGCGTACTCACCGTCTGGAGTGTGGCATTTGATAACGAAGCGCTGCCCGAGGTGAAATTCACGCGTCTCCATAATCTCCTTTTCAAGGCCCCTTTCGACGATAATGACAGGTGTGCGCTTCCCAATTTGCCAGAAGTCGTCAGATGTCACGTCGAGTCGGAGACCGCAGTCAGGGCAGCGACAGTCACCACCTGGAGCGAAGCTGCCAGCGAGGGGCTTGTGTGAGATGTACTGTAAATCAAGGCTATAACGGCAGAAGAGCTGACTAGCTTCCGATTCAACGATAGAGGATGCACGTTTAGGTGGAGGAAGAGCCTTTTGCGGCGGTTCACTGGTAGTGAGACGTTGTTGTGCGTCGCGCAGAGCATCGAGAGAACCTTCTCGGGCGGCGTTGGAAGCCGCAACGAGTTTGGCCATGTCGGCCCGACTCAGTTGACGGTCGTTATAGAGGGCGTCTTGGAGGACAGAGATGACAGTTTGCTGAAGGGCGATGATTTGGGCTTGGAGTCTGTTCTCGGTGATTGCTATAAAAGATTAATACAATCACTTATGTTCACTACTTGGTAGGAACTTACTATCACCCATAGCGAACTTCCTGCCATACATCCCGTAGCCTTCATCAAACTGCCTCTGGATCAAAGCTCCAGACCTCTCAAAGCTATCGCCAAGCTCGTCCCGCTTTCTCAACTCCTTCTCGCGGTCCTCCCTCTTCTTCTCTGAGCTTTCAATCTGCTGCCTGAGCTTCTTGATCTCGTCATCTTGCCTTGAGTCACGCTTCGTTTGTTTACGCTTCTCGGCGATGCGATCCCATAGTCCCATAGAAGAAGTGAACGTCCCCACCAGAGTCGAGCAGAGAGTGGCTATTATGAAGGTTTTCTGCGCGCCATGAGTGTTAGTGAGAAGACAAGAAATTGATAATGCACTAGAACTATTAAGTGAGATAGGAAATATGTTACCTTGAGATTTTTCTCCTCTATCATATTGGCGTAGTTCATCTTGGCGGTAAAGGGCTGGTGAACAGCTCGGCTCATAAGTCCTGTGGAGAAGGAATAGAATACAAGGGAGGATAAAGGGGAAAGAAAATAAGAGCAGTCGCTTGGCTCGTCAGTAGCTCCCGCTGCTCAGCTAAGAATGATGGGATGGTCCTAGATAGCTGACAGAAGATGAAGAACCGTTCGGTCAAGTGTGGGAAGAAGAAGTCTCGGAGAAATAATAGGAACCCAACACGGCGACAGCGATCAATAGGCCGGCCACATCAAACAGACTCGAACCGTCCCGCTTTTTAGGCGCGCACCCGTTTCGGACAAATCGTGCGAGATGATTGCTCAATGTAGGCCTTGTGCATCATGGTGAGAATTGCCGCACGCTTGCGCTGACCGCAACTTGTCGTGTCGCGGCGGCGCGAGTGGTGGGTTGCTGCGTGACGTCACCCCGCCTCGGCCGCGCCCATGTCTCTTGCAGTCTCTACGCCTTTCTTACGCTCTCCAACCCATCTGAACCATTCTTCCCACCCGGCTAACCCCGATTTTGTTATCTTGCAGGATCTGCGCTGTACAGCTGCTGGCTGCTGCATACAATGTGACGGCGTCATGTCGTGCGTTTGTTTCCATGGCCGCCCGAGGTGTTCATTCGGTGTCAGGAGAGGAGAAACAGAGCATCAAGTGGGAATGAGCACATGAGGGAATTTATTCTAGTCACGTGCCTTCACTATCACCGACGTCACATGTGCCGGGATACTGAGACGCGGAGAAAAACAGTCAAGCCGGCAGATGGAGATTAAGCAGTAAGCCAAGCCATGTAAAAGGATCATGTATATTGTGTCTCCAGTCCTATATCCCTACTTCTATACCTTACACGAAACACAAGCACAATGACATCTAGGCGCTGGCCTCTGCCGTCAGCTGTCTGTTCGATACACTACCCTTCTTCCACGCATGCTCTGGATCCTGCTTCTTCTCCACTCTGCTCTCCTGCCCCTCTGGGCCCCAGCCGCCACCCCCAGGAGTGTGAATGATAATCCGCTCGCCCGGTCGCATGCTAGCGGTGTTCTTAGCACCCAGGTTGATATACCTATACTCGACCTCTTCATCCTTTGTCTCATGGACAAGCGTCTTCTCCTTCTCTTCTAAGCTTTGCACAGCTCCACCTGTTGTGGCTTCTTTCTCATTATCCTGAGCAGGCAACTTGGAGTCAGAGTTCTTGTCGATGGCCTTCTTATCTACCTTTCGGGCCCAGATGTTTAAGCCACATGCAGCCTCGCCGCCACCTTCCATGCCATAGGGATGGTACACTCTTCGCTCGCTCAGAATACTGACTTGCACAGGGATACGGAATTCAATGTCGCGGATCACACCTTCACCTCCCGGGTGCATGCCCTTTCCTGCACTTCCCTCGCGTAAACTGAATTCTCGTAGCAGAACAGGATAACGTCGCTCAAATACTTCAGAGTCTGTGATACGCGTGTTCGTCATGTGTGTGTGCACCCCTGAAGTGCCATTCCACGTCGCGCCGGCGCCTGAGCCACCAGCGATAGTCTCGTAGTATCCGAAGCCCTTCTGCTCCTTACGTTCAGGCGAACCATTAGAGAATGAAGTGCCACCAAAACCGAACGTAAGATTGTTGGTGTCACCTTGACTAGCTGCGCAAGCTTTGAAGGCCTTGAGCACAACATCTGTGACGCGCTGACTAGTAAGAACATTACCTCCGACGACAGCAGCATTGTCCGAAGGCGATAAAAATGACTTCTTCGGAATGAGGACATGGATCGGCTTGAGACAGCCTTGGTTGAGTGGAATATCCTCACTGATCAAACACCGTAGACAGTAAATGATTGCCGAATATGTGACTGCCTCAGGTGCGTTGATATTGCCGTATACCTCTGGGCCTGTGCCGCTGAAATCGAAGACGGCCTCCCCCTTCTCTGGGTCAATAGTGACCTTCAGACGAATTGGTGATCCATCATCCATGAATTCCTCAGCAGACAAGTCCTGACCCTCAAAGCGCTTGTAGACTCCTTTGAGTAAGTTACGGACAGAAGCCTCTGCGTTGGCTTGAATGCTGTGCATGTAGAATTCGACAACCTCTTCGCCATAGTCTTCCATCAATGTGCTAATTAGATTGATGCCTTTTTGGTTAGCTGCAACCTGCGCTTTCAGATCATTGATATTATCGCTCAGGCAGCGAGTTCCAGAGCAACCTGGATACTGGCCTGGCTCGTCCAACAACAGTTCTGTTATTCTCTTCTCGTTGAAGTGACCCTCGGATACGAGCTTCTCGCTCTTGATAGCCGCACCTTCTTGGTAAAGCTCTCTTGATTGCGGTGGCATGGATCCAGGCAGTATTCCACCAATATCGGCATGGTGAGCGCGAGAGGCAACATAGAAGATGATGTTGTCTCCACTAAATGCAGGGGTAATGACAGTGATATCAGGAAGATGCGTACCACCAAACATTGGGTGGTTAGAAACAAGGACATCGCCACGTTTGAGCTTGCCTTTCCAGATAGCAGCTTGTTTGCGAACGCAGGTAGACATACTGCCCAGGTGAACGGGCAAATGTGGGGCTGTATACATGTCAGCACAATAATGTAGAGCGATTTGGAATCAACGTACCGTTTGCAACCAGACCGCCGTCTGCGTCGAAGAGCGCACATGAGTAGTCGAGACGCTCCTTCACATTTGTAGACACGCTAGTCTTCTGAAGTGCTCGGCCCATCTGCTCTGCAATCGCCATGAAGCGATGGGCGAAAATACTGAGCATGATTGGGTCAACCTCCTTCGTGTCGATCTTCTTGTCCTGACCGTCACTCTCGCCAATGTTGATCACAACGTGAGTGTTGATGAGCAATGCGGAGGCGCCAGGGGTGACAATAATCGTCTGTGTGCCATCCGCAATAATAGCTGGTCCCTGAATACGGTCGCCGACCTCCAAATCCTCCAACTTATAAATGGAAGTGTCCTGGCGACCACCTTCGAAGAAGACTTTACGAGTATCATAGAGCTTCTCGCCTTTGGGTACGTCTTTGGGCTTGATCTCCTTGAGCTGCTGGTCGACTGTCTTCTCCAGGCCCTCGAAAGTCTTGCCGATTCCTCGAGCGCGCACATCGTCAACAATGATGTCGCGATCAGGGAGAGTAAAACCAAATTCCTGTTCATGCTGCTTGACAAATGCTTTACCAAAAGCCCATTCGTCACCGCCAAATTCCTTCTCGGCTTCCTCTTTCGTAGGCTTAACGATCATCAGTGCCGACTCAGTGCCTCGGTATCGCAGATTGAGATATTCTTCAAAATGGATCTGGTCCTCTTCGAAGCCTTGGTCCTTCAGCGTCGCGGTAGACTTGGCTTTTAGCTCGTGCATCTTCTTCTGGAGATATTCCCGTACATCCTTCTCATCTGACCATACCTTTGACTCTGGCTCCTGTCGCTCATCAACCACATCCGCCAACGCCATACCATATGCCGAAAGTACGGAAGAATATCGATGTACAAGAATCTGAGAGATCCCCAGAGCTTCTGCAATGGCTACTGCGTGCTGACCACCAGCACCGCCAAACGTCGCAAGTCGGTGCTTGGAGGTGTCATGTCCTCGTGCTTCGGTTAAGCTGCGAATAGGTCGTGTCATCGTCTCATTAGCAATCTTGATGAAGCCATGGGCGATGTCGTCCAGCGACATCTCCTTGTCCTTATTATCACCCGCAACCTCCTTGTTGATCTGTTCGGCGAGCTCCTTGAATAACTTCTCGCTTGCTTCCGCATCGAGGCCCTCGTCTTCGTTCTTTCCAAAGATCTTGGGGAAGAAATCCGGCAGTAGTCGGCCGAGGAACAAATTTGCATCAGTGATTGTCAATGGGCCATCTTTTCGGTAGCACGCTGGTCCCGGGTGTGCGCTCGCGGATTCTGGTCCAACAACGAAGAGACCATTCCTCCAAAAGAGTCGAGAGCCTCCACCTGCAGCCACAGTATTGATATCGAGCTGTGGCGATTGGATAGTAACGCCCGCGGTTGTCGTCTCGAAAACATGATCGTAGCGTCCTGCGCCGTATCTGCTTACGTCCGTACTTGTTCCGCCCATATCGAAGCCGATTACTGGGATCTTAGTTTCGGGGTCGTATGAAGTGAGCGCATACCCGACGACACCTCCAGCAGGACCAGATAAGATGGCTTTGAGGCCAGAGAAGATATCTACGTCTACCAAACCCCCGTCCGATTGCATAAATTCGCATCGTGCGCCCTTAGAGCCTTCTTCACGCTTGACGCTCTTGGTACCAAGACCACCTTCAAAACCCTTTGAGAACCCATCAATATATTTCCTGATGGCGGGGGTAAGGTAGGCATCTGCGCAGGCAGAGGTCGCTCGTGGCACCAACTTAATCATGGGCATGAGTTCATGGCTCAAGCTGACATGCTCAAAGCCAATCTCTTTCGCGATTTTACCAACCAACGCTTCGTGAGTGGGGTAGGTATATCCGTGCATTAAGCATACAGCAATGCTTCTGAGCCCGCTGTCGTATACCTCCTGTAGCTGCTGTCTAATCTTCTCCTCCTGTGGCCTCTGAAGTATCCGTACTGTCTCTCCAGACAACCCTCTCACAAGCTCAGTATTCGATCCAGCTTCCTCAATTGATTGCGCTTTTGTCAGATGTCTCTCTGGGTCTTCTGCATAGTCTTCTAACGTGACACGCTCATCGATCTCTACAACTTTCTTATATAACACTTCTGGTTTTCTGATATCCAACGCAAAAATGTTCGGGCGTGATTGGTTTCCAATTGTCAAGCAGTCTTTGAAACCCTTGGTAACTACCATAGCAATATCTTCGCCCTTGCGCTCCAGTAGCGCGTTTGTCGCGACTGTAGTACCCATGCGTATACTCTCAATTTTGGACGTGTCGAGGGGTTCGCCGCGGGGAATGTCTTTGCCGGTGAATTTGGAAAGAAGGCGCCGGATGCCTTCAAGGGGTGCATCCTCGTAGTTCGCGGGATCTACGGATAGGAGCTTAATGAGGATGTCGTCTTCCATCTTTCCTGTGCCGGGGTTGCCGACACAGTCTGTGAAGGTGCCGCCTCGCTATTGTCATCAGCATTGCCATGGATTCATGTTTCTTTTTCACAGAATGTACACACATCTATAGCGATGCGGATTCCCCGCCCCGTTATCTCTGGAGCAGCCATGCTGAGGGTTGTTACACGGATATTGATGGAAAGATCTCAGAAAAAAAGCTATCGAGAAGCTTGAAGGGAAAGAAAATGCATCAATGAGAGAGCAACGAGCAGAAAATGTAGATGAGCAAAAAGTGATGTGAAAATAATATCACGATGGTTGCACGCCCATCTGCAAGAGTGGGGTGCTCTGGTTTGTCAGGTACCCCGCGATTATGGTGGTTTGATCGGGAAATGCGTCATCGGACCGCCTATCATCGGGGAACTGGTGGGGACTTTCCGAATTGACCATTGTAAACTCCGAGGCCGGACGAGTTCATTGAGGCAGAGTGAAAGTGAAACGAAAATACCTTGTGAAATGAGGGCAACAACTACACATGTTACTTAGCGCAGACTCCATTACCTTCAAGCCTAAGACCACAAACCTAAGAATCCATGTGCTGACTATAGTCGGTATGTTGCAGTTGTATCGGCCAAATGTTCGATTAATGCCTCTAATTTATTTTTGAACTGAAAATAGTACACATAAATGCGTTATAGAGAGACGTGCGGTATTCCTTTAAGACAATGACCAGAGGTCATAGCTGGGAGAGGGTGTTTAAATCTGGGAGATGATCACTCGTATTAGATGGACAGACTCAAATCTCAAAAGCTCTAAGAAGTCTTGCCTTGCCTCAAGGGTTGAGATTTCAATGACGTATTCATACTGAAAATCAGAAACTCAGTACAGAACCTAAAGCTCTAGCGGATGATACTACAACTGCCGAAGTGCCGTGTTCACGCCATTAACTAATCCCATGAGTTGAAATAGTCTGAAGCGGTAGTAAGGTACACCCATGAGCGAAAGAGAACATAGCACGTGTGCTTCTAACACTTGTCGTAGTAAGAGATGGGGCCAGAGGGTCCAGTCGGTCCCGTAAGGTCTCTCTTATCAACTACATAGCCAAACGGAGTCTTCCATTCTTTTTCAAGCCCCAACCTTAAAATGCGATTGTGGGCTGTTCGTCCCATTTCCAGGCCACTCATTCCGCTCCGCCAATGTTTATGCCAAGGGCGTACAGGTGCTCTCTACTACTTCGGTTGGTCTAGCGCTTATTGGCACAGAGATTGTCCCATACACACTAAGCACACGTGTATCCATCCTACACTCTGGTTGCTCGAATCTAGTTCTGGTGGTAGGATTGGGTCCTTTGACAGCTCGTGCGGTGCCTGAGTTTGCGCAATCAAAGATGACCGACCATGCAGTCCAACGCTGAACAGCAAATGAGTCGTTGCTATGGTTATTCCTCATATCCTCTAGCCAGGACTCTAGCCCACTGACTTTCCGGATGAAGCAGGGAGCAGTGCGAAAAACGAGCCGCTCTTTCCATCCCCTTGCGCCTGCATCAACATACGTGGGGCGTTGCCATGAAGATATAAGAATGCTTTTCTACATGTACTTTTCTCCCGCCAGGTGGCTGTCGACATTTGGGGATCGATTCCTAAACAGCCATGTCCATCAAACCTCTTCTTCTTTCCTTCACCCTTTTGGGTGCTGTGGTAGCTGCTCCTGGCCCTTTCCCGGGTCATGGTAACGGCAAGGACAAGTGCGCCAAGTTCGATATTGAGAAGCTCAGCCTCCGAGAAGTGGGAAGCCGAAATACTCTTGTATGTCTGCGGCGCCATAAGTCACTACTTACTGGTACTTGTTCAACTAACACTTCATTCAGGACTGGCGTATGTGGCTCGAGTTGAATGAGGAACCCATTTCTTTCTGGCATGATGTCCCCGCCTACCCCGACGCAGACAACACGCAGGTCGTCAACTTCGTTGTTGAGATTCCTCGCTGGAACGACGCAAAGCTCGAGATCCACCGCAAGGAATATCTTAACCCCATCTTCCATGACGACAAGGATGGCAACCCTCGCTTCAAGGAAAGCGTGTGGCCTCATAGGGCCATGCCTTTCCTCTACGGTTCCATCCCTCAGACTTGGGAAAGCCCCAACTTCAAACACGAGCTCACCAATGCTGAGGGCGACAAGGATCCAATCGATCTTTTCGATATCAGCCAGGACCCTGGATATGTTGGACAAGTCAAGCAGGTGAAGCTCCTTGGTGGACTCGCTGTTGTGGATGATGGTGAATCTGACTGGAAAATGCTTGGTATCGATGTCAAAGACCCGCTCGCTCCGTTCGTCAACACTCCCGAGGATGTTGAGAAGTGGCGCCCCGGCACTATCCAGGCTTTCTACAATTGGTTTGCTCTAGGGGGCGTCCCGATTATCGGCGAGACCTACCAAAACGTGACTTTCACCATCCACACTGTAGAGCAGAGCCACGGCTTCTGGAAAGACCTTGTTAATGGAAAAGCCGACACTGGCTCCATCAAGTTTGACCAAACGTCTGATAGCAAGTTGAAGAGCTATATTAATTGCGATGAGGCTACTAAGAAGTTTAATATTCCAAAGAAGAGCAATGTTAAGAAGCCGGCTGAGAAACCGGCCAAGTACAATGGCTTCTTTTATTACACTGTTGAAGGAGAGGAGATTGAGCCCGGGCTATAACGCTCAAGTGATCTAAGGATCTCATAGAAAGACTTGGTATCGAATGTACTTACAATAAAGCCACAAGTCATTAAAAACCATGAATCACCACCGCTAGCATACAAGAATCCCATGCTTACATTTGTCAATGTGATATGGAGAAGTGCGCGATAACTTTGGTCTCATAGTAACTGGTATCGGGCCTGCGGCGCTCCGTAATCGTATACGCTATGCACAGAAACCATGAGTATACGAGAGCCAACAGCACTTTTGTAATTGTTGTTCTCAAAGATGGCTGGGAGGGCTCTGTTATGCTCACTGACAGTGACCTGATTCGATAAGCTGAATAGACGACCTAAGTACCTACATAACACCGCAGCACGATCCAAGTAAGATTGAAAACCACCAAAAGTGCCTTGAGATTTCAAGACAACACACCACATCACATAGTATGAAGTCGACATTATGTATTTGGGCAGCATGTAAAGAAACATGCGCTCGACAAATATTTTCATTGAAGTTATTTTTCCTACTCAAGCCACCGGGGCGTATTCCCATACCGAGAAGCCGCAGAAGAAAATAAAAGTCATTCGCATACAAGTCCCTCAATATATTGGAACAATGCTGTGACACATGATATCACCCAATCCACCAACATTTGTTTCATTCATTCATCCATGCATGTTACATATCCAATCCTCCATCATCACGGCTCACTACGCTTAGAACTTGCGCATGCGGGCACCGGGAGCAGGGGCAGCAGTGCGCGCAACCAAGTTGCCAGTAGCGGTAGCAACGCAGGCGCAGACGGCACTAGCAGAGGCCTGTACTTGGATAGCGGTCACAAGGCCGCAGCTGCTGATTACGCAGGCCTGTGCAGAGGCTTGGATGGCGGAAGAGCTGGAGCAGCGGCAGCGGTAGTTGGTGTTGTCGCAGCCTACGGCAGAGGCAGCGGAGGAGATGCAGGGAACCTTGTTGACTTGTTAGTACTTTGAAGGGTAATGCAAGCGTATGAGAAGTGGAAGACGTACACCACAGCTGGGGACGGCAGCAGCGATTGAGGAGCAGGCAGTCTGGGCGGAGACTGAGGAGGTGAGGGCGAGGGTGACGGCGGCGATGATGCTGGAGACCTTCATGATGGCGGTAGATATGAATTTCTTCTGGTGAGCTTTGATGTATGCTTTTCAATGGACTGGGGAATGTCTTTTCTTCGCGGATTCTCCACCTCTTTATATACACAACTTGCCCACGTCTTCACGGCATAAGTACCCTCCGCTGTTGATCACCATGACTAGCCTTGCCTCGCCCCCTCGCCCATGAGCTTTCCCTTCCTGCACACCATTCCGCGTCCACACACGCCCACCCCTACAAAGTGGGAAAAGCTTCCACCGGACATTCTGCATGCTGAACACAAACATCGGCATGCGGAGTAGATGATGTAGGTAGAGTAGTAGCGAGCGTTCCCCAATCCCAATTTTTTTAATTTACAGCCCGGCGGTATGTTCAGGATTGGGAAGGAGACTACGTCTGGTCACACGGGCCTATCACCACTCGGCGTATCGTTTCCAGCCAAGAGTCAATATAGTTGGGTTGTTTACCCCTGTCCTCTCCCTGCGTATTGCGGAGAAGTTGAAATGCGGGGAAGCTTGTTACCCCAGATGCGGCGTACTGGCCCGCGACCGACAGTAGTTGGCGCTCGGGACGTATCCGAAACGGGGGCTATATGCCCTGTTCTTTATAGGGTGAGTTTTGCTGCGGGAAAACGCCTTTCACATGCGAGAACCTGGGACGGGGTGTGGTGCTCAAGTTTATTCTGTGTTCCTGAGCCTCTGCATGGGTTCGAAGCTGGGAGCTGGGGTGGGTGGCGTTTCACATGTAAGTCCGAACAGATGAAAAATCATGGCCTCGAGACAATCACACAGGGAATTTTATGGAGGTGTTTCTGCTCTGAGTGATTGCGCCGTGCGAGCCAGCGGAAAACCGCGCACGGGCAGGCTAGACTTCTGGTAAGTTTGTAGTCTGGGGCCAATGAGATGGACGATGGAGACCTCGGTCAAACGAAAAATGTACCCAGGTACTTCCTAGTTCTTTTACATACTAGATAGCCAGAGAAAAGTACCGGATTACATTGTTGGAATTAAGCCACATGAAGGTCGTCATGTTCATATACTCCAGTCTAAGCACTCGTCACACCCCGAAGCATTGGCCAATGAGATTGCATTTTTTTGAAAAGTTGCTCCGCACTCGCTTCGTGAAGCTCATGAGATTGATGGAGATGTAAGAGCACTGAAAGGAGGGGGATCTCCGCCAATAGCTTGTGCATGTTCAATGAGCGACGACCCGAGGCCGGTGACTCGTTGATCAGATGTTTCTCCACCTGTACGACGCCACAGTACTAAGTTGAATGTAGGCCTGTAGTCAGTATAGGCATTTTCTAACGCAGTCTGAGATTCTGGGTTTGTGTTCTCTTCGTTGGCCAAAGTCCGCTTGTTCTTGCTCAACCACTTGCTATCTTGTTCGTTTTCGGAGCCCGTTTACTTATCTCATTCCTTTACCTACGTATTGCTTTCTCCGCTCAGGTCAAATTTTGTGTGCTCCTGCTCGACAGTTTTGTTTTAAGTTGATCTTTTTTCTCACATGCTTGCGACAAGAAGAGGTTGAGTGGCTTGAAGTTTCGAGAGACTATTATGCTTATCATCCAATTCAGTTTTCTAGACTACGAGTATGTGTGTTTTCCTAGCATTAATGAGGCCTTCGAACTATTCAGTGCTCCCTCGGCTCCTTTATCCCTCCCTAACATTTCTCATTCAGTGAGTCGGTCATTAGATACCTTCAAAGTACCAGTTCATACATTGGCCTACCCAGTCAGCCATGGTAGCGCTAGCTGGGAGATGACGCGCGCAAGTCACCCCGGCCATCTCAAGACTACGCAAATAATTGTTTAGGTTGCCAACATTCCAAGGATGGATTCGAAAGTTGGGCACATTGATCACCTCCGTCTTCCTACCCGCTAGGATATCATCGATATTAATGGAATCCAAGGAGGACACATGAAGAAGGTTATTTAGATGGGTGCCTCGATAGGCTTTGCAAAGGCGAACCGCTTGGAACAGGAAGAGACAGATAGAGTTGTGCAGGATCCACCTAGGACATGCCCAGTGTACCTGCGTCTGCGGTTGGTAGCGACAAAAGGCCAGTACCGAATTTTGAGCTTTGATATCGTGGCTCATATCCGCTTCAGTATCGCATGCGTGTAAATCGAAATTTGTCTGCGGAGCATATTGGATATGGACATGCTTCAGATGAAGGTACCACTTCGGATCTAAGGATATGAAAAAACCCGCGCCAGCCGCCAAGGGTGATTTATGTCCTTCATCTCGGGTGTAGTAAGTTAGAGTACCGTTGGCTTTCAGGCCGTACCCTTTTGTCTCAGCTCGAAGCTGTCGGCAGGTATATTGGAGCTGGTTGACCTCCCTAGTGACTATCTTGATTTTGCTCCCCCGTTTCAAAGGTGTCGTAGTACACAGCCTACTTTGCGTATTCCTGCCGAATTTCCGCAGAAAGAGACCCTCAGGTGCATAGAGAGCGAAATCGTAGACGCGGTTGCGCAGTTCGGCTGGCAAGCTATCGAGAAAGTGGCAGATACCGTCTTTGGAAGGCTTTGCAGGATTGAGGCGTCGAGTTCGCGGTCTATAGTTTGCTCCGGGGCCTGACGGCTGGTCCCCGTAGTCGTGTTTGCGTGTTGCAACCATGAGTGGGAACCTTCTACCAGATCCAAGCTTGGGTTGGGGGTAACGAGAGTACTCTGGGGTTGGGTTCGACAATGGTGGGTAAAGATGGAGAGTAGATATAGAGCGGGGAGTGAGTAAAAGGTGAAGGCTGGCGGCGTGGCGGCTGGTCTCAGTCAAGCGATCGCAGGTGAAACATAACATCGCACCTTCCAGCAGTATTTATATGCAGGCAGAGCGTTTGTCGCTGCAAGCCACAAAATTCACCCACTCGATAGATTTCGACACGCACAAAAAGAAAGGCCAATATTTTGAATGAGATGAATCTTCCTAGGGGTTTCAGCCTACTTTGCCGACATTATGTACCTTGGTAGGCAGGTGACTGTTGATGTTCTCTCCACAACGACGCTGCATCAGTATCCGTGGTAGGTCGCTTTGCTGCATTGGCTTTCAGATGGTGCTTTGTTTGCGCTGGCGGGCATATGCAGCTACAATTTGACACCTTCAAGTTTCTGAGAACTGATTTCCCATGAATATATATATGTATACAAATCATTGGAATGGTCACTTCATTTTCAAATCATTTTATTCCCCACATTCTGGTGATATCAGCAGCCTGGCGGTGGTGGAAGAGGTGGTGTGGCACTGTGGGCAGGGTGCCAGGTCATCAGGCGCTCCGTGCACGCGACTGTTGCCTCTTGCAACTGACATCACAAACACTGCAAGCTCACTTTCCCTTCCCACTTGCCTCACGCCAGCCATCCTCTCTTTTCCCCTCCGTCAACGCTCCCAGGCTTCGTGCGACGGCGACGGCGGCGACTAATCTCTTTCGTCTCACTCTCCTCAGTTAAATCTTTGCTCTGCGCCGCGACTTGCTTGTGCTCATCATTGATAAGTTCTCACCCCACAAACAATGGCCGATGCACGAGGAGAATACTGGTATTTCGACCCTGACGTCGATGCCAACAAGATCACTGTCCCCGAACTCCGCAGCATATTGCTCAAGCACGGCGTGACCTATCCCTCGTCAGCCAAAAAGCCGGTATTGGTTGCCCTTTTCAACGAACAGGTCGCTCCCCAGGCCGCGAAGATTCAACGGGCGCATGCACGCACAAAGCGATCAACGAGGGGCATCGAAGATGTGCCCTCCAGCGCCACTAGCACCACAACCACCGACGACGCTGAAGAGGAGGAGACTTTACTTCCCCCTCAACCGACACCGCGCCGGACATCGCGCCGCACGAGGGCATCGACGGAAGATGCGGATGGAGTAGCTCCCGCCCCGCGCGGGAAGACGACATCGCGCGCCGTCCCAGCAAAGCATAGTAGAGCATCCGAAGCTGATCTCGATGAACAGCCCGCGTTAAGGCGCACAAGGAAGAGCATGACTCCGGCTGTGAAGCAGCCATCTCCCGAACCCGAGGCCTGGCATCGAGATGACATTGAAAGCCCCTTTACGCAGGATAACCCTTTCCAGAGCGGCAGCTCTCCAATATTGCCCGAAACCGCAACGCGAGGTGGTCGGAGAAAGACGATGGGGTTTGAGCACAAGGAGAAACGCAAGAGTGATGCAAGTCGGCGGAAGACAGTTCAGCCGAATGTGGAGCAGCTGGACGAGGGCATTGTGGTACCATCACGCCGTACCTTCGATATGCCAATTACGCGGATAAAAAAAGAACCATCTCTCGAACCTGATATTCCTGACAGCGCTGATGCAGGCGAAGAATTCGAACCTCAAGAGCAAATGGAGTTGTCGCAGGAACGTGCAAAGGCGGGAGGCATTGACATCCTGCCACCGCGAAGACAGAAGCGCTCAAAAGCTACTGGTACGCTGAAGGCCTTCTCAATGACTCTCCTGGCAACTTCCGCGGCTGTTTTTGGCGGAGTCTGGCGACAAGAAAAGATTGCCGTAGGGTTCTGTGGCATCGGAAGACATGCTACAGGTCTCGCAGGCGTCGAAGTCCCGGAGTGGGCAAATGCGATTCTGCCACAGTGCGAGCCCTGCCCACCGCATGCTCAATGCTATCGCAATCTGGAGCTCACGTGCGATCGTGACTTCATAAGGAAAGACCATCCGCTGTCGCTGGGAGGATTGATCCCACTGCCCCCAACATGCGAGCCAGACAGCGAGAAGACGCGCAAGATTACTAGTGTTGCAGACAAGACTGTGCAGATTCTACGAAAACGCAGAGCCCAGTTCGAGTGTGGGGAGCAAGATGCTGAAGGCAATCTGGTCGAAAATCCGGAGGTGAGCAAAGCTGAACTAAAAGAGCAGCTATCAGCCCAAAAACGCAAAGGCATGACAGATCAGGAATTCAGTGAGCTTTTCGACAGAGCCTTTCCTGAAGCAATTCTCAGGGACGAGGTAGTTGAAAGCACTAACTCGTAAGTTACCACAACCTTCGTTCTCGACCGCGAATACGATTTGTCTGACGTGGGACTGTACTAATCAGATTCCTTGATACTCCAACAGAACCACTGGCGAACACCGACTCTCATCAACCTCCCTCGCCGAGCTCTCCCTCTCCTGCAGTTTCCGAAGATCCCTCCGACAATCTGTTGAACGATATCTTCTCCAGATTGTTGTAATCTTTCTCGTAATCGCGACCGGTTCTTATGGCAAGTACTCATTCACCCGCAGTCGAGCCATGGAAGAACGCGCCAAGTATCTCGCCGGTGAGGTATTCAATCGCCTTGCTGATCATGCTGCATTGAGCCATCAAGAACCCGGCGCCAATCCAGAAAAAGGCATCAGCATGGCGCAGCTGCGAGATGACGTTCTCCGCAATGAGTTCTCTTCGTCACGACGACAAAAACTCTGGGAGAGAGTGCAAAAGAAGGTTGAATTCAATTCAAATGTGCGTGCCGCAGTGAGAACAACTCACAGCGGTGATGTTGCACGAATGTGGGAATGGGTTGGGCCTGTGAAGCTACTTGAAGATGGACGGAGCAGTAGTCGTCGGGAAAGTGGACGCTACAGTATGGGACTTGGGAGCAGCCCTCCCCCGGTTCCCAAGGAGATCAAGGATTCCAATGCATGGAACGAAGACCGACCAATCTACTGAGACATGTACATTTTCCTTCCATTTCTCTTTTTGTATAGTTGCCACAGATTGTCTGGTTGGCAAGCTTTTGTTATAGGGGTGGAGCCACCTTTGACTTTACATGATACCACGCCGTAATGGTAATTTCATAATATTCCTTGTTGAATCACACATCGTATAGAGCATAGTGCTCACTAATAGCGACTGCCGTATATTGCCGTCTCGGTGTGTTAATGCGGTAGTATCCTTCAGTACGATCCTCTCTGATTGGTTGATTCCTGTGGCTAGTGTTCCTGGGTGTGGCTTTTCTCCCGCTTACCTAACGCCGAGCCGAGCATCCCACAAACGAGAAATAATTCACCCTACCTCAACCCCATCAACAACAACGACGACCGAACCCCTCCGCTAACCTCAACAGCGCAATCAGTCAAAATGGTGAGTGCTTGCTACCCTTTTCCAACTTATACACTTGGACGACACCTGCGACATGAATGAGCGATGAGCGAATACCGAACGATCATACCGAATGCGCGCAGTTTCCCCAGACGCTGGAGCAATCCAATTTGTGTCCGATATTGGCAGTTGAATATGGACGGTATACAAATTGAAGCAGAAGACTAAACAGGCGATGGAAGTTCGACGCTGAAGTGTGAGGAAAAGGACGGCATAAGTGTTGGTCGGGGAATTATCATCATACAGGAAAGAAACCACTACGAACAGCACCACAACAGGGAATTTATAGAGTCCATCTTCCTCATTTGCTGCGTTTCGCCTTGCGCGATCAAAAAATTTCCTAGGGGCTGGCCGTGTTCTGGACTTTGGGAATATCTACCGCCTTATCCAACCTACAAGCTCATGCAACCCTACCGATCAACTACCGTTTCGCTCATTCATGTCGCAAGTCCCCGGACAGTATACGCTGGAATATATATTACTGTCTCTATTTCGGTACAGATATGACTGACATTTACTACTATAGGTCAACGTACCTAAGACCCGACGAACCTACTGCAAGGGCAAGGACTGCAAGAAGCACACCCAGCACAAGGTCACACGTTAGTTAATACCGCCAGAGATTTTGTCAAAACTCTTACTGAATGGTTGGCAGAGTACAAGGCAGGAAAGGCTTCGCTGTTCGCTCAGGGAAAGCGTCGTTATGATCGCAAACAGAGTGGTTATGGTGGTCAGACCAAGCCCGTCTTCCACAAGGTACGGTCTCCAGATACAGCTATATAAGATGGGCTCTAACAGCCTGCAGCGTGCGAAGACCACGAAAAAGGTCGTGCTCCGACTAGAGTGCACCTCTTGCAAGACCAAGGCACAGGTACGTCTTGATCATTTAATTACCGAAGCATACCGGCTAATGTAGAATAGCTTGCTCTCAAGCGATGCAAGCACTTCGAGCTCGGCGGTGACAAGAAGACCAAGGGTGCTGCTCTTGTCTTCTAAGTGTGTTCCCTCTTTCTCTCTCTTTTGCTGGGCCCTCGGCGTAGTCTTCTCTGGCGGATGGAACGGACGGCTTCCCCAATCAACTCAGGCGGCACAATGAGCATGAGCATGGCGAGGTAGCGTAACGGTTATTCTGGGGATGAAAAAGGTTGCCGGTCACGATATAACGGATTGTAACCTACATATGCATCAAATGGAGCTCGATTGAAGGCCTTCGTGCAAATTTGCCGTTTACAATTGTGTGTGTGTGTGTGTGTGTGTGTGTACGTCAACAGAGAGATTTTCGTGATACATTCTTATTTGTACCATCTGTGGGCATGTTAGTGAGTCCTATCAAGCACCAGAAAACGCGCCGCGGCCGAGTAATTTGGGTGCCCCTCCACCCCTCACTAAACGCCATAACCGCCTTCTTGATAAACCATTAATATCACAGCAATGTGAGCAATAGCCCATCATTCTTCTGGCTCCACGATGGCTAACACGACGAGGAAGAACGTTCTTGTCATCGGCGGCGGCTCTGTTGGTGCCATTGCTGCGCTCAACCTTGAGATTGGAGGCCTTGCTACAGTCACGCTTGTCCTTAGATCGAATTACCAAACAGTAAACGAAAAGGGCTATCATATTAAAAGCTGCGATCATGGTGTTCTAAGGGCTTGGAGACCCTCCGTTGGTAGATTCAATCGACATGAGTTCTTTTTCGGACTCCCCTCTTTCACAATTGAATCAACAGCTGACTCGATCAATTGCAGTCCGAAACTCAGTGCCCGACATCGCTACTGAAGGTCTCCCTCCTTATGACTACATCGTCTTGGCTACCAAAAATTTCCCGGATGTGCCGCCTTTGGTCACTGAGCTTGTTGCGCCCGCTCTACCTAAAGAAAATACATCGACAACTCTCGTCCTTCTACAGAATGGTCTCAACATTGAAAAGCCGTTTTTAACCACGAATCCATCCACTCCAGTAATATCTGGTGTCTCATTGATAGGCAGCGCCGAACCCAGTCCGGGCGTAATTGACCACGACGAGCCCGACCGTCTACTGATCGGGCCATACGCGAATCCAAACATTGCAGCTAGCATCGTAGAACACTCAGCCGAGGTATTTGCAGCCATATACGCAAAGGCCGGAAAGACGCAATGCACTTACTCCCCAAACGTCCTATATGATCGTTGGCGCAAGCTCGTCTACAACGCTTGCTTGAACCCCATCTGCGCAATCACAGGACTGGACACCGGAAGGATCCGATTAGCAGACAGCGGTGTGGAGGGACTCCTTCGACCTGCCATGAAGGAAATCATTGCTGCAGCGAAAGCAGCCGCGAGTGTGGACTTGGGCGATGATGTGGCGGATTACATGATCAATGTGGACCCATTGGATGGGTACCTGGCACCGAGTATGCTGGCTGACGTTAGGAAGGTGGGTATTTTCGTCCCACGTAGTGCATGTGAGCTAATGCAAATCAATCACTAGGGGAATTTTATCGAGCATGAGAATCTGCTGGGGGAGCCGCTGCGGGAGGGGAAGAACGCGGGTGTGCCGATGCCGACGTTGGAGGTGTTGTATAATCTTGCGAGGGCGATACAGTGGCGTACGAAGGAGCACAGAGGCTTGGTGGAGATTCCGAAGCCGAGGGCTTCTGTTTGACAAGACTTTTAGGCTTTTGTGCGCAGAGGGACGGTTGGTACGCGGTTGGTTTACGGACATCAAGATAGTTTTGTCTCCATATCTATGTATACAGCTATGGGGCTGAATACGACGATAACCCTCCTTCACCGTCCCTGAGACTCGCGAGAAATATTCCATCTCTATCGCAAGACCAAGAAATGGCGACTTCCTCACATGCGAAGGTATAACAAACATCCACAGTAATAATCCTCCCTGGCGACTTCTCCACCACCATCTTGGCACAACGTTTGGTTCCCGAAGTGCTTTGTTTCAGAAGTTCAAACATTCGGGTTGGTTGTTAGCTCCCGTCTGTCTCAGCACGGTACATAACTTTTTTTTCTCCGAATGACATGTCATTGGATGAGCATCATCATCAGCAGCAGCAGCAGCAGCAGCAGCAGCAACAGCAGCAGGTTTGGTCATCACAGCATGGCTTGCTCACCCATCATCAAGTTTACCTGTGTCATCGCCTCGCGACCTGATTTTGCTCCGAGGTAAGCTCCGGGGATATCGGCGTTGTTGGAGTGCGCTGTGCCGTTAAGCGGCAGAGGGGTACCATCGGCGGACAGGCGGAGCGGGAATCTCAGGGTACGTACGAGATCTGTGGGCATGAGGCGTGGTTCTTCGGCTAGGATGGCTAGGTTTTTGGAATACTTCTTGGCTCTTCGGGGTGCGAGGTTTGTAGGAAGAAAGCGTGTAGGAGGCGAGGATTGGGGGGAATCGGGGCAGTGAAGCTTGGGATCGTGATCGCGAACAGAGATTCCTTTCACAATCGCCTGACAAGAAAATGAAATGGTACTTTGGAGCCCAAAGGAGGGTGAATGCACTAGCATATTCCAAATGCCATGTTGTTAGTTTAGTATTTGCGTCAGAAGGAAAGCTGCTGAACTATGAATGAGAGAGGTTTAGAGTATGCTGCAGGGGTATGCACTGGGTTGGATGATGGATAATGCTCCAAGCCACGCGAGAGCTCGAATGACTTGCAGCAAAGACCCAACGACCAGAAAACCCAGCAAATCATCCCGATGTGGAAAGAAATGGAGACTTGACCCGAAAATGCGTCTTTGGGTTCTGAGAATGTCTGAGTGTGTTTTTATCTCGTACAGCCTTTTTGGACCCACAACCTCACCAACCCCGACTTCTTTCTTGCTTTCGGGGTTGTAGGTGCGTTGTTTGTGGATATATGTATGTTGATTATGCTATGCTATTTTATGAATTATTTATTTTTTGCCTCTTTTCTTATCGTAAGACATGCGCTTAGGAGGCGTGTACATATACATCTTGAGCAGAGAATAATTAGGGGCAATTGCCAAATGCAGGACAAAGGCCCCGATGCTACACTCAAGGCTATGCGCAAGGTCCCCAAGGAAAAGCACAAGGGAGCATAGCAAGACTCGCGACTCGTGAGGCGATGAAGTCACTGTAAATATCTCGCTCCTTCGCCATAGCGTAGTCTAGAGTGATTTGCTGCCATTTTCGCGACGTCGAGTCCTTCAGGAACAAGAAAGCGCGGCTAATTATGGAACGGCGCCTAGCCGCATCCGGCGGGGACAGAGCCAAAGAGCTGCTGAGCCTCCAACAAGGCCCTCCTTCACAAACCAAGAGCCTTCTTGACCCAGTGACCGGGGATCAGCAAGAGAGCAGCAGGAATCGAGTTAGCGCAGGAAACCCCCTTCGCCCAAAGCAGGACCCCGAACTTCCTAAAAGCGCAGCATGAGCCCCTCAGCCTCCACCAACGGCACGCTGCTATTCGCTCGTCGTTCAAGGTTCAAAATAACAGCCAATGGCGCGCCGCTAAGATGCTCCTGTCCCCACCGATTAGGCCTAATTTCTCGTCTGATGCGAGCTAATTAGCCCTCTATTTGCCCTGATGAGGCTCATTTTGCTCTTGCCCTCTGCAAAGCCGAATTTCCCAAAACGGCATGGTGGACTGGTGGACTGGTGGTGGACTCACTTGGTGGACTGGTTGGCTCTGGCGAGCACAGTCGAACACCCCGGGTAATACTCCTAGCAGGATGCCGCCTGGCCGCAATCGTGGTCCAGGCGGTGCTTTCAACACCGAGTGTAGTCGGAGATTATAGGGCTGGCCGACTTATATGTATACTTTGATGCGGCTCTGTCTGCTTTCGATGTCCAGCCTCACGCTCACAGTTGTATCAACAGTCAGTTTGTTTGGATCCCGGTTCGCATTTTCGACGACGACAACAACAACATGATGAACAACATTACGCACATGTCACCTCAGGAGATTCGGATGTTGGCTCTGGATGCTCCCGCCCTGGCCCCTCCAAAAGACGTTATTGCCAACTTCGAAAACCCAGAGAATCTTCGAAATGATACCGTTACTATTTCGTTGCTTGTTATCAGCACAGTATTGGTGTGGTTGAGGCTATTTACCAAGTGGAGGATTGTTAAGAAGGTTGCACTTGAAGACTGTAGGTTTTTGATATCTCTGAATTCTGCGCTGGGCAAAAAACTAATTTGTTCAGATGTCTTGCTTGTTGCTTGGGTAGTATACGCGGGAGGATACCACTACTACATCTTCAAGATTCATATGCTCCCCAACGGCGTGCACCAATGGAACTTGAAAGTTGGAGACTTCATCGAATACATGAAAGTCTACCACTACGGCGCCATCCTCTACTCGATTGCCATGATCCCTCTCAAATGTGCCATCATTCTCCAGTCTCTCCGCCTCTTCGTCCCTGTCGGCACCCGCGACATAACCTTTTGGGCATGCCACGCCTTGCTTTGGACCACCATTCTCACATACCTTTCCCTTATCTTCATAGAAGCCTTTTCCTGCCACCCACTTGAGGCTATCTGGGATGTCACCGTGGATGGCGAGTGCATCGACCGCCTCTCATTGCACAACATCTCCGCCGCATTCAACACCGTAACCGATATCTGCGTTCTCATTCTCCCACAAAGAGCCATCTGGAGCATGAAGGCCATGGAGACCAAGAAGAAGGTCGGCCTTAGTGTCTTGTTCCTTTTGGGTATCTGGTAAGTAAACCTACGACGTCACGAAAATCAAATCACATAACTAACAACACAATAGCGCATGCGCCTCTTCCATCGCCCGCCTCTACTACACCGTACGTCTGTACAGCACAGACGACATCACATACTACATTGGTCTTATGGGCATCTGGACCGAACCAGAGCTCGCTTGCGGCTTTGTCGCCGTCAGCGCACCCCTGATCCCAAAATTCTTCTGCGAAATGAAGAACAGCACCGTTGTGCAGAAAATCGCGACGCTCTCCGGGCAGCAGACAAAAGTCCAGCCGGAGCAGTCGTCAGGGAAAGCCAGCATTCCCAGGGGTCCACCAAAAGTCGTCATCACCGACCATGACTTCCTCCAGCTAGTTATGAAGACAGATGCATCGTTGTCCGAGGACACGATTGTGGTCAAGGAGGATGATCTGCAGAAGGATGATGAGTTTACCAGAGTGGGGAAGATGGTGTAGAAAAAAGTTTAATGTTCTTACAAAAAAAATTCAATAAAAGTTATTCTTAATTCAATATCGTCTTGAGCGCAACCTACATATTTAAGTGAGAAGAGAACAGTGATGCTGGCGGAGAAAGCATCTTGAAACAAATAGTTAGCAAGGCTGAAAGCAGGTCAATGCTCACAGATTGAGCAGGGCATTTCTTTGCTATGAAACCCCCTAGCCCAAGTTTTCCTGTCTTTTCAGCAACACAATCATCGCTGATAGCTCCCCTGCCATACTCCTCAGGTTGTCCCTCCCAATGCTGTACCAGGGGGTATACGGGACGTCTTTCCGCAACGAAGCTTCAGTCGCTGGCTAACCCAAGAAGTTTATATTGCACAAGCGCAAAACGGCCTCGCCATGCCATGATGCAATACTTTGCTCGAAAGCAGTCACCGTCTTTCTGGCTACTGACTCTGTGTCCGTGAGTGCCATCTTACCAGAGCAGCGTTTTGGTACCTTCTAGGATACTCAAACACGCTTCCCGCCGATCCCCAGAATTTCCTGGTTGAGCTGTCCAGCCATGAACAAATCCCTCTCCACAACCGGCATAGATGGCAGTTCGCCGGGTAAGAGTTCGAAGCACAGACAAGCATTATAGTGGCACAAAACGAACGTCCACGAACGAAGACAAACGCGTTCTGGAAATGCTTGCAAATTATTCCGGCCAATCTAGATGCGTTGTTTCACTTTGTGGGCTGTGAGACAAGCTTTTTGAATGAGCGGGTGACGGTCCCCACGCGCCTCTAATTCACGGCATGATGCGGCTAGGCCGGATTGGGCAATGTGTGGGGACTGCGTCGGAGTAAGAGCGTCACCTGGAGGGTTTCTGTGTGTGCAGTGCAGTTCAATTATCATGGAAATACGTCTGTTTCCTGTGTTCCCTTTCTTTTGCGGTTTTCTTTTCGTTCGATTGTTAGGTTTATTCGAGCGATTTGTCGAAAAGTGATCACACCTCTGCCCTACTCCATCCCATGCACCATCCAACCAATGCCATGGGCCCGAGCCCGGACCGTACGGCCGCCACTAAAACAGCCCGTCCCTGAATTGCCGGCGGCTACATATAGATTTATTAAGGACGAAAGATCACGCAGGCACCCTATGTACCGTCCGCCATGGTCCCAGTGCAATTGTTTCGTTTGTTCGATATTGGACGTTGCAGGGGCTGTTGTCGCGGATCATTTGCTCCCGTTCATGAATAGCTAAGCGTGGTTATACAGCGCCTTTATAAATTGCAATCATGTCGCTTTTTAGGTGTCTTTTGTTTGTCTTGCCTGCTGCTTGCTTTTCTCGTCACACGTTTCGGTCTTGCTTTCGTGGCGTTCGTTCAAAATGTTTGGTAAAGCTGCTATCTTGAGTGCTCTTACGAGCGTTGTGTCTGGTATGTCATTTACGGATTGGAGGTCCCTATATGCAATGAAAATCGCTGACCTGACATATCAGGCGCCATTCTCTGGGATGGCCGCTTCAACGACATGACCTCCAGCGCCGACCTGAACGAATGTATGCATCTCACGATCCTCCATTGCTAACAATTCGAGCTCACCTTGCCCAGGGTCATGGGCTAACCAAGTCGGTCCCTACCAATACTACATCCACGGCTCCGGCGCCGTCACCAAATACGTCAATCTGTCTCCAAGCTACAAAAATCCAGCTGACACCGGCTCGACTCAAGGCGCCAAAATAACCATAGATAACACGGCAAAATGGAATTCAGATATGTGGAGAACTGAGCTAATCCCCCAGACAACGGCCGCTATCAACAAGGGCAAGGTGTACTACCACTTCTCCATCAAGAGATCCACAACAAACGTTCCCAGCGCAACCAACGAGCACCAGATCTGCTTTTTTGAGAGCCACTTCACTGAGCTCAAGTACGGATGGGTCAACGGCGAGTCGGGAACCAGCAATACGAACCTACAGTGGATGGTTGGCGGACAGAGCAAGTGGAAGGTCCAGCTCGACGCTGACGTGTGGCACAACGTTGCTTATGAGATTGTACGTCTTCTTGTTTTGCCCTTCTTTCAAAACCCGCAAATGAGGCTGATAGATTGCAGGACTTTGGAACTAACCAAGTCACCTTCTGGCACTCAACTGGCGCGGATGCGCTTACCAAGACTGCTGGTCCCTTCTCCGCTAGCACTTCGTCTAATGGTGCTGACTGGCATCTTGGTGTCCTTCGTTTGCCCCGCCAGGGCAACGATGGTACTGGTGCTGAGGACTGGTACTTCAGCGGTGTGTATATTGAGAGCGGTACCCTGACGACCTCCGTGGCTAGCCCGAAATAGATGGGACAGTAGGATGGCCGGCATGGCTGATGTCGTGACGTAGAGAGGAGATATCATTCTGTATATACTTTTTTGAAAGCATCATCATTCCGCTTGGATGCGGATATCATTCGCTGGGAGTTGTCCACCGACATTGAGTTGAGGTTCGTAATGGTGTGCCAGCATCATGAACACATGCGGACAAAATGACAAATGTCATGCAATGTGCTGCCGATCACTAACGTGATGTTCCGATGGTTTCATCTTCGAGTGGGGGGATTATATATTCTTCAGGACCAACATCCTAGGTCTCGCGTGTCGCTACCAGTAGAGCCCTTGCACAGTTACTGACGAAATTTCTGCTCGTTGGAATGACTTCGACTTATTTGTACATTCATAGCTATCTCCATAGTACTGTTGAGTCGGGTGGAGCTTCAGGGTGGGTGGATAAAATTGTCTTGGCTTTACTAGTGGGTGTCGAGGAGTCCTCGTGGTCCATTCAGGTCTGCGAAAGGTGTCAATCGAATAGCTTAAGATGAGGACTTACGGAAACAGTCGATGGCGCTGTGACTGCGAGGCCGTCTTCACCGCAAGGGAAGGATGATAAGGTTGTAACAGGTTCAGGTTGAAGATCATAGATGACGAACAACTATAGCTCGGTCGGCGAGGTTATAAGCACCTGCCACCTACGGGCGGAGGGCTAGTCACATGATATCATGTGATTGAACTAATCTACAAAGAGAAAACTAACTACGGTCCCTATTCTAGAAATTGCGCACCTGTGACGACATTTACGCACGGCAACTTTATATACAACGATTCTGATTGGATAGCAATCAACGATACAACGACCATGCGCGATACATCGAACCTCGCCCAAGACAAAAGCACCTCGAAATCGGATTCCTGCGCAGCAATTGCATTCAAAAAGTCATCAATCCCAATTTCCGTTGCTCTGCCTCGCCCATTGAGGCCATGTGACGATGACTCGTTTATCCCCATCCGACTTTCTTCGCATACCGCGCGTACCGACATCTTCCCCCTCCCGCCAATCCAAAAGATTTCTCACGGAAAGGCTTTTTCTTCGGCGCAAATATCATTCCTGCACGATGATTTCAACTCGCCGAGCCGACCCTCAAATCGCAGCAGTAAGACGGCAGCAAGGTGGGTAGCCGTTCAAGTGCACACCCGCAGCGGGGGCTCTGCTGCTAAGCGAGCCGTTTTTTCTTCCTCTTTTCTCGGTGGATACAGACTTAATATGCAGATGGAGCTTGATCGGTAAGTAGCGTACATGTCGGCGAAATGTGTGATTAGCAAAGGAAGAATTTGCGGTGGGGTTGAGGACCCTGAGTTTGTTTGCTATGTCATGTGAATGAGAGGATTGAGGGGGCTTCAATGAAGGTTACCACTGAACCCAATACGTCTGGTCAATGCCATTGAAGAAGCTCTGAGATGCAATGCTAGCAGAACTGAATTCAGATTCATCCATAACAGCTGCCTCTCACATATGCTAGAGGCTGTATCCAGCTTCTACCGCCGGCTGGATTGCCACGTCGACGGCGTCCTGTGATGGAGGGCCACCAACCACTGAAAACAGTATGCCTGTCCGCGACTACGACGCGAAGAAAGACGGCTACATGAACATCACGTAATCCCGCATGACCCAACACCTCGGATCGAGCGGTCTGCGGGACGTTCGATATCTGCGTCTAGGCACTATCATTGTGGACGGGGCGGACGCCCATTCGAGGTCTAGAGTACGTGAAATGTATGTAAGCTGTACGTCCTGCAATATAAGCCAGGCGGACCATATCAGCTCGCATAGTGGCAACAACTATGTGTCTTTTCTTCACAAATGCAAGCCAGCAGGCAAAAGGTTATTCAATTTGAATGACCTCATCGGAGATTTTCCAATGGCTAGATTGACACAACTCGGCCCATTCACTTCCGGAAGAGTTTCCCATTCCACCGAGAGGGGCGCTATTTGTTACAATTAGCTAAACCCACACACCCCTCTGTTCTCGCCGGATGCACGTCTAAACCTCTAAGCCAAATGGCCGAGACTCTCATGCACACGACACATACGACACACAATACACGACAAGACTCACCGGTCGAACATGCAGCTGTACTAGACGACACAAAGTTGCTCATTCAGAAACAGCAATAAAGCACGGAGGCGTGTGCTCACCTTGCCTATGTATGAATGATGGCACCACATCACATTAGCATTTCCCCAAGCGGCCGCCATAGCCCGCCAACCCAAATTCTCAAACACAGCTAAACCAAAGGATCAGCCTCTTTCGCACATCGATATTCCCAGCCAACATGTACGAACCCAAAAATGAATCCGCGTAATATGGCCATCAGCACTGACTCGCCCAGCCGTTGGAGCCTATTCTGCCACGAAATCGCAACCTCACCTGCGGTACTCCGTACAAGCCCCCCCGCCCCCCCGGGGACTATCAATTACGCACTTGCACTTCCGCATACTCACACGCTGCATCCAGCCCCAACACGCCCACGACACACAAGGCAAAAAGGCCATGGAAACCCAAACCCAACTCCAAACCCAACGGCCCCGTCATACCCTCACAATTGCAGTCTAGCGACACCAGAAAACAAAGTTAAGCAAGCAACCTTTTTTTTTTTTGCCGCAACCCATGCCCCTTCGACGAAGCATATCCACCCCCACTATCCCCAAACCAGGCAAATCATAGGACACGACGCGCTTTCGCGCTCGCACATGACGCCCCTTCAAATCCTTTACACCCATGTTTCAAGCGGTCAGAACGGCAGCCGCACGCCCACCTCTGGCACCCAAGTGGGCCCGTAACGGGGCTTGTAGGTGCTCTGACTGGCCTGTAGCACGGCTAGCCCGAGACCGCTTGCGCTTTTGTCGCGCCGTGATACGGCCCTTTGATGACCCAAAAGCGGAGTGCCCACTTTCCCGCTCTACCTGCGTGCAGCGTGCAGTGCAGTGGGCTGGGAGATGGGGGGCTGAGAGCAGTAGATTTTTTTTCTTCGCTGACTGGGTGACCGACGCTTCTTGCGGCTGCTACGGCTCAGAGCCCAATTGAAACATAGCTGTTACGCCGCGTCCTCGAAAGAAACTTCGACGCTCGGTCAAGTTGTTATATCTGTTCACGCCTCCTTTCTCCTCTGCCATATATTTCAGGAGATCTGTCTCACCCCATAAGCAATGCTTTATAGTGGGACCAATATCTCCCATGATGACACTGGCTGACGCACATCACACGGCTGATCGGAGACGGACTTCACCGGGCCGGTTTTCGACAGCTAATTGTTCTTGTCCATTCGATTCATAACTAGCTAATCTGTTGCAGATATCCCTTTAAGAAGAACCAGCTCGCTCTTGCCCATCCCAGTACTCTCGAACCCAGAATCCTGAGCTCTATTCTAGATTTCGTACCAGTCGCCGATCCATCCATCCAAGAAAACATCCTACGTCGGTATCCACCTCCGCAGTCAAGCAGACCTCGCCAGGAAATAAAAGATTAGGGATTAGTCAATCACGTTCTGAGAAGAAAGTCGTAGCTATCGTGAAGACCCTCGAGAACCCCGCATCCAAATTGCAGTACCCCGCCAAATGGTCATAACTTTGAGCATTCCGTTCGTAAGTAGAGAAGATGGGAACCATAAAACAAAGGAGAGATTCTGCCCGCCAAGTACTGGGCTGAGAATGAAAAGTGTACTGATCGTGCAGTGTGTGTGTTTGGAATGTACAATGGAGGTGTGTAGATGCGGGTTAGTATGGGTGCAGTCTGACGACCGCTTATCCAAGAGGTCGTCTCTGGCTAAGAGTTGTTCCAAGACGGTGCACCCAACACCTGTAACGGTATACACATGACCCAATACCAGCAGATTGCTGACAGAAACAGTCATGAATATCGTCGCTGCCATCCCGTCCAGCCACTTCGCCTCCGAATTAAGGAAGCAGATTGGTGAAAATGAGAACAATATGGGCTCATGCATGCGTATCGTCATGACCCATCAGGCCGGAATAAGAGAAGAGCATGGAAACAAATGGGAGAAAAGAACAAAAGAAAAAATTCAAAAAAAAAAAAGAAAAAAAGAAGCAGAAGAAAAGACCCTCCTCAGCTGATCAAGTATAATCCCCGAAGTAAGCTAAACACAAAACTTTGGGGAGAGCCGAAAAATGTAGAAGGTAATAGTAGGTATGGACAGACAGGAGATATGCTTTTGTAGCATGAGGCAAATGACAGGCCACAGGCCAAATGTGAGTATAATAAAATCCTCAGATGCAATGGCGGCGCTCAAAAGGGCTGCCGATGATGCTAACGCCAATGATGCAGTACCAGACACCTATGCACAGTTGCTCGGAAGAAGGCAACATCTGCCTAGGAGCGATTATAGTTGTGCCGGGTCGCTAGGTAAAGCCGCGAAACGCTGCTCAAAAGATGCTGGTGGCTCGAAGCCATGGGACGTTGAGGCACGTGGAAAAGTATTGCTAGGCCTTCCACCAAAAGGTGAACCGAGGCGGATAGTGGCCTGTCCTTGAGCCTCTGCTGACTGGGTCGAAGAGTAGTAGGTAGGTGCTTGAATGGTCGCTCCCATGTCTGCAAACGGATCGACCTCGGCTGGGCCAGTTGAGGACAAGGGAAGTCGTCGAGCGCCTTCCATCATATCCCCAAGACTGAAGCCACGGCTTCGTACTCGTCGGTGGCTTGACTCGGCTGGGGCTCCAAAAAGCTCGTTTACGAAGCTGCTGCCTCGATTGCGAGCCTGCTCTTCGAAGTTGTGGAGGGCACGGCGCTTGAAGACTCGTGAGATCGGTCGTGGAGCATGTAGTTGCAGAGGAGAGCCCAATCGTGGGGGGTTCGCCGAAGGAGCATGCCAAGTGCGAGCAGTAGCAGTAGTGTGCTGGTTCATGCTCTCATCCGTCATTTGAGACATGGTCTGGAAAGATGATCCGACGACGTTTCCAAGACCTAGTCCAAGTCCGATGTGGAGAGACTGTGACTTTTGATGAGCAGAAGCTCGCATGTTGGACCAGTCACTGTTGTCGGACATTCGAGGAGTAACATCCGATGCCAGTTGGGACAGAGGATTGCCAAACTGCATAGAAGCCGCCGTGCTGGTTGCAAGCGAGACATTCATGTCACGGGTGGAAAACGTCGATGACTCCGGTAAGAATGGCGATGAGAGTGGCCTTGGAGGCGCGGGAGGCTCTCGAGGTGGTGATGACTGGAAAGGGGATGGTGAACGATGATGAAGCAGGCGCTGATAATGAGCAGATAATGTTGGCTTCTGCTTGGCCAGATCACGGAGTCGCTTGCGACATTGCTTCTCAGTAGGATACCGGGAGTAAAGTCTGTTTCCCGGAACAGGAGTACTGCTACCACTCTTGGCTGGCTTGATCGTGTCAGGAGTACCACAACGGGAGTTGAATTTGGAAGCAGCTCGAACACTGGTCATGCTAGCTTTAGGGCATCCTTTCCATGTCTTGCGAGCCATTCTGGCAACACGGTGACAAACGCCATTCGGTGGAACCGTGCTGGGAAGAGCTTTGAAGGGCGTGACGGTTGGGTCTTGGAGATATTTCATGTAGGTCATCCACAAGTGATGGTCCATTTCCTCGGTGAATGTTGCTCTCAGCTTCAGCTTCTTTGGCGCGTGTGGTTGGTGGGCAGCCAAAGGTGAGCTTAGCGGACCCTGCTTGACATCTGGAGACCAGAATGCGAATGGGTCGGTCATCTCTTCCTCTGGGCTAGTGCAACTTCCACCCAACGATGGGAAGGACTCAAAGCTGCCACGAGAAGAAATGGATGAATCAGAGAAACCAGAAGATGAGGTTGGTCTGCTGGAGGAACCACTAGGACTGGGTTGGTAAATTTCTGCCCAATGATGTGGATCGTCAAAGCTGCTGATGGTGCGCATCTGAGCAACAGGAGTCTTTGGCGGTGAGATCATGCGACCGAAGCCCAATCCAGGTGACAGGTAAGTAGAATCCTGAGGAGTCTGGAGAGTGGGAAGGTCTGTCGAGGCGTCTGAGTGCAATTCCGGGGCCTCGATGGTAGGCACAGGCATGTCGCTTACGGGGTCGTTGAACTCATTGAGCTCGTGATTAATGGCAAACGTAGTGCGGCGGCGACGGACCTTGAGAGTTTGTCGTGGTGGGGGCGGCGGCTGGAGGTCGTCCGGCTGGGGCTCCGGCTCTGGAGTTCGTGGGGGCTGGCCGTCCTTGTAATGGAACATGAAGTTCCTAGGAAGGGTGATAGAGAGTTGTGGGCGTTCTGGCTCCATCATGACGAATTATTTGAGACTGGGTCCAGATGGAAGCTCTGCTGCTGAGAAGGGACCCTCCCTTGGTTCTAGGCGCTTAAGCGTTCAAGAGGCAATCTCCAAGTCGCAGCAAGGAGTCGTAGGGAATTCAAGCGCAACAAGCGATGCAATGCATCGACTTTCCTAATGGGCTCGATTAATGTCGATAGACGAATTCCAGAAATGCAGGGTGCAACCCAAAGATGAGAGCTCGGGTGGCAGCAGGCGTTTGGGACGCTGCGAACGCGACAGTGCAGGCACCGACCAGGGTTACACAGGGCTGTTCAGGGAGATTTGCGCCCTTTGAGCAGTTTGGAGGTAGTGAGAAAGGTGATGCGCTACGGCTCACTGGAAGTGTTGTTGTGGGGGAGGCAAAGGGCGCAGAAGGAAGTCGCGATGGGGGTGATGCAGGCAAGGAAAAAAGGCGTCAGTCGGTCGTTTGAGGGTCGGCGCGTAGCTCGCTGTCGCAGCCAGCAACGCGCAGCGGGCCAAAGGGCAAGGAAACAAAGCAGATACAAAGGGCGACAGAGTCCACGACCTGGGAGGCACTGCAAAGGGATTCTGCAGTGCAGTGGAGACCGTTTTGGTAGAGGGTGGAAAACTGGGATGGCGCCGAGAGGTGCGGTGGACAGCGCGCGGGGGTCGAAGCGACAAACGGGCGGCGGATCAGTCGCAGGCCATGGGCAGGCGCGGAAGTGAAAAGTAGAGAGTCGTAAAACGCAAGGAAAGGGTTGGCGATTGTGGAGGAGAGATGGTCAACGCATCGCGGCGTGAGGTCGAGAGGGGGGAGCGGGTGGTGGAGTTGAGGCGGTGGAGTAGTGAAGGTCGTGATGAGGATGAAGAGGTGATGCGGTGAGAAAGAGGGTCGGGGCGGGAGGAGCAGGTGCGACTCAGGCGAGCGGGAAGTCGGAGGCAGGCGCTAAGGGGGAGCTTAGTCCAAGATCGACGATAGCGTTCTTTCCACTTTTCGCTGCTCGGACGGCGCACGCACAAACGCCCACAAACCCACACAAAAGGCTCTTTGGCAAGCGAACACCAATCTATCATTGTAGCGCTCTTCTGAAAGGGCTCGCCTGCAGCAGCGTCTGCGTCTTCGTCTTCGTCTTCTGCAGCGCCCCCTCTGTTGCTCTGGCACTGGATGCAAGATGCAAGATACGTCTGTCCACTGTACACCCACGGCGACACGTGAGGTGCCTGCGACGCGTCTGAGCGCGGAGCGTGTTCCTAGCGCGTCACCAGCGTCCACCACTCACTCTGGCCACCCGCAAGCCGCAGCCAGGCCCCGATTCGGCCGGCGTGGTTACCGCTACATACAACACAACTACGCAGCTTTAGCCCGTCCAGTGTCCGCGCCCTCGACGCAGTACTACCGAGCCCCTGCATTTGTGTTGCTGCACGAACACTTGTCAGGACCGCATTCTTCACCCGCTGTCTGGCCCGCTGTCTGGCCCGCTGTCTGGCCCGCTGTCTGGCACTGTTGGCCTGTTGGCCTTGCTGGCTCGCTGGCCTCGTCGCTGGCCTCATCGCTGGCCTCAATCCCCACTGTTTCGCTGCTGCGATCCACCTCAGCTACTGCACTGCCATGGCGAGAACGGGTTCTTCCTCACCATACAACCCCTTCTCCACGTCTGCCAGCACGGCAGCCGCGTCGCGACACGACCCTCTAGCAGCAAAAAAACACCTGCTCGCTCGACGAACCTGCATTGCTGTGCTTCATTGCTCCTTCAATAGTCCCGCCCTGCACGTCTTGATTCGACCTCTCTTCTCTGCTGTCAATCGTCGCCCCCGCCCCAACCCCCCGGCTGCGTCCACGGCTTCTCCCCGTCGTGTCTCTGCCCAAGACTGCTCCGTTTGTTGGCGGGCTTTTCTGTGTCCCCACCAATGCTAGCACTGCGATGTTGAGGCCCTGTCCGTGACCCTCTTTTATTTGATTTTTTCACTCTGCTGATCTCCCACCCCAAAATATGCAAGACTAGAGGGCGGGACGTTGGACATGCCGCGTCAGGCCTAAACGGCATCGCTTCTGGTCATGCGGCTCATCACGGTCCAATATTCCTTTCCCAAATGGGCTTCCCAACAAGGAAATGTGCTGAGACTTATGGGCCCAGCGCCCCCTGATTGGACTCATTTTGCATTCTTTTGCAAATTCGCAGCGTATCACAGCCTCCCGCTAGTCATTGTGCCCATTGCGCTCACGGCGGCATTCACTCCAAGCTTGCGGAGCCGTCAATCCAGCGACTCTCTATTCCGGTCTACCAATATTGGAAGGACTCGACTGTCGCTCTCTGAGACTCACCGTCACTCGTCAATTGCTCCCAGACGCACCCCCAATAGCTTTCAAGTTGCTCGTTTGCTCGGTTCCCTGGCCATTTCGCGCCCACGGCATTCACAAAGTTCCAACACTCCCTCTGCAATCACTCCAAACTTGACCAATGCTACTCCGCTCCGCACCGTTCAGCGACGCGTCCAGGTCGCCCCCAGTCTTGGCGTGAGGAGGTGAAGTGTGAGGTACCACCACATGGCTGCTCACCGTCAGCTCACGAGGATGCAGACATGCATCCCGGTGGTCAGAGTTTCGCAATGCGGCTGCGCTCCCCCGGAGAATTGAACAGCCGCTTCCCCCCACACCTCGAGCGCGCCCCCCTCACACTCCGCTCCGGCCAAACCCTTCATTGGAACTTCTGTGATGCTCGCGCCCAGAGACCCACGGAGCCTTTTTTTGTATTGGCACACTTTCCACTTCCCCATTGGGATTGCATTAGAACCTCATTTTCCAATTGGCAGCCACTGAAGCGGGGAAAGGGATCACCCATTCTAGTCAATGCACTGCACTGCACTTCAGCTGCTTCGCTAGAAAAGCAATCGGGTCTGCCTGTGATCAAAGTTGCTTTAACAAGATTAATTATCAAGTATGACTGCAGTAGTACGTACATCGCTAGTCCATGATGCCGTGATCCACGCAGCAGTGTCGTGTCCTTACTTTCCCCCATTGGGTACTATGTTATGAAATGTCCACACGTATACACAGATGCAACACCTTTGACAAGTCTGGCACTTGCAAATGGAAGGGTTTTTTTCACAATATCTCGTTTCGCTTTCATCAGTCGTATTTTCCAAGAGCAGATATACGTTTTCTTGAACATCTTGTCTGTATTCGTGGTATATGCGCAGAAAGAAAAAAACAAATCATGATACGAAGAACCGCTAATGACCAATACCCGCATTTACCTCCTCATCAACAGAGTAACAGTAGAGTCAGAAGAAAATTTCTTTTCCTCTTAAAGGAAGCATATTGTTAACTACTACCGCAACTTTAACCTAGCCTGATAATATAACTCCAAATGTCTGCCAGAACTCTCCTCTCCCGCAGTACCATCCCTTTAGAAGCCGAGGAGCTGGTTGAACGCGTCAGCCGCCTCAAGGCCCTCAAGGCCATCGGCAGCGGCAGCAGCATCCTCACAAAGCGAGACCGCAGCGTCATCGGCGCCGCAAGAGCTACCAAGCTGGGAGCAGATGAAGCTAGAAATGACGTTGATATTGAGGGCAGAGCCGTGGGAGAAGCTGTCCAAGTCGGCAGGCTCAAAGGCGTCCTCCTGGCGGCCGTCAGAAGGGGCTCCAAAGGCAATGCTGGGGTTGGCACACTCACCAAAGCTGGCGCCCTGGCGCTTTTGCTTGCCAATAAGGTTGATGCCGTTGCCGAAGACATTACCGAGTCCGTTGAGGCCGTTCAGGCCGTTCAAGTTGAGGCCGTTGATGTTGAGACCACCGAGGAGGTTGAGGAGATCGTTGTTGTTCAAGCCGTTCAGGTTCAAGGCATTGAGGTTGAGGCCACCGAAGTCGAGGGCGTTGAAGTTGACGCCATCGTTGGAGAGGCCGGCGAGCAAGGCAATGAGGTCGTTGTTGTTAAGACCATTGATGTTCAAGCCGTTCAAGTTCAATCCGTTGAAGTTGAGGGCGTTGAGGTTGACACCGTTGTTCTGGAGGCCGAAGAGTAGGTTGATGAGGTCGTTGTTGTTGATACCGCTGAGGTTGATACCACCCAAGCTCATGTTGCTGTTGCTGTTGCGGCTACTGCTGGATTCGTTGGAGTTGTCATTGGAGTTGTCGTTGGAGTTGTCATCGATATTGTTAACGTTCTTGTCAACATTGTCGACGTTCTCATCGGCGTTCTCATCGACGTTGTCGTCAGCGTTAGCAGCCTCCTCGTTCGCAGCAGCCTCCTCGTCAACATTGGCGTCAACGTTAGCGTCGACATCCTCAACAAGAGCAAGGATTTCGTCCTCAGAGAGGTCGTCAACACGGAGACCCTGGGAGTTGATGCAGCCCTCAGCATCGTCCTCCTCGTTGCAGGTGTTACCGGCGGCGGTTGGGTCACCAATCTCACCGGGCTCGAAAGTAGAGGCCTCGTTGGCGAGGAGTGGGTCACCACCAATAGAGGCAATCTGCTGGGCAAGGATACCAGCGATCTCCTTGTTGAGCTCCTGAGCACCATCGCCAGCAGGGTCCTGGTGCTGCTGGAGAGCGGCAATCTCGGGGTTGACAGCCTCGAGGGTCTCACAGGCCACTGAGGCAAGGCCAACCTCGCCAGTGTTACGCTCAAGAGCGCGGTAGATCAAGGCAAAGGTCATGCCGTTAACATCACCAGCCTCCTTAGCATTGGTGAAAGCCTGGTCAGCAGTGGCTTGCTGAAGGCAGTCTATTTCATATCAGATATGAATGTAACAGTGAGCTCCCATCATCACATACCAGGGTCCTCGATGGCACCAGCGCCGTCGGCAGCAGCCTCAGCACCCAAAAGACCGAATACAGCATCAACGATCTCGTCGGGGTTATTAAGCTGAAGGGACTCGTTGACAATGTCCAAGACGTTCTTGTGAGCTTGTTCCTGAGGAACCTCACGCTTCTTGGGCATGGCAGCTGGGCGGGCAGCCACAGCGCCAATCATAGCAAGGGCGAAAATAGAATGCTTCATTGTGATAATCGATCGTCGTTACTGTCGTAGATAATTTCCCAAAAAATAAATCAAAGAATGGTATATAGCGTTAAAAAAGGACCGGCCGAGATCGATTCTCCAGGAACGATAAAGAAGCGAAGGTTGATGAGAAGGAAACAAAAAAGTTAACGAAAGACTTTTTGTAAGAGTGAGGAAATTGTCTTTTGCTGAATGAAAGATTTCCCAAGGCACCACGCATAGCATTTATATACAGCCAAAAGAGTGTCTTCATGCTATGCTATTTCAGGCGTTGACAGGTAATTGACAGGCCCTGACGTGGGATGGCGAGGATCTGCAGGCCCAAAACCTGGGGAAAGCTCGCATGAGGGAGCCTCCTGGACGCCTCCTTCGCCACATATTCACGATGCTCATGTTCGCGCCTTGTGGTGGAGAGGACCCTCTGAGCACCCGCTATCCTGCTTCAGGACCGGAGGTAGTAGTAGAAATGCTCCTGATTGGCTGCTATCTGCCAAGGCCAAGCCAAGGCTGTCGGAATGCAGGCTTGAGACGATGCCGACGAGCAGACACAAGCTGCGTCTCGTCTGCAGTTGAAGCGCACACTCCCACGGCACTCCTATCCGGGCGCATACCACTCTCCTCACCACTCACCACTCATTCCTGCAAGCGGAAAGCTGCATCGCTGGGAGGAACTCTTGGCATCACTGTCGCAGACTGCCTGAGGCCGTGAAATGAGGTCGTACGCGATGCTCCTGATGACGGCAATGCAGTGCCGTTGCCGAAGCCTTCTGGAACACAAAACACCATCAAGAATAGCCTCTTGTCTGCCTACACTCTGGACCTGCACGTTCTGATCACCAAGGGGCGCCTGTAGACCCTTCCAACAAATATTGAGAAATGTCAGGCTCGCGCTCACACTCGCCATCTACCCAGCCTCCCTATCTACCTACAGCTGTGTTCCTGTCTTAGCCAGCATGAAAATCTGGTGCCGCTGGGCCGTCATGTACGCTCCCGCCCCGCACCTCTGCACTGCGGTCGGATGTTTGGATTTCCTGATGTGCCTGACGAGACGTCCTCCAACATGTCACCCAATGCTCTTTGCCATTGGCTAGACGCCAATCGCGGGTGTGGCATCTCGTAGGGAGGGATCCATTCGGGGAATACACTTGGCGACCTTCCATCAATGCACTTTGCGAAGATCATTAAACTTATCTGTCATAGTCCCTTTGGTCATGCCAGCGCTTCGTGACTCTCGACAAACGGAACAGATGGTGAAGCAGACATTCACCTTCATTGATGAGCGTTTCTGGCCATCATCGGTGCTTCTTCTTTGTTCCTAGCACCTCGTGTAGAAAAACATACCATTGGTAGTTGAAGTGCGGTAGTGATGTCAAGCTTACGTTTATCCGTCTTTGGTCTACAGAAGCACTAAAAGAACCAAGGGTGTTCCTGGTAAGATTCGAAGATCGTAGCCGGAGCTTCAAGAGCAAGGCTGAAGGCGGGTTCAGGGCTTTCAGTATGCTTCCGATGCTCGGATCGACGCGAAGCCGGCCTTGGTATCCTCACATTCAAGGTATCTAAATGTCCCGAAAGACCCAAAGCTATAATATTTCTACGATATCTTAACAGCGCTTCATCGAATTCCTTGACGTCGAAGTATCATTCCTGCAGATTTCCGTCCTGAGGCTAGTCGGACGCACAGGTCTATATTACCCGCACGTATACCCGTCAGGTACCAGACACTTGGTGTCTCAAACACGACGCCTCTCCTCTTGCGGTAAAGTCAGGCTCGTTCCGCCACATGACCAGACACGAATCAAGGCTTCTGGCCAGTAAACGCTCTGATGAAGCTCACGGCAAGACGTCCCTGGTTTGAGAATTGCAGGGGGTCAAGCCCAGAACCACAACTCTGTGAATGCGATCTCATCTCTTTCTTCCCTCTGATGCTCACGGAACCAGAGTTCGCGGCTGTCGAGAAAATATCCTCTCTGGCTTCGCCTTATCATAACCGCCATAGCCAACGATAATAAGAGTATCCAAAAAGGCGTCATCTCGTACTCCGTCATTACAGGATCGTGTCCACCACCTTTTGTCTAATTTTCGAGCTCCGCTTCGCTCCGTCCTACAAGACACAAGAAGAACTGGTCATCTAACCGAAACATTGTGCATTCAACCGGCAAGTCTTCGTTGGCCACGCGTCTTACAATCCATCCATCACCCCATCACCCTTCATTCGCGTTTGGTACCTATTCTTTTTGCACGGCATGACTCGCTCCAAGGGCATAACTATTTCTGGGCCCTTCGATGCTCGCCATGTAGGTGGTGTGAATATCAGTGGCAGTACAATCTCCACAGTTGATATTCCTGGTGTAGAACCCGCGCCTTTACTGGAGCCAGACGAGGTGCCGGTCCACACAAACGTTGCCACTGGTACGACAGAGATCCCCCAGAGATCCAACACCATTTCTGAGTCTTTGAGACGGCCAAGCTTGCGGTTGCGCACAAGTATTTCGAGGCTGAGGGCAAGGTCGAGTTCCAATTCGCCGGATACATATCACAGACGAGCCAACAGTCTAGTTCCTGAAGTACCAAAGTCAGATCACACTGCAGGAAGCAGTACCAACAACATGCCTCCGCACAACCCTCCACATAATCTGGGAATGAAGTCGAGCATGTCAAGGCTTCGGCAACGAGTAGGACTAGATAAAGACCATTCGGACCATACCGTCCCAAAACTCAAAGAGGTGCCAATACAACAAGAACTAGAGAAGGAACCTATACCCGAGACCATCCCGGAGCCCATCCAAAAAGACTACCCACCCCTTCGCGTCAAATCTTCACGTTCCCGCCTCGCAACAGCATCCCAGGTCTCTGTTGAACAAGCTGTAGATCCAAACCCCAGTCTGTCAGCCTACAACTCCACGTCAGTTATTCTACGCCGCCAACCAACGCCACCGCAAGCTCCAAGACCGCCTACAGTCGTACGACCAAAGCGCGCAGACTCAGGCACCGCGATCGATTTTAACGATGTCCCTGTAGAGGAGCGGCCCCTGGCGTTTAAAGAGATTGTGGCGAAGTCGAGCTTTGCGGAACGGATGGCGTTGTATACAAAGACAAGGGAGTATTGGGCGAAGGCAGATCATGGGCTTGGGGAGTGGGTAGGGAGAACCGGGGGGCCACTTGTTTTTCGGGTCTAGGTCTCGAGATCATTCGGTTTCGTCAACGGGGGAGCTGGGGCGACTTGTCTAGAATATGACAATTCCCTATGTCTCTGCTGTCACCCTGGATTTTTCCTTCTCGGTTCTCAGGCCTTTGACTTGTTTGATAAAAAAAGCTTTTTTTTCTTTTCTTTCCTTTTTCTCCCTGTTGATACCCGATATTTATCTTTACGATCATATTCCGCACTGTCAATACGTTGTAATGTGGCGCTGGCTCGCCATCCACTCTCTTTGCGAGCATGTACTGATAGAATCCTGGGGGCGCTATTCATTTAGTCTGAGGAGCGAAGAATTCTCTTGCAGGATGATGGAAAATCAAGGCTCAAAATTCTGCCTTCAGGTGTTATTTAGTAGGATGAGGGTTAAGGGTAGTGTGAAGGACTGATGAAGCGCTGACTGTGAAGCAAGTCATGTGTATAAGTGGGCGCGGATCAGTAAATTCAATTCTAGTGTATTCAATTCCATCAAATTTCCAATTCTTTGCAATAAACTCCTCATTCAATCGTTCAAGCCAGCAGAGAATATCGATATAAGCATGAGATTTCAGTTTTCTTAACTTCTTTCTGTTGTGTATATACATACATACTTCGACAACGATCCATTACTTAATCTGATCACGAAATCAAATTCCACATTGGTATCCTGCGGCAGGCTTTTTCAATTTGAATATACTGCTTTACCAGTCTTTTCTACGGAAGGAAGCCTGTCATTATTTTCTCAGACACACGTCTAGACTCGATCAGCCTCCATCATCATCATCCTAACGAAAAACCAGAAAAAAAAAGAAATTTTTTTTTAAAAAAAAAAACTACCCACCCCACATTGTTGTACTAAAGGCCAAAAAAATAATGTGCCAAACTCGCCACATCGATTACATAGCCTGCAGACAAGCCGGTCTCAAATGCGCAACTTCAACCCGCAGACCCTGCCACAAAGGAGACTGCCCCGACGAACCGAGCCAGCATGTCTGGGACTGGATATACGGAAAATGCCCTGCGCATGGCGGCAAGAGCGAAGAGAGGAGGGAGAAGACTGTGGTTAGGGAGTACAAAGGGGATAGACCGAATGAGTGGAAGGGGGCTATGTGTGTGATTTTGTGAGAATAGGGACTGGGTTTGTTACGGTTTAGGTAAGAGGATCTTGAGGTTTTTTCTTTGGATTGGGAATTAATGGGTACTGAATGTGCTGTTTGGAAAGGAAATGAGACATAACCTCTAGTCTCCGCTACATACATTTCTCTTCTCCCGCGATCCCGAGTCAGCAGCGTTTAATGAGAGTACCTACACTACGAGAACGGCTCCTACTGCTCTTCCAACTAGCGTTTATTTTGCGGCAACTAAGCAGATGAAAATTTGAAAAATTTTTCGGTTCAGTTGCGCTTGTCTTCGTTGAAAGTATATATGAAGACTGCGCAAGCTCTATTTCCGCCAGCAATAATCTTTCTTCCGGACATAGATATGTCTGCTGGATGCGGTCGTATTTCGAAGGTAACCATAAAACATGCTCAGAATTATATTTTATCCATGTGAGATCCCATTTGAATGCTACGCCTTGCGTTTGAGAGGACTGAGAGGACGTATGCCCTTCGTCATCTGGTAAAGAAGATCCGAGAATATCGATGGAACCGTACTTATCGTGGACACATGACCCTGTGGAGTCGAAATGAAAGTTCAAGAACGGTCTCTGCGTTTTGATAATTTGTAGGCGTGTCCCGCTTTTTGTGTCCCAGATCTCGATGTCACACTCTATAGATGAGGATACTAGTAGTTTGGAATCGCGGGATAGAGCTATTGTCTCAGGGCTTACTACATGGCTTACAAGTGTGTGATTACACTGACCACTACTTGCATCCCATATTTTAATGTCTGTACCGTATGTCGAGGCCAGCCACATTGAATCATGAGAAAAAACTACTAACGAGAACGAATCAGTATGGCCATCAAGCGTATGTAAATATGCACCGTTATCCACTTGCCAGATTTTCACGGTGTGATCTAATGACCCCGATGCCAGCCATATAGAGTCGTGGGAAAAAGCAACACTGAAAACATCGCTATAATGCCCCTCGAGTGTCTGTACACATCTACCACTGCTTGTGTCCCAAATTTTGACTGTATGGCCATCGGACGCTGAAGCTAACTTGCTTGAATCGGAGGAAAAGCCCACAGACCTGACGACACGACCATGGCCTGTAGGTGTCTTTAGACACTTTCTATTACTGACGTCCCACAATTTTACTACATTAGTTGACGTGGATGCCAATAGTGCTGAGTCAGGAGAAAAAGTCTGGTTTTTTACAGAAGGTCTATGGCCTTCCTGCGCCTGCAGACGCCCGATACTACTCGTATCCCAAATTTTGACTGTCCAGTCGGATGAAGATGAGCAGCTTCGAATCATGAGAAAACGCTAGTGAGTAGACATTTTCGCTATGGTCCTCATACCTCGTATGGCCGCTGTGGCTCTGTTCAGTCGCGGGTCTGTTGCTTGGCAGAAGAAATAGCATAGAAGCCCATTCTTGGGAATCTATCTCTCTAGTTCATTGATAATACCGCACAGAAGCATCGTCTTGCCTTTTCCAGGGTCACCTTTGGTCCATAGCAAGTAACTCTCCTAGCCGTGCCTCCACTCTTGAAAATCCGGGTTGTTAAGAATCCAACGGTACGAATCCTTCAGGATACCGCCTTTAGTCTCTTCAATGCGCTTCTTATTATCACGGGGATCAGTGAGATGTAAGTCTTGAATACACTCTTGATCGTCTTTATCGATCTGATCGGATTGCTGCTGCAGCTGATTGGTATTGTTTGAAGCTTTGTCGATCTTCTTCCGGAGACGTTTGAACGCGTTCTCTTCTCCTTCACCATATATCAGAGACATGTATATTCCAAAGATGCCCAGCAATGAATAAGCTCTGTCTTCTTTCCGGGTCATCTGGCGCGGCTTCACCCATGACAGCCGCTCCTCCACGCTGAAATTTGAAAGAGCATCTCCTTGCAAGGCTGAGACGGAGATTGTCATTATTTCATAGATTTCCTGCTCCAAACTCTTCTTATCGCCTAGTAGATGACCGTTCCACGAGAAAAATTTCACTGAATGAGGTGCAAGAAGCTCTTGAAGAGTCCAGTCTCGTGTAAACCATCTGCTTTGTCGAAGTTGAGAGAAATCCTTGCTGTCTTCTAAGACGTCTGTCAGAAGAACATAGCAATGAACTGCATTCTGATACCAGTGGAACATAGAGTTAATAGCGTGCTATAGCTCCACACCGTCAGATTTATCAATGCAACAAGTATCCGCCCAGATATGACTCAAGCCATCGCGCTTAGCCTGTTGCTCGCGGAACCGAATCTTGTTATACCCATTTTTGTTCGTTCCCGTTCCTTCTGTCAACTCTTTGAATGTGACTTCTTGACCCTCTTCCCAAGTATGCGAAAGTATTGCGAAGGGAGGGATTTCGTCCTCATTCGTGTAATACTGGGTAAGGCTCAGCCCGCCATTGCCGTCAAATTGCAAAAGACGCATGATCGGATGCGCAAACACAGCACCTACGACTGATAGCCGTCTCCCAGATACAGCCAGTAAGGGAAACAGAGTCTATAGCAGAATGGTATTCAGAGGTTGGCGAGAGGAGGTTCATTTCTCTGGAGGACCAGGCTGAAAGCGGGGGATTATGCCCAGGGCATACCCTGGCGAGCTGACTTGTCACTTCCTACTTTCCCTCTCGTGTCGTGGAATAACCCGTACGTAAAGTGCATCCCTTTAGAGAGATAATTACCATCACCAAGTGTCGAATAAGAACAAATATTAGTATATACCTGTAGTAGTTTATTAGCTTTAACTAGCTTTAACAAAAACTCTTTTTAAGAGCCCCAGGGCTTTTTGATGACTGGAGCTAGTCAAGTTATGACTGCGTTATGTCCGGATTATTTCGCGACATGAGAGTTTCCTTACCAAAGATTATCGCACTTATCGCGACATTTTCTGGCTTTCGTTATTCACATACTAAAAGCCAAACTCTTGCATTATTTCCCGAAATGTCATCGATTGTTTCAAGAAGACAAATGTCCATTGGCTGACAGCAAGCTCCATAACCCGAAACCTTCCAAAAGAGGAAACCCATCGATTGCTGTGTGATTAAGCTTAATCGCTGGTGGCGGCCGCCCACAGGTGCGCGGGCCCATTGCTGGGGCCAGTACCAGAACTGTTTGAGATTCGGTGTCCGGTCTTGAGGGGCCCCACAAGCAAGGAAATTCACTATGTGAGAAATTCTGGAGACAATTTGATGCTCTGAACATTTTGGGATTTGGATTGACTGCTGTAGGGTTGAAAGGAGCGCCAGGCGTGTCAAGATCTATGGCGTTGGAATGATGCAATAGACGATGATATCATGTCATGCCATGGCTCTTGTGCAGAGAATTATTTACTTTCGTGGTAATACTAGGCGTAATCCCACTGTCTTCGTTATTCCGATATGCCGTGTGTTCATTGAAATCGTAGATGGAGCCTCGCCTGCGAAATTTGCAAGCCGAGCCCTACTGATTGACTATTGAATTGTACATTAAGAACGCCAATCGTGCATCCGTTTTTTCTCCCCCACTAAAAATTTACAGACTAATCCTTGCGAAGACAAGGAGCACTCAAACCGGATCCAAGGCTAATTCAGTAAATAGGTGGCAATCCTCGTAGAACGCACCAAAGGTGACCCGCCCAAAAAGTCAGCTCAATCCTTGGCTACCTACGCCCTGGTCATAATTCACGGAAAAAAGTGACCCCTCAAACAAAAGCTATACTACATAGCAAAGAGAGGTTACATCGAAGCTTGTACTCATGGCGACGGTGGCTACCACAAGGAGCTGAACGCACTCCGGAGGGAGTAAGGAAGACGCGAAGTTGAAAAACAAACGATGAGCTATGCATCTTTTCGTTGAGTAAATACTAGATTGGCAAAGAGGACACTTCAAAGTAGGCCCTGCTAATTGATCTCTTCGGTCTTCGCTCTCTTGCCGTTTGAGTCGGTCTCTTCAACTTCGAGTTTCCGCTTGCTTCCGCTAGCATCGTTTGATGTGGAACCTGATCCAGTTGCTGGCGTTGGCACTGGCGCCTTTTCCCTCTTCTTCGTTTTGACCAAGCTACTCACATCATTCGCCGACTTCGTGGCTTCGGCAAGCTTCGCCTTTTGTGTTGCAGCGTCGGCACCGAGCAGACCACCTAGCAGGCCTTGGAAGACTGACTGATCAATACTATCGAACTCCTGCTTTGTTGGATCCGACTGAAGGTCTGTGAGTCTATTCTTCAGGTCCTCCAACATGCTCTTCTTGTCTTCGATAATGGACTGTTTTTCTTTCTTCTGCTCTGCAGTCAATGTCTCTGAATCCAGTGCCGATTCTTCCTTCTTCAATCGTGCCTCTAGACTCTGGATTGCGAGCTCGGTGTGCTTGGCGGCATCTTTTCGCAAGTCCCAATCAATAGCATCTTTCGTGTCGTCCTCCGGGCCGTCAGCTTCATTTTCTCGACCAACCTGATCGTCACGAACTTTTGTAACGGAAGCGAATTCAAGGGCCAGTGAAAGCGAGTAGTGTCCTTCGGTGACGTTCTCATGGTCAAAAGAGTTGAGTTCTTCCTGAAGCGCGAGTGATGAGCGGGCGTCGGCCACAGCGTCATGGAAACGCTCGTTTTCCAGAGAAATTTCGACGAGGAAGCCGTGACAATCAGCCAACTTGGTTTTCACTGCTCGAGCCTCGGGGGATAGCTCAGCCTTGCCTTTGCCTTTATCCGCACTCTCGCCTGAGCTCAATGCTTCCAGTTGCTTGGAATACAGTACACGTGCCATCTCAAAAACCTCGTATGCGTTTCCGAAGTCATCTTCTTCTTCTTGCTCGCCTTGCTCTTCCTCGTCTTCCTCTTCAGAGTCTGTCCAATTCTCGTCACCCGTGAGCTGGAAATACGGCTTTGATGCAGCGGTCTCATCCTCAGCTTTCGCGCCGTTGGCCGCCGCGCCAGACCCCTCTCCAGCTTCTTGATTTGCAGTCTTCTTTGATTTTGTCTTTTTCTTCTCTTCCTGTGCTACCTTGTTCCCGAGGACATCGCTCTTTGCAACTGCGACCTTGTACAAAGCCCGTCCGTAGTAGAATAGAAGCTCTGCATTTTCTGGAGCCATTTCGCCGTTAAGCTCGGCTTGAATTTCAACAGCATCGGCATAATGATCGGCAGCGGCAGAGAAATTCTTCAGCGAATACTGCACTGCGGCTGCTTTCGTAAGTTCGTCAAGCTTCTCTTTCGTTTTGGGGAGCTGTTCGGTGACAGCGTTGGGTGCGACAGGCTCGGTGGCAGGCTCGGCCATTGTGGAGGAAGCACTTCTCGGGAGTTGAACTACGAACTCTAAGATGTTTGCGACCGTAATGAGACGTTTCTTGAGGAGTATTGATGTATCGAGTATGCGAAATGGAGATGGTGTTTTGATGATGGTCGACGAGGCGATGCACCAGAAAAGTGAGCGCATGGTGGTCTGTGCAGACGTGAAGTCGCGGCGCGCGTCTCGACGCGTCGAAAGAACTATCTAATGACACCCCGCTGGACGATCCATCGAAAACGACGTTGTTTTTTAGACATACACAATGGCGACAGCACGACGACCCACAAAGCCCTCGGCGGTTGCAGAAAACCCGATTCCTTCCTCTTCGCCTGCGTTCGGCACTCCTGTCCATCCCATAAACCCCCGTCGAACAGCGCCCATTCGGGCACCGCCTGCACTAAGACCAAATGCACCGTCTACCGTCCTCCCAATTCTACTACCGCCAGCTACTTTACGCCCTCTCGCGTTTCGAACATTCACTAAGAAGCATAATCTTACTCTCACATCCTCCGCCCTCCAGGCACTGGCAAGCTTCATAGGCAAGCATTGTGGTGCGGGGTGGAGAGAAGAAGGTTTAGCAGAGAAAGTTTTAGAGGAAGTGGCCAAGAGCTGGAAGAAATGTGGAGGACAGGTGATCGTTGAAGGTGAGAGTGAAACGCTGAAGAATATTCTCAAGACGCTCGAGGGGTCAATGAGCGGAGGCAGGATAGTCCAGGGATCAAACTTGAGCCGTCAGAGCAGCTTCAACTTTAGCACAGACGCCAATGCCCCAACTACCAGACCCGAGATAGACAGTCAAAACAGTTTTGGACTGTCTAGCTTAGAAGTTGAGGAGAAAGATGATGAAGAGGAAATGCTGAAGGACCCAAGAGAGTGGATGAAGATCGTGGGCGCATTTGAACAACCAAAAATGATATATAATGTATCGCATAAACATTTTGAGAAGTCAGTTACAAGAACTATTTGAGCCAGGGATGACACTGACAAGATCAGATCCAGCACAAAACCAACACTATTCCCCGATCCTTCGCATAAGACAGAGTTATTTCGGCAACGCTACCACGTTGTTCACCAGCGAATACTACGTAATGAAACCTTCCAGACTCCGACCTTTTCAGCCGCTCGCTCAGCCACTCTAAGCCGGACAGGTTCAATTGCTACCTCCCAAACTAACACGATTACACCTATTGCAAATTTGTTGGGCCGTAGTGGCAGCACCCATCTGCTGCTAGGTATGCTAACCGTCTCACCCACTGGAGCACTCTCTCTGTCCGACCTCACTGGAACAATAGCACTCGATCTGCAGCATGCACGTCCCATACCAGAGAATGGTGCATATTTTGCTCCAGGCATGATCGTACTAGTTGACGGAACTTATGAGGAAGATTATGGAAACCTGGCGGCAGGATCATCATCTACGTTGGGGGGCACAGGCGGTATTGGCGGCACAATAGGTGGTAAATTCATTGGTTTCTCCGTCGGGCATCCTCCTTGCGAGCCACGCTCGGCAACCCTTGGTGGGGTGGAAGAAACCGATAAGAGTGCCTTGTCCGGACCTGCATTCGGGTGGACAGATTTCCTAGGTGTTGGTTCCCAACGCGCTACCGGGTCACGTATGAACCGCATAGCCTCGAAGCTACTTGAAGAGGACCAGGCCCACAATGTTGTCATAGCATCTAACCTTCACCTGGATGTTCCATCTACACTCTCCGCGCTTCGGACCCTTCTTCGCACCTACACTCCGGACCCCTCAGATCCACAACCTGTATATCCCTTAGCAATTCTGCTGATGGGGAACTTTAGCTCCAAAGCAAGCCTTGCCGGGGTTCCAGGCGCAGGAAGCATAGATTACAAGGAAAACTTCGATGCCCTTGCCTCTGTCCTTGCAGATTTTCAACAGCTCATCGCGCACACAACGTTGGTCTTTGTACCCGGAGACAATGATGCCTGGCCCAGCGCCTTCTCAGCAGGCGCAGCAACCCCATTGCCCCGGAAGCCGGTCCCCTCGCTGTTCACCAACCGCATAAGGCGAGTAGTTGCAGAGGCGAACCGTGAAGTGTGGGGTATAGGCAAAGCCAAAGGTAAAGAGGGTGAAGTTATTTGGACGAGCAACCCATCGCGATTAAGCTGGTTCGGGGTGAAGGGCGAAATGGCGATCCTACGCGATGACATCGCAGGACGTCTTCACCGGACGAGCATACGGTTTAAAAAGCCAGAGCAAGATAATGACGAAGAAGAACTGCCCGACGCGACCCCAGCACCGCCAAACGAGGACAGCCAGGACGCTATGGACCTCGACGTTCCCTCAGTCCCTGCGGTTCAGAAAGAGGAAATCGATCCAGATATTCAGACCGCGAGAGCGCTAACCAGGACGATTCTAACGCAGTCTCACCTCTCACCTTTCCCCTTGTCAACAAGACCCGTACACTGGGACTACGCCCATACTCTCAATCTATATCCGCTACCCACTAGCCTCGTGCTTGCGGACACAGAGGCACCCGCATTCGTGGTAAAGTACTGCGGATGCACTGTCATGAATCCAGGGTCTCTAGATGAGAGTGGTGGTCGGGGTAGAAGGGAAGGAAAGGCGAGGTGGGTTGACTTTGATATTAGGACTTGCACAGGTGTTGTTCGAGCTGAGGGTTAAATGTTAATGTGTCATGAGCAAGCATTTGATAATTTAGAATCATGATAGAATCTGGTTTGCTACAAAAGGGTGTTTGGGATAATCTGTACGTCTACATATCGGGGAAACGAACATCGACATAAGCAACCAGATACTCCTAGTTGATGCCTCATTCCCTTGCGTGCTTAACCTTGTGTTCGAGGCATGAAAATTGATGTTGGGTAACGCGGGCACGATTGAGATCAAGCATCATGCGTCACAGCGCCTACATGACTCATTTTCAGAATATATCTCATCGATGAGCCATACATGGGGTCGGGAGTAAATGAAGATGAATACGGAGCGGAACAACGCTGCTCCGGCGGGGAGTGACTCAAACTAAATTCAGAAAAATATATGCCCCGCCATTGGACTCTCCCTGCACACGACACAACCAGCGTCCCAATTCCCCCAGCAATGGCTGATCAGCAACCTCCGGCACAGCCCCAGGCTGAGGGCTCCGAGAACCTGCATACCGATCCCGTCACCGGCGAGAGGATTTCCAAGTCCGAGCTGAAGAGGAGACAGAAGCAGCGCGAGAAGGAGGAGAAGAAGAAGGAAAAGGAAGCCTCGCTCCCAGCCCGACCCAAGAAGGAGAAGAAAGAAGATGTCGAGGAACTGAACCCGAACGTATGTTTCTCCATGTATGGCAAACGCAATCAGCAGAATCCTTAACTCATGGGCAGCAATACTTCGAAATCCGTTCCAACAAGATCAACGCTCTACGAACAACCAAGCAGCCCAACCCCTACCCTCACAAATTCCATGTCAACTATAAGCTTGCCGACTATGTCAAGGAATTTTCTCACCTCAAGAGGGGCGAGACTCTTCCCGAGAAGGAGGTTCGCGTCGGTGTTCGTGTCATCACCCAGCGATCATCCTCAAACGCTCTCCATTTCTACGTTTGTATGTATGCCCAACCTCTGGCTCTGCTGTTTTCATTAATTCTTTTAAGGCAAGGCCGAGGGCGTCTCCATCCAAATCATGTGTCAATTGCAGGAGTCCAAGGGTGAGGTTCCTTTCGAGAAGCAACATGAGAACATTCAGCGAGGAGACATTATTGGCGTCGTTGGTTATCCAGGCCGCACATCACCCAAGAAGGGTGGAGAGGGTGAGCTGAGTATCTTCGCTACCGAAGTCATTCTCCTCACACCATGCTTGAGGATGTTGCCCACAGAACACTTGTAAGGTACCTGGTCTCTCAGAGCAGCGGCGCAAGTACTGACATTGAGGGCAGCGGTTTCAAGGACCAAGAGCAGCGCCACCGACAAAGATTTCTGGATCTCATCATGAACGATGCCACCAGGAACACCTTTGTCACCCGTACCAAGATCGTGAAGTACATCCGCAAGTACTTTGACGAGCGAGACTTCCTTGAAGTGCAAACCCCCATGATGAACAAGATCGCCGGTGGAGCTACCGCCAAGCCTTTCAAGACCTTCCACAATGACCTACAAATGGAGCTTTTCCTTCGAATTGCTCCCGAACTTTACCTTAAGGAGTTGGTAGTTGGAGGACTTGAGCGAGTTTACGAGATCGGCCGTCAGTTCCGAAACGAGGGTATCGACCTAACGCACAACCCTGAGTTCACCACTTGCGAATTTTATATGGCATATGCCGACTACAATGACGTCCTAGACATGACCGAGGAACTCGTCAGTGGGCTTGTCAAGGAAGTCACTGGTGGCCACAAGACTGTTTACCATACTCAAGACGGCCAAGAATTTAATGTCGACTGGTCAAGGCCATGGAGACGCGTAGATATGATCCCTGAATTAGAGAAGTGCACTGGAGAGAAATTCCCTCCGGCGAACGAGCTACACACAGCCGAGACCAACGAGTTCCTCAAGAAGGTGCTCGCTAAGGTCAACATTGAGTGCTCAGAGCCGCGCACCAACGCTAGGATGATTGACAAGCTGGTATGTTTATTCCCATCACTTATGGACTCTATGCTTATTTCTTTAGGTTGGAGAATTCATCGAGGAAACTTGCATTAACCCTACCTTCATTGTTGGCCACCCCGAAGTCATGTCTCCACTCGCCAAGTACCACCGCGATATCCCAGGGTAAGCATAGTTTTAATTAAGCCTCTTGTACATAAAACTTCGATGCTAATTCATTCATAGTCTTTGCGAACGTTTTGAAGCCTTCGTTTGCAAGAAGGAAATCTGCAACGCCTACACCGAGTTGAACGACCCCTTCGACCAGCGCATGCGCTTCGAAGAGCAGGCCAACCAAAAGGCCCAGGGAGACGATGAAGCCCAATTGATCGACGAGACTTTCTGCCAGGCTCTCGAGTATGGTCTGCCGCCTACCGGTGGTTGGGGAATGGGTATCGACCGCTTGGTCATGTTCTTGACTGATCACTACTCCATCAAAGAAGTCTTGGCCTTCCCCTTCATGAAGGACGTTGTCGAGGAGAAAGATCATAAGAAGACGGCGGCTGAGGTTGCGGGTATCGAGCCCAAGCCAGAGGAAGGGATACGTGAGTCGCTTTATATTTAACATCAACGCTTTCAATTAATGCTAACTCTTCGCACAGCCCACAAATAAATGATCGCAGTTTTGCAATAAACCAAATTAGAATAACGTCACGGATTTGAAATCGGGTGTTCAATAGCCACGCTTCATGGATGATGAAAGGAATATATCGGAGAGAGGTTTTACGGCGCGCGAAAAGGCTTGGGAATCCTAGTTAGCAGCATTGGCCAATGAGACAAACAAAAATCAAAACTTTCTACAACACTTCCTCTGCATTCTCGACAAAGATATGATTTCACATTAGAGTCAATGTCTAGTGACAATGTATTACTGTTCTAGTTTATCATCGTTAAATTCATTTCGTTTGCATTTTTTGGTACTAATCTAATATCAGGTCTTACTGTCTTCCATGAACACGCTCAAGATCCGTACGACTATTCAACATCAGATGACATGACCTCCAATTTTGGATAGAGGATCAATAGACTGCCCTGATGTCCAAATATCCATACTCAAGTCAATCCATTGCTTATTTTCCGCACGCCTTAAGTATGGAGTTAGGGTCCCGAATGCCCGCAACTTGGCCTTGTTGCACGCGCTTGAGCGTCAGAGCAGCAATCAGCGCGGCGCCAACACCAGAACCATCCTCGGCAGGGAGAACCTCGATGGGGTCGCCTTTACCTTTACCCTTGTTCTCGGGCCACTCTAAGATCTCCTTTAGCGCTTGCGCACCTCGAACCTTGAAGTGGGGGTACTTGGTAAAGACGGAACCGTCAGCGCCAACGTGGCACGATGTCCAGCCCTTCTTTTTGGCGATGGCAGCAATACCGCAGTGCGAGAGGCGGGCAGCACGCGTGCCAATGAGCTCGGCTAGGCGGCGGATGAGTTCGAGCTCTGGCTTAGTGCAGGCGATACTTAATTTGTTCTGGAAGAGGTCTTGGGTTTCGAGAAGATTCTCAAACGGATCCTCTTCGATGGCAGCGAGGAAGCCTGCATCGAGGGAATAAGGCTTCTTTAGCTTGCCGACATCTTGACCTTCGAAGATATTGCAGTCAAGATTCTGATGTAGATCTAGGAGAACCAGGCGGAAGATCTCGCCGAGATAGAGACCTGCAACCATCTTCTCGAAGGACTGTTGGCCGGGGCGAGGGGATTCTTTGTCGATCACAATGTCATACGGAGTGCGGGGAAGAACCTTGTGCTGATTATCGAAGGCGCCCCATTCACAGTTGATAGCCATAGGATGGTTTGGGTCAAGTTTCATGTGGGCAAGCTTGGGAATAGAGCCACAGTTCTCCATATACGCGGCGTTGCATCCCGTGCCAAAGATACAGCCAATTTTCATGTCAGTATCAGTATATGCGGAGGCGATCATGGTTCCCGTTGTGTCATTGACCAGTGCAGTCAGCTTGATGGGCACGCCACGCTCGGCGAGGGCTGCCTCGAAAGGTGGAACGACGTCCTTACCCTCAACGCCATCAATGTCAAAGCCCTTGGTCCACCGCTGGAGCTCGCCATGGTCAATGAAGTTTTGCGTAACGGGATAAGAGAAAGTGAAACCAAGAGGGAGCTGATCAAGTTCTTCGCCTTCATGGTGATATTCGATGAATTGCTGCAAGCAATCAGCGACGTAACCCCAAAGCTCCTCAGCCGTTCCAGTTTTGAGCTCCTCTGGCATCCGGTATTTGGACTGGATGATTTCAAATTCTCCCTTCTCCTCTGTCAAAGTGACCTCGCAAACACGGAGATTAGTACCGCCCATATCCAAGGCGAGGAATGTACCAGTTTCGCTGCCATCAGGGAATCCCATGCACCAAGTAGGATTCATGGGCTAAGGAGCTATCAGCCAAATATCCGATTTAATAGCCGAGAGTTTCCAACTCACAATATCGCCTCCCTCCTCTGTCAGACCTTGTTCAAGTTCTCCAACAAAATGGTTAGTGATCTCCTTGAGCTTCGACGTGGGCACAGTGAAGAGCTCTTCTAGTCTGTTGATCTGTTCGAGAAGATCCTTTGGCACATCGGCCATAGAACCTAACGCACTTGTTATCATTTCCGTTTCAATCCGGAATATGGGCTGAAGAGGGAAGCTATTGGGAATAAAATGAAAGGCTTGATCGTACCTCGTCGCGAGGGCGGTTTCTTTGCACCTGTAACCATGATGGCGGTTGTATCTTCGCAGGCGGTGAATGTAAGGTACGTGCTACTCGAGGCGAGAGGGCAGGGCTGGTGTCGGATTTATATGGCACACCAGATAGAGGAGCAGGCGGGGTCGGCTGTTGAGGGCTTGATGGATGGACCAGTGGTTGCTAGCTGTACAAAAAAAGTTCACCCGAGGATCACTTGGGAGAGCGTGGGATGAGGAGGAAAAAAAGCCTCGAGGGTCATGCGCAACCTTGGGACGGCCGATTCGGTTGAGCAACTCCACGCTCTGCTGTTTCCGGAAGAGGCTGATATTTTGTTTTGGGTAAAGAAAAGTTAGAAGATTGCGGATATCGCTTACGAAGACGAAATAATACTGCTAAGCAAACTACCCCGCCAACAAGGGAGAGACAGCAATAGCTTTGGTGGAGCAATTGCCGACGGCGTGAGTAAGCGGTAAGATTGTCGGTCAAATAGCGAGGCGCGGATGTGATTAGAAAATGCAATAATGGGACTTTGGGGGGAATTGGAGATTGGAGGATGAGGAGGGGAGAAGTTGAAGAGCAAAGAGTGTTGAGCTGGTGTTGGTGCTGGTGCAGAGAGTGTGACGGGCCGAACAGTTCCCCACGCGTCACGCCGACTCGGAGGGGCGAGGGGCAAGAGCGAGTTGCAGCTGGAGCTTGCTGCTGAAAAGGGAGGAGCGAATGACGCAGTTGCCTTTCCGCCGCCGCGCGATCCCTGCTGGGCTAGGCCAGATCATTCCTGCCGTCTCTTGACTCGTGCCTGCCATCTTCTTCAGGAAATGCTGACTTAGCCATCTCTCAACATCACCAGCTAGCTAACTTGAGCAATTAGTTGACCTCCCTTCTTCTCCTCATCCTTCCTCCAATCCTCAACCTCACTCAATTCCTTTCTCCATCACCCATTAACAATGCTTTTCTGCTGTCTACCAAACAATTCAAAGTAGTCGTTGCTTGACGCCTTGTTTCTGTGACCACTATCGCCAGGCCTGAGCTCGTCCTAGATACAGCATATCTTCATGTCTCTCGCCCTACATCGACACTCCACCTTCACCAAAGCTTCCATAGAAGGCATCAATTTACAATGATCGTATTTCTGTCGCCTTCTGTTCATCTGTTCATCAAAATCTACTACCATCATGGTCCTCAACTTCTGGCCATGGCAGCTACAGTGGAACTTTTGCAGCCAGCCTTGGCCCAAAGGGTGAAAGAGAAGGAAATGGTGTTGAGTCTCATAAACAGATGGACTGCATCTAAAATCATGCTCAAGGTAAAGTTGGGAGCTGTTTCCGAAGTCCCAGGGCATTGTGGCAACACAATATCATTCAGTCATTCAAATCACTGCCAAGCCATTTCACTCTGCTCTCTAAAGTCACTTTCACTTTGGCTGTGCATGGGACTGGCAACTCCCAAGGCAGCCATGGCCTATACCCGACTGGGTCAGTCAGTCACGTTCACCTAGAGTGTTTGGTGTTGACCATAACATCAATGCCCCAGTCAGTCTCCCAGCCGACTCCTCACGCCCGGTTGCTTCGCAATTGATTCACTACTGCTGTGTTTGGCAAGCTTAAAGGCCTGCGTGAAAGGTCTTTAAGCGAGGCGTCTCTATCGTCTATTTGAATACCTTCTGGCGTCTTGCCTCTCTCTCCACAACACCATCTCCGCGTCTCGTCAACACCGGAGTCTACAACCGATTTCGCAGCAGCACTGCAATCCCTACAGGGCTGACCAAAGCATCATTTAGGACCTCAAACCCTTACCAAGGAACTGACGTCCACAACTCGAGCCATGTCCTATCACGCTGATGAAATGGACTCTGAGACGGAGGGGTTCGAGGTGCTTGCACCCATCGAACCTTCGCGCGGCCGCAATCTTGTGTCGGCTTTCACTGCTGCTCTTCCTCGTCAATTGCCTGGCAATGATACTGGACAAGACAATGAAGCAGAGGACATTGGTGAGTCCCCTTTTGACTCCAACAACAGCCCCAACGAAGAGTTTTCTAAGGTTGCAGAATTCGATGAGAAAACATATGCCGATGATCAAGGACGAGCGCGCTCCGAGTCACCGATGATGGAATCTGTCTTCCCAATGGATATCGAACCTGAAGATCCTCCAATTGATATCTCTGAGGTTCTTCGTAGTGAGTATCAGCTTCGCAATAATCTGAAAGATATGGTAGCTGACGGTCTTGCAGGGCCTGGACCAGTCCCACGCTCGAGCCCCATCGACATCAGGCCAGGCCCCTCTCATAGCGGTTCAGGCTATGGTGCTGACGATTGGTCAGAGCTAGACCTACGCAACTGGTGCACTGGTCACCCGCCTCGTGTGTCATTCTTGCTCCCTGAGAACGAGACTCCTCGAGGTTATCCTCCACGCCGATCCACGATCTCTGATCGTCCAGAGCTTGACGACTTTATCAAGGCACTCAGGATCGAAGTTGATGGCGAAGATTACCTACCTCTCACCACTCGTACGGTCAATCTCCTCTCTTCATACTGGAGGGGACTCAAGCCTCTCGCCGACAAGAGTATCTTCAAGAGAATCGTCATCAATAGTGCAGCAAATCAAGTGCATGCCGATCATATCATTGCCGCAATTGAGTGCATTGGAGAGTATTGCAAGTACTTAGTCATCGTTGGTCCCGTCCACACAACTGACTTTGGCGATGTGTTCAACCGAGAAATTGGCAACCCGAGCATCGTTCCCGACTGGCACACTGTCTTCACCTGCTTCCAGAATCTCAAATCAATTGTGTTCAAGATGCCCTACCATTACGCCGTTGGGCAATATGACGAGATGTCGCATACTTTCCACACCGTGCTTGACAATACCGAGCATCTCGAACATCTCACCAAGGTCGCTGTTGATCTCATATCTGGAGAGACCATCCGTGACGATGGTCCCCTGCCAGCTGTATAGCTTCCAATGTAGGTGTGTTCCTGAGTGGTACCTAGAACTGCTCATCCCGATAACTGGGTTGAAGGCAAGGAAGGAAAATTGGCCTTGATGCTGTCGTTTGACACCACAATTCACAGATCGAAGGATACATTGGAAATTTTGCTATAGCGTACCAAAAGATTGTTGACAGTTGCTCATGTCTTTGGCGCTATGGCTCGGATAGGTTAGTAGGGTATTTCTGGTCTGGGTTTTGTTTACAGGAACATTTGCGGATGGACCTTCCGGCGGCATAGCTTGTGGAAAATTTGGGTGAAAGGAGTTGACGGTCTTTTCCATTGCATAGTGGTCTTTCTGATCCACCGACTGGGAACTGGCATTGATGGTCAGTTGGACTTGAGGAGATCCCAACTATTTTGGTCCGAGAAGGTAGTCTGCTTAAACTGGCGGAACTCACCACACTCAGAAAGCTTTGGCATTCCACTATAGCAAAGTCGCCACCGATACAATCCATAAACTGAAAGAATGAGAATTCTCATTAATTCTCTCCTTGCACGACACACGTTCTACAGTTGCATGTGATGTTCATCCTAGTCGGAGAGTAGATACCACTAGGTGCGTTGCGTAAGAAAAGATTCGGCTCCCCACCTTAGCCCTCACGGGCCGCCCACAACGCAACGACGTACATTTCCCGCAGCGGCACCACACCATCAACGCCGGTGCCGACGCAACACTAAATTTAGTGAGACATGTTTCCAGCTAACAGGTAGATAAATAGAGTTCGTTGCGAGGTTTTAATAGCATCTTTCTCGAAAGACTTTTTTTTCTGTATTATTTTGGTAGTAAGAAGAACGAGGTAACAAGTGCTTACAGCATTGTGTACACACGTACTTACCCAGTTAAGCAGGTACTGCCCACGACTAAATCTGTCCAACAAAGACTGCAACACAGCCTCGATTACTGCCTACTGCCTATTGCCTCTTTCCTCTTGCGACGCTTAATTCCCGCTATACTAGCAGCACAGTAAGGCAGGGTGTGTCACAAAGACCAACGAACAAAGGGACGAATTTCACCGGACCGCGTTAAGTTACATCATAGCACAGCAAGCAAATATGGCAGCGCCAGGCGGGAAATATTTCATTCAGGACAAGATGAAGGCGGTGGCGGCGCATCATGAGAGCTATGCGCAGTTGTGGGAGACGAAGTGGAAGAAGCCGGTATGTTGCAAAGCTTTACACGTGGTGTTTGATGGGACACAAAGTCCCTAGAAAAGAACGTTGTTCTACCGATGAATGTAATGAGAATAAGGAAGAGTCATAGGCATATTGCTATTAGAATTTTTTTATTCTTATTTTTTTTTGGGATTTCTGGGAAAGCTTTGCTAATAACTATGTAGGCTGAAATGGGCGTCTATCCATTCATGTTCGGCGCAGCGAAAGACTTCGAACCCATTGCAGAGGAGATGATAAAGAAAGATATGAAGGAGCCATACGACTGGGACGAATATGCCAAAGTATATTTCCCGCAAGCAGAGAACCTGGCAAGCATTGCGACGGCCGCGGAAACAAATGGTGAGATCGAGAAGGCGGCGGAATACTATCTACGAGCGAGCGCGGTGTATAGGATCAGCAGATTTCCGGCGCCTAGGAGTGAGCAGCAGCGCTATGCGTGGAAGATGGGGAAACAGTATTGTATCAAAGGTCTTGGGTAGGTCGATTTTTCTTGCACCGCCATCCGGAACTGCTCGGCTGAGCCAAACTATGGAGAAGCTGCGCACAATGAGCTGGAATGGGCTGACAACCACCACTCAGGCTCCGTCCACATCCCGTCCACGAAGTGGACATCCCACACACTCATCGCCAGTCCAATGAAGGCGAGGTGATCCCAGTATACCACCTACTCCCCGAGGGGGCAACGAAGGATTCTCCCGTTCCGCTGGTCATCATTTTCACCGGTCTTGACGGGTATCGTACAGAACTGGCGGTCTGGATGGAGGGTTGGCGCCAAAAAGGGGTTGCCACTGTTATTCTCGAAATTCCTGGAACGGGTGATTGTCCCGCAACGGCGTCTGATCCCACATCCCCGGACCGGCTATACTCGAGTCTGTTCGACTGGGTGGCTCAGCAGCAGGGCATCGATCAGAAGAAGGTGGCGGTGTGGGCATTCTCAACGGGCGGTTACTATGCCATACGCGTAGCCCATACTCACAAAGACAAGCTGGCTGGTGTTGTCGCGCTGGGCGGTGGGTGCCATCACATGTTTGACCCTGAATGGTTATCTGAGGTTAATCACCTCGAGTATCCCTTTGACTTGGCGAATACACTGGCATACAAATGGGGATATGGTGACGATGTCGAGAGATTTAAACAGGAGGCATCGCAGAAGTTCTCACTCCTCAACGATGGTACGCTCGACAGGCCCGACTGCGCTCGTCTGCTTCTGGTCAACGGAACCGAGGACGAGATCTTTCCTATCGATGATTACTATATCGCATTGCAACATGGTGGACCAAAAGAGGCGCGGTTTGTTCCCGGGATCAAACATATGGGAGAGCCAATGAGCTTCTTGATCATCTTGAGTTGGTTGTATAGATTGTTTGGTATTGAGGCGGATCCAGTGAAGCAGCTGCAGACACTGCCCTTCAAGCCCAAGTATTGATTGATTGAAACAAACTAAAGAGGAACATGATAGTTATAATTATTGAGCCGCGTCATTCGAAAAGTGCTGAGTAGGGTGGTGATTGGCAATTGCTAGGGTGACTGAGCCCTCTTCCGTTTCTGTAACCCATGAGTAGGTCTGTAAGAAAGGTATGGAGCTTTGGGGGCCAGATATGTGTCCCGTGCTGGCGGGGAGGACCAAGTTTATGTCATTTCTTACGCGAATCGTGGACAAGCGTGTTGCTGTGTGATTGCGCCTGCCATGTTAAGCTAGGGCATTTTGATACACGAGGCTGAAATAATAGCTCAGTATGCCACCCCGTCGTTGGTTCTTCTTTGCGCGCATCTCCCGATCCCTCGTTGCCGGCAAATCCGCTCTAGGTGGGAATTAGAACAGGACAGCATAGTTGACGACGATTCCGCGAAAGCATCTATTCAGATACTAAGTATGTTTCGAGTCTTGATGGTGTCAATCTGCTGGCGTAAGACCAGAATCCGCATATGCCCCCCTCTGAACCAAAATAATTCGGGAGGATCAACCAACCAAAGGCCAATGATAGAGTCAACTGAGGATTGGGCGCTTGATGGAGGTTGGAGAAGTGCCTGCTCCTAGGACTGTGCAACTTGGCTTCGTAAGCGGCCGGTATCTCCGTTTACTCCAGGTGATGTAAACACTGCCTTGTAGAGCGACTGCGTCACCGAGCATGAGCATGAACATGAACATGAGCCTCCCGGCATCATATACTAGAATGCGACGATTTCGTAATACTTTTGAGTTAACCAGGGTAAGCGAAGGACCCGAGAGAGGCTGGAGCACAGTAACGAACTCGGTAGGGCTGAAGAAGCAGTTCCAAAGAAAGGGAAAATGGGTTGGTCTCCGCTGCGGCCGCTCCGGCCGAAATACGGCAGCTCTTAAGGGCCCCGTAGGAAGGTACTCTGGGGTTAGGCGATATGGCCGGAATTCCGAGTACAGTCGGCTTCGGTAAGCTGGACAGGGAAGCGGTCTGGTGCTGGGACTGTTTTGTTTGGTGCAGAAGAGCTTGTAGGACGAATAAGCACCGATGATCTCGCCTTAAGGTTCCCAGAGCAGAGTGAACGCTAGAGCCGCATGAGGATTAGCTGTAGCTTTGTCATCTCAAGCTAAGCCTCCGCAACGCATGCTCCATACTCGCACACATCTTGGATGCTTTTCAGCTCCGCTCCATGGCCAATTTGTCGATCTTTAATTGGACGGGACTAGATGTCTCGCACGGCGTCTCCTGATGATTACTCTCGACCCCAAGGCAAGCTCTAAATTGTCCTTCACGACCAACACGATGCTGCCATGCGCCAAGCTACGACACCACGGCTTTATATAAGTCGGAATCCCGAATCCCACCTCCTGGGCCTGAAGACGAGGCCTTCCATATGTGATCCTACGCTCGTTTTATCCAGTATGGTTGATCGCTTAAAGTGCCATATTTGCAAGAGATCTTTCACCCAAAGTTCGGCGCCCTTTCTTCCTTGATCTAGTCGCAATTCGTCCGACTATTCGAAATTTTAGCAACTGACATTACATAGAATCAAGCTTGGTTCGGCACTCCAAACGATGTACTCCAGGCCCAGCGCCAAGCTTGAGGCAAAAGTCATGCAGGGCTTGCACGACGTCGAAGACGAAATGTGACCTACGGCGCCCAAAATGCTCCAGATGCGAGCAGAGAGACACAACGTGCGAATACGTCATCCCGATGACCAGAGGCACACGAATCTATTCAACATCTGATGAAGACGAAGAGTCGAGTGGACACAGTCCGGAAAACACCAATACTCACTCAGGACCTTCAGATACCTTGGTCCAAGTCTGTTTTGCTGAAGCCCCACAGGCATTGTTGAGGTACGTCCTATTCATATATTGGAGACGATGAGACTATCGAATGCTGTGTTTTTTCCCCTCAATTTCTTTAAGGCAGTTCTCAACTTTAGAAGAAAGGAAGTTTTTGAATTCACTAAAGTGAGGATTGCTTCAACTTCATCACTCTAAACTCATGACATCCTCTTGAAAATATTCGCATGAGGTCGTATATCGTTTTCTGGCTTAAGTAATCTTCTACCGGAGCCGGTAAAGCGCAGATTAACCCTGGAATATATATGCAGAGAGTTAAAACCGCGCAATGGCTGACCAAAGTATCGCAGCGCTGATATGGATCTCAACCTCAATACTCCTTTGTCATCTTTCGGATTCGCTAGTCATGCAGAAACGAGTACCGTGCCCGTTTTGAACCTGATCGCTGATAAGGACACATTCGATCACTTCCATTGGACGTTCCCTTCTATGAACTCAGATAATGTGGCCCATATCGTGCCACCTCCATCACATTACGGTAGTCAACCTGCCATTTCTTCCTCCAGTAGACCTTCCCACGACGCTTTTTTGGGCGATGACTGGCTTCTGTGGGCTCGGGGGCCAGAACAGAATACGCCTCCACTTGTGAAGCACAGTATGGAAACATTGCTAAGGGTCATGAAAACCTGGCCCAAAATGCTAGCGAAAGGCTTCCAGACACCGCCAATGATGCATTTATCTAACACACATCCCAGTACCATACTGCAGCCCATGATAAACTGTTTGAATATTTCAAGTATGTGGGCAGAGCAAGGAGATGACAATACAGAGACTGTACGCATGACAATCATCCAGGAAATGCGGGCCATCTTCGAGCAGGTAGGTGTTATTTCGTTACATTCAAGTTGTGAGATGTTAATAATCTTGTTAGTATAGGGCAATGGACGAAAGGCATCTACTCAGCGCCCTCCAATCACTTGTAATGTATACGGTGATGCTACTGTTTCCAGGCCGTGGTCAAGTCTCTGTGTCCTTGGTCGATCCCGCCATATTCCTCTGCCTCCAGAAAGTCGTATCCCACGTCGCTAAAACAGGGCTCATGCTGAGCGAAGAACGCGATAATAAGCGTCCCTCTTGGGAATCCTGGATTCACGTCACAGCAAAACGCCGGGCAGTCTTCTCGCTTTATCTTCTGCACTGGTCTTACGCTGTTTACCATGGTCTTGAATCCTTCGCCTGCACTCAGTTGGGTTACATGCCAGCGCCCGCGCCAAAGTTCCTGTGGCTCGCAGACACAAGAGAGAAGTGGGAGGCATTGTACGACCGCTGGCTATCACAGTGGGGGGACTTTCCTTACATGATGCGCGAGTTTGCCGCCATACAAGCCAATACAAGTTTAGAGAGAAGAACGGAGATCTGGCTAGAGGATGCGGATGAGTTGGGGGTCCTGTTCTTTTCCATAGGTACAACTGTCCATCCGGCTGTCGAATGGTGGTAAGTTTACTTACGCAAGGTAGTCAATGCGACAGAGCGAGGACAGGATCGCATCGACAACTACTACGCCAATTCGATGACTGTCCTTTCCTGATCACGAAATTCGAAGGATGAAGATATTCTCTTTGGCAAGAGAGGTCGCCCTTATGTCACCCAAAAAGTGTGAAACAAACAATCAAAGCCATTGTATCTCATCAACGTAGGCTTCGATGGCATCGATGGCTTCGAACACATTTTGGACTCAGATGAGGACTTACAGGATAATACGGCATTGGCAACATAAGCGGCCTTCAACATAATTGTCCTGTAGACGGGAATAGAGAAAAAAATAGTTGGATTCTACGACTAATTTCCCACTTCCTCCGCGATACAAACAAACAACATTTCCAGCGCGAGGGGCAAGAGTAGGGGTCATCTAAAAGGTCTTGATCAACAACACTTCATCCTTCGAGCGACTATTCCGGGTCTCATCAACAATCATCGACAACAAATACTCTACGGTGGCGAAAGGACCCCTCATCCCAACCATATACCTCCACCATGTTAGTTGGCCGTCCATCTCTCTTACGCTACGCTTGTTTGCCTCACCATGGTGCTCCGGGCATCCGGCAATAATTTTGCCTTGAAGTCGATATCCACACTGTACGAAGCCCAACATGGCCCGTAGAGTTTGGTGTGTACCCGAACGGTAAACAGATAGAGCAGGTGGGGAAATACTACAGCCAGGCTACACCATGGACTTTGGGCATCGAGCACATTCGCCACCCTGCGAATTCAGGCTTTCCCATTTACAAAAGCAGGTTCCTCCCCACGGCCCCTGACAACATTCGCCGAGCTCGCACGTCCACACAGAATGGCATGCATCAATTCGACAGACCAAAAGAACACCGAGAGGGCCTTCCGTCTTTACACCTGTCATCTGTGGGCCACAAGAAATGGCGCTCATCAGGGGCCACGACGGTGCGTACGTGCACGCACGCAAGCACGCACGCGGCCTACCACCTTGTCTAATCTACTCGTAGTCTACTCACCTCACGACACTATCCTGAACCCCCAAAGGGTCCTAGGGTTCCTGAGCAGCGACCTGCTACGCGTGTACACGGTCTACCATTCGGCCCAGCACACGTGTTTGCGAGGCGAGTAGCAGAAACGCGCTTGTGTCTACTGTAGCATGCCCCTACCGGCCTTCTCGTGAAGAGAGGAGGCTGGGATGCCCGACGTTTGCGGAACTACGGGTTTGCGCGCGCTCTACGCGTGCAGAGCACGAGAATACCTTCCTGCAAGTAGTCTACTCTGCCCAGACAAAGGGAAAGAGTAGCCGGGTTTTGAGGGTCTCGCGAACGGTGTGCTAGTGGCTGTCACAATGAAGAATTTTTTGTTGGCATCTAGATGGTGGTTTGGTTCAACGGAAGGAAAGAATGTGTGGGTAGACGTGGTTTGCATGGCTTCTAGTGCCTCAAACCGACCCTTTTACATGTTTGCAGCGGACCCTGATGGCTTCGAACACAATTCTGATTCGCCCTTTCTTCCGCGCGGTCTATGGAGTTTGAAGGGCGGGGGGTTTTCTTCTGGTCTTTCACAGTGCGCACACATCGGATTCACACAACGCGTATCTACCAAACGAAAAATACCAAGGAGGATAGACGCAGCACTGCTCTAAATTATCACCGGCCTTCCCCATATTTTGTTGCCTGGGGGATCGGAGATGCAAGCAAAAGCCATTGGAATTGGGCAAGGCATTTCGGACTTCACACCCCAAGTACGAGGCTGGGGAATTATTTTTATTTTAGGGATCGTGGTGGTTAACGCATTCGTGTGTTGTTTGTTTTTGTTTTGTTTAACAGGGGCGGTGCAAGTGGGCGAGGCAAGCGCAGGGCAGGGCAGTGTACTGTACATACTTGCAGGACGTTCCTAGATACGAGTACCAAGATAGATCAGATAGACAGATAGACGAAAAAGAGACGCAGATACTTGCCGATAGCATCTAAGGCTCCCCAAGGCCAGGCACCCGGAGTTCGTGTCAGATCCTACGGGGACTTTTTCCTTTGGGTTTCTTTGGTGCTTCACACACAGACGGGCGATCGTTTCCATAGTGATGAAAGGAGGGGGAGACACATCAATGGTTTCTTTCGAAATTTGGTTCGACCATAGTTATTTCCCGAGTGCGATCAAGTGCGGATGAACGCGCTCGGGGAGAAAAACAGATAGAAACGCTCTTGCATCTTTATTTTGGGTTCTTAGCTAAGCGTGCGTGAGGTGGCCCAAGGCGCCGATCTAGAGGGAGTAGCGTGCAGGGCGGGAGCGAAGGGAAGACAAGACAAGGGCCAAAGGCAGCCAGCGAGCGAGCGGGCTTGCACGCCAAATTAGGCTGGCCGATTCCCCGAAAGACTGACACGACGGGCGACGCACTTGGTTGTTCCGCGGCATCTCATCTCAGGCTTGATTGGGTGGTTAGACACGCATGTCTTGCAAGCAGACAGACAGAGTTTAAGGTTCGTGTTGTGTGAAGATGGGGGTTGTGTGCCTGGTTGTGGTACAAACAACAACCTGCTCAGACGGAGTTGCAGGGCGAGACAATAAGAGGGTTGCTTTTGATGGTGTCTGATACAGGCACGGCGCCCGGAGCGAAGCAAAGCAAGACAGTTTGCTGCGCTCGTGACACAGGAATTAAGGACCGGATGATGAATGAATGAATTGTGGAGGTCTATCAATCTGAGAAAGCGCGCACAGAGACGCGGCGGCGTGTCCAGATGATGCTGCCATCAGGACGCAAGAGGTTCACATGTGATCTTTGGTGGAAAATTGGGGAAGGCAGAGATGCAGTATGGGCTGGGGTTGTGGGATAATTGAGGGCTGAAGTTAAGACAGTATGGTGGTGGGTTGAGGCCATCCATTTGGACAAATTGGATACCAGCGGTGCTATTGATCTATAGATTTGCGGGGCGGGTGTGCCGGCGTGGAATACTGCAAGAAGCCCAACTTCAGCCGGAGCGTCAGAGAGTCTCGGAGACTGGACGAGCGATGAATGGGCCGGCTGGTCCGGTGCCTGAATGAACTGCGATGAACGTGGTCGATGGAAGACGTGATGGGGGCTCTTTGTAGGCATCCCAGCGGCGTAAGTGATAGCTACACTAAACAGCACAGTACGCCTCCCGCGCCACCGAGCCAAACTCTGCTGGTAACACATCGGTGCAATCGATAGACGATAGACGATAGAACAGCGGCGAGGCGTCTGCAAAAGCAATCATAATGTGGAGAAGTTAAGCAGCGCGAGGCCCTTTTCCCTCGCTTCGGTTGCTTTGAAAGGACGGCCCGCTCCAGGGCTGCCGAGGGACCCCCTTTCTGCGCATAAGGAGTGGAAATGAGGGCAATCATACCACTCACTATCTCTAGGGGCATCCCGGCAGATGAGCAGTTGATGACGATGGCGGCCAGGGGGATGCAGCCCGAATCCGTGGATGGGTGTGTGTGGCGATCTGCTTGGGCTTGGGGGCATTCTGGTGAGTTGTGATGATTTGCAGGCGGGTGTAAACAAACAACAAAACAACAAAACACACGCGTCCCCTCAGTGGCGAAGACGATGACGGGGTCCTGTCTGCATCTGCGTCTGCGCCTGCGGTCTGCGGCATTGCCCGCCGTGCAGCAGACCCAGGACTTGTGCAATAATTAGAGACTGCTTGCGCACACCGTCTTTACGGCAAGCATGCATCTGGGGATGGTCTATGTTTGCATCGTGATGATACTCCGTCTGCATCGTCGTAGTGCTGGCGCTGTCGACTCGATTCGCTCAGGCGGCTCGGCGCATTTCAACGGCCGGATGCAGCCTGCAGGGTCCCAAGCCGTCAAGGACCCCAAGAGCACCAAAAGGCACCAAATGGCACACACAAGGGCAGCCGGCGTGAGCATGGGCATATCATAGAATTCGGCTGGGTGCTGGTGGAGGTGTGCACTGAGCCCTGGGCACTGGGCAATGGGCACTGAGCATTCTGCGCCCCGCACCGCAAAACAACGCCAGACAAGCCCCCCGGCCGAAAAAAGAAGCGTCCAACGCGAGCGCGTCGCTGTCCGTCGTCTCTTGTCTCTGCCACCTCCACCCCCGTTCAAACCTTCGATCGCCTTCCCTCCACACAAAACCATCTCCCCTCGCAGCTTTCCTCTCGCCAACGGACCCTTTATATATATATTTTTTTCCTTCACCTCGACAATCCCCCGCTGCATTGCGACTGCTTCTCTGCTCGCGCTTGCCACCTTCCTCGCCTCTGGTCCGCCGCGCCTGCCTGCCCTGCCTGTTGATTGTTTACCGCCAACGCGCATTCCACGCCTCCCACACGAGTAGCGAATCGCCCACGGCCACGCCATCACCTGCCTACTTACCACCTCCACCTCCACCCTCTCTTCATAGCTGCTCATCTCTCCCTCAAACTTCCTCTGCTCCGCTGCTATAGGCCTTGCATGGAGTTCCGCCGGGTGCCGTCGGCCATCGCTCGCTGAGGTGGAACTCCTGGTTGAGACGTGAAGATCGAAAAAAAGACGACATCGGCGCACTCCCACCCAACACCACCAACCATCAGCGTCGCCCCCCCAATCCATCGCCCACATTCATACCCACGACGCTTCCCCACCTGCGCTATCGTTATCGATTCACGATTGGCATCCGTCTCAATGCACGCTGCGCCTGCCTTGTGACCTCTGAGAGATCGAACGACATCTGCTGTACCGCTAGCCAGCAAACTACGGCTTCGCCCCTCTGCAACGTCTCACATCCTCTCCACGGAAACCAATCTTTCACCTCTCGCCAAGAGATTACCCTTCACCTTTTTTTTCCCCACGCCTTACGGCTTCCTCATGGACTTTGCTTATTCGCCACACCGTGACGGCGGCACCATGCATCTGCCGTCACCCACCCACCCCCATGGCTATCGCCTAGAGGGCACGCATTTCTCCTCCATCCAGCAGCTCCGCCACTCTCTGTCCCGCTCTCCCTCCAAACCCTCCCGCTTCCAACTGCGAAGTGGTCGATCCGACTCACCTGGTTCCCCAATCTCACCACTGGCTCTGGCGCGCGCTTTCAGTCCCAAAGCGCATAAACCTGCCAACAGCCCAATGTCCGGATATCCAGAGTCCCCACTGGCCACGCAGGCTGCGCCCGCAGTGAAGAAGAAGTTCACCTTGCGCCGGTCAGCTCCATTCCGCTCTTCACCGCGAACCAGGACGGCCGCCAACAAGAGCCCCCGCCGAGTCTTGGTTGACTCAACCGACAGAGCCAATTCCACGCCCTTTGTTGTGCAAAGCGCGCCTGGAGAGGAGAATATGCCAGCACGCCGCACTAACCCCGAACATCCATCCATCATGAACGCTGAAAATAAGCGTTATGAACTCAACGACAAGCCAATCAAGTTCGAATTCGCCAGACGACAGGATATGTCTCCTGCAAAGGCAAGTCCGCTCAAGCGAAATGACGGACTGATGAACTTAAATGAAGAAAGCTGTAGTAGCCCAGTCGCAAAGAGGAGGAGTTTGCATGGTCCAACTAGCCTGGGCAGTGACTTTGAGAACATCTTCGACCAGTCACCTGCACCGCGATCTCCAAAAGAAGATTTTACGCGATCGCATGATTCCAGCAACAATGGCGGATTCGCGTTCTCTTCACCAGCAAAGCCCCACTCACCGCTTCGAAGGACAACGTCACTGAGGAAATCAACACTGTCCCAAAGATTCGGCGGGGCCAGCACTCCTCGACCCAAGCCGACATATGACGGCGAGTTCGCGATTCCCGGCCCGGCTGCTTCCGCAGCTTCAAAGGCAAGGAATCGAATGTCTCTCGATAGTTCTCTCCAGTTCAGCTCGGGAACAACCCAATCTCCCTTCAGGAAATCAACCTTCGAGCCATTGCGGATAGCGACGCCTCAACCATTCATTCGTGGCGGCGCTGGGTCTCATCAACCTCACCCTTTGTCACATGCATTGACTCCGTCTTCGTCCTCGTCAAGCCTAGTACAGGACTCACCTATGCATGCTCCTCCACCGCCTGCACCCTCTGCCATGCCGCCACCAGGGCATCCATTTGCAAAATCTCTACCTATTGGAGCTACTCGACCGCACCCACAGCAAAATGGTCCGGATTCGTTTGAAACACCATTCTCATTCAAGACGGCCAAGCCGGAGCCCATTGCCTTCTCCACTGGTCTGCTTTCCAAGAAGAACAGGAACGTTGATGATCCCGCCGAGGGACCTGGCAAGTATGTCATGCCTGATACCCCATCAAAGCGACAGTCATACCCACCTGCCGTCTTTGAGCGATCAGAGACTGTTGATACGCCTTTTGTCAAGAGGGGAAGCAGTCTTTTCGGCAAAACATCACGTCCACGACCTGAATTCGGAACACCAAGCACACCATTCAGTGCTCATGCTTCCAAGCTTTCCGCCGAGTCGTTCGGTAAAGGTTCCAGCATCTTTGGTGATTTAGGAAACTCTCACCAGCGTCGCGGTAGTTTTGCAAGTGTTGACGGCGAAGAGCCTGTCGTCGGGTCGCCTTCAGGCAATCACATGACAGACAGCCAATCTAGCGCTGATGACATGCCACCTACACCAACCAAGGGCCATGATGGTTCTAGCCGCCGCTCGAAGGAGAGCAGCCTTAGGCGGAAAACCTTCAGACAACGTCCAACACTCAGTACTGAAACATTCGCCCCTCCCGTAACACCAACGGTGGATGATTACACGTCTGGTAAGCTTGATTTCATAAGTAATTCAACAAGAACCCTTTGTAAAGGGACTTCGCCCCATCCGATGGACCCCAAATATCCTACTACTTGTGTACCACCCTCTCCTGTACTCGCTCTTTCCTTTCCTCGAACTCGCATGTTGCGGCAATCTACCAAAAATGGACGCTTGTCACCTCATTCTAGAAAAGCTTTTCGTAATACTTTCCCTCGTAACACTTTGAACCTCGCTAAGAAAAACTCTCTTGCAGCCACCTTTGGAGCCTCAACACCACACACTCCAAGTGACTCATTTGCTCCACCAGACCCAAGCAGGCTCAGCATTTCGGGACATCGTAGGGACTCTGCGCCGTTCAACAGTAGCACGGCATCCTATCTTCCGGCGACTCCGACCGCTCGAAGGGACCAAGCCAGCTTCTTCATTGCTGATCAACCGGTGATTCCCATTGGGCTAACGAAGAATGATGTGGATGAGTCATTGCATAGTCGTTTCCACGACGTAAAGCTCCTGGAAGGTGCTGAGGGCGAGTTCTCAAAAGTCTATCGAGTGAGCAAGCCAGTGGGGCAGTCCCCTCTCGGCTCACCTGCCGGAAGCCAAGTCTACGTGGTTAAGAAGTCTAAAAAGCCATATCTTGGTGTGGCCGACCGTGATAAGAAGATGCGTGAGGTCAACACCTTGTACGCTCTTCGGGGAAACGAGCACGTGCTCTCCATCCACGATCATTGGGAGGAATCAGGTCACTTGTATATCCAGACAGAGTACTGCGAAGGCGGAAATTTGAGAAAATTCCTCAACTCCGCCGGCTTCAGCAGTCGTCTTGACGATTTCCGGATTTGGAAGATTCTTCTGGAATTGTCATTGGTGAGTCACGCCATTGTTCTTTTACTAGCCATACCAGCAACTGACGCATAAATATAGGGTGTAAAGTTTATCCACGAATCTGGATTCATCCACCTGGATCTGAAACCAGCGAATATCCTAATTGACTTCGAAGGGGTTCTCAAGATTGGCGATTTCGGCTTGGCCAGCTCATGGCCCGCTCCTGCTCACATTGATGGCGAAGGGGATCGCCACTATCTCGCTCCCGAGGCGCTTCAGGGCCGATACGACAAGCCTGCAGACATCTTCGCCCTCGGTGTAATGCTTGCCGAAATTGCTGGCAACTGTGTCATCCCTGAATATGGAGAACACTGGCAAAAGCTTCGTTCTGGAGAGTTCAAGAATGTGCTCCCTAGCCTGACATGGAGTGCAGAGAGCAGCACTTTGAGCCGGGACTCCAATGGAGACCCAATCCCCGAAGACCACAGTACCTCAGTTGATACTCTCCTGTTATCTGATGCCGATATTGACCCACTGGGCCCTGTTCGTCTCCGCTCAGCTATCAACGCCGACGAAGAGCTTTCCAAGGCTCCACAGTTCATGGTCGACGAGCACAACAAGGACTCCATGGACCAAGTTGTCATGGCAATGATGCATCCTGATCCAGACCAGCGACCTACTGCCGAGCAGGTCTACCTTTGCTTCGGCTGCCAATGGGTCGAACGCCGACGGAGAGCCGGTGCGACGGTATACGAAGGTAACTTCGGACCGGGCGATGAAGTCCTTGCTTACGATGATCAACATCATTTTGATGCCGCGGATATGATGGATATCAGCTAAACTCATAGCCCATTATTTCGTGTGTCATTTCCGGTATTTCTCTGGATTTGGCTTCAATTCTCTTAGTGTAGTTGCATCATCGTTCTCATTGGACAGATACGGCTTCTAACAGTTGCACAATCTGAGTGCCTGCTTACCAGGATCGACCTTCGTTTGTTTATGAAGGGGTGTTACAGCCATTAGGAGTTTCACTACGACTATGTATAGCATATTGCGTGCTGTCATTTCTAAGGAATTGGGTTTGACATGGTGTTTTTGAAGTTGTCGGGTTTTTCTCATGACTTTACGGCCGAACTTTAGTTCGAATTGCTTTTTTGTTTCAGTAAAAGGGCAGCATTGCATCTCCCCAACGAATACCTTCGCCGCTGGAAATGCCGCGAGTTGGGGACTGGCGTCTTTTTTTATTGCTTTTTCTTGGACGATTAGTGCGATAGGAGATCAACGAAATGCACGACTTGCTATTTCTGGGTTTGGCGTACGGATAACGGCTGCAGGTCGAGATGGGTGGGACTGAGAGATCGTCATGTCTACGGTAGGATCGCGCATCATGCCGAGTCAAGCCTGGATTAGGAGGAGCGATTATGGTAGTGTGGAGGAAGTTTCAGGTCTAGATGTTCGGAAAATTAATGACATCATGACAACGCCCATGTTCACACACTTCTTTTGCTTTTGCTTTTGCTCTTTCCCCTTGATTACCTATGTCATGTGAAGTACAAACACCACTCCGGAGCGACTATGGTCCTTTGGCGTGTATCAAGGTCTGTGTTGGCGTGTCAATAGGGTTTTGAACTATGGTCGCGTTTTGTGGATTGTTTATAGTTTTGGACGAACGCGCCGGTTCTGGGTCCATGAAAAGCCACATTCTTGCCCATGTTTATCGGCGGGAGATTGACGGCGTCGGGGCGGGATGAGGTTATGATGCGTATTGGTACTACCCGTTGGGGTGCCACAGTGCTTAGATTCTTATCTGTGGAGAAGTTAGTGTGGAATGGTGGTGGTGTTGTATGGGGTACGATGATTGGGATTGGAAAGTATGGGTGGATTTGATGGATTTGGGGTTGATTTTGGGTAACGTGGTGTATGGTGCGGGTGTGGGTGGGTGTTTGCGGCTAGTCGGTTTGGGATATCATTGATTTATTGGTTTTGTTTATTTGTTGTGGTGCGGTAGATAAATGAATGAATGAATGTATCGGAGATGGTACTGTAGGTTTGGCGTGTGGTTAATGGATATCGGAGAGTGGGATGAATATGGTGGAGTACAGTGAGTGGAGTGGGTTCAGAAGAACCAGAACCAGAGCCGCAAAGTTGCTTAAATAAAATGGGGCTTACAAAGGATATTTGGGGCGCAGACAGTACAAAAAGGATGGTTCTATATATAGTATGCGGCGTTTAGGTTTCTTTCGTCTGTTTTCTTCTTCTTTATGAGGTCGAACAAAGAGATTTTGGTGGCGGACCCCTTGCTTAACTAGGCAACTTTCTCTCTTTTTGGCCTTCTCTTGGGCCTTATCTGGTTTCCAAAGTTCATTTGGAAGAATTACTTGTTGTAGGTGGATAGCGAAAATCTACTTATGGTGTCGTTTGTCTTTTTTGTTGGATTGGTTGTAAGTGTTCGATGTACTAGCGGTGGTATATATGTCGAGAAGAGTATGTAACATTAAAACAAAATGCCTGTGTCGTAGAGCTGAAATAGGTCCAAGATTCGAGTGCTACAGTGATGCTGTCCAATTTTAGGCCTGAATAACTGGAGCTCACTCGGATTTTTTTGGTATATGTATCTTGATCGCTAGAATAGGCTCCCCAGTGTCAGAAATGTTAATCAATTATATGAGGAATGCTTTCTTTTCTATACAAGAGCTATTGGTCATAGTTTTTGCCTTTGGAATGGATGGGATGTAGGTTTTCCGGGCGATCATATCGATGACTGGATCTCCGAAAAGGGCGTCCAGTTAATAAGACCGGGGCGATCTTGGTTCTTTTTTATTATTGCCAAGTTAGAGTGTATTTCTGAGATGAAGTCCACGCTGAAGAGTATGTCCTTTGACTAGTGTTTGCGGGGTGGAGCGCATTGATACTGACGCATAGCAGACGAGGTTTCATAACGACGGCGAAGGATGAAAATGGCGAGCGCAGTCATAGCTGCAAGAAACAAACTCGTTAAGATGGCCATCTGAGAATTGGTATTTCAGTGTAGTAGAGGAGGGAATTGGGTGAATGGAGGGTTATCAAATCATAGCAATCATGTACATCACGAGTCTATTACTACTCTTCGCCTCGGCTTTTGCATGCATGTATATGCCAAAGGGGTTCAGAAGCGCATTACGCCCATCTAAAAATATCTGTGTATTCCTTGAATACTCGTTGGACGATGTTCTACCGTGTAATACTGTTTGTTGCGGGCCATGGGCTATTGAAATACGCTCAACTTCACCGGCAATTCGGCCCAGTCGTACGGATAGGACCAAAGAACATATCAATATCCAAGACTGAATAGATACCAATCATCGATGATGCTCTAAAAACCTCCCGCAAGGTACAAGTGAGTCAATTTCTGTTCGTATGGCATGTAGTTGACCGCGCCAGAGCAATTTTTAATTCATCTTCCGCCCCCTTTACCAAGTATCAAACTGCAGCACTTGATCATTGGCGAACACTATTGAACCATGGTCGATTACTTTGCTCTTTCTCTTTCCAAACCTCTTCCGAAAAGGCGCCTGAGATGAATCCGTTGGCTCATGCAGAAAATGAGGTGAGGGTTCCATGCCAATTGAGACTCGCCGGTCTTTTCTACGATCTCATTGTCTCGCTTGTGATTCTTCTTGTGTCGTCTTATTGCCTCCTTAGCCTCGACATGCTCTTTGTTTCCCGCAGCCAACACAGCGAGAGAGAAGAATCAGCTCATCATCGTATTTATTGTAAGAGGGCTCGTAACCGCAAATATGGCAGTCATAGGCCATGACGACTAATTCATACATTTTCGGGCGTATTCAGGTACGCAAATTGAAGAGCGCATTTCAGGGTGTATTGAAGCTATGCCTTTGGGCGTTTTTATTTCAAAGGGGTTGGAGTTGGGGTTGCACCGAGCTGACAAACCTTACGCCCCGAATACCGACGTGCTGACGCAGCGCCGCACACATGTTGCTTTCGCGCAACTCCACTCTCAACTCAGTGTAACAAAGCCGGACTCACCTTCTCAATTAGAAATCGCCTTGTATTTAGGCCCAACTTTTGATCCTTCTCGGCGTGAAGTGTACGCCGAGCTCACGAACTCGGGCTTGCTCTAGATCTGTGTTTTGCTCTGTGTATAAAACTAGCTGTGCCGCCACATCACAGTATAAACAACACAGCACAGCCAAAATAAAGGATTAGACAAGCAGATTCGGACTTTTGAATTTCCTTCATCCCTTAGCTCTCCGAGTCGATTCAACATGGCCCCGCTTGACGCAACTACTGCTGGCCCTCTCTTCAGCACCAACTTTCAAGTCTATCGTACCTCATACAAAAAGATTGGTAACCAGGGAATCGACGTTGCAATCCTTGTACCCAAGGTGCTCAAAGCTAGCAAGCATCCTCTGTTGGTGAAATTTCATGGAGGCAGTCTGGTAAGTTCAAGACCCCCGACTATTCGCCAAACCCTCCTCATCGCTCAAACTTCCCTCCAGGTGACAGGAGATTGTCTTTACGGAGACTGGTTCTCTCCCTTCTGGATCCCCTTCATCCAACGCAACAACGCCATAACTGTGTTGCCAAACTACCGTCTCGTACCCGAACATACAGGCGCCGATATTCTCGAGGACCTCTCCGATTTCTGGAAATGGTTCCATGGAGACGGGCTTACTGGATACCTAGCCTCCGAAGGCGTCAAGGTTGACCTTGATTTCTCACGTTTGCTTGTTTCCGGCGAATCAGCTGGCGGCTTCATGGCGCTGCACTCAGGGATCACCCAGCCAAAAGGCAGCGTCAGAGCCATCTTGGTTCAGTATCCCATGGTGGATGTTTTGCATCAGGTTTGGCAAGAAGAGTTCTTCGGAATGAAGTCTCCGCAGGAATCCATCATTGATGAACATATGGCTGCTATTACCCCGGGAGCCGTAGTCTCTAGCGCTCATCCCCCGGCACGTATGCCACTTGCGTATGCTATGGCGGCTTTTGATCGGTTTGTGGGATTCTTTGGTGAAGACAAGAAGTTGTGGCCGCTTTATGCTATCGAGGATGCGGAGTACTTACCGCCGACGTGGATTCTTCATGGGGAGCAGGATACGGTAGTTCCCATTAGTGACAGCAGAAACTTTGTGGAAAAGGTGAAGAAGAGGCTGCCTAATACGGAAATTGAGTTGGAGGTTGGGGAGGGTGATCATGGCTTTGATGGCGCGTTGAAGGAAGAGGAGGTTGAGTACTTGCGCAAGTGGCTTAAGTGGGCCGAAGATAAGTGGCTGGCTTGAGAGAGTGATTTTTGCTCATGACAAGCAATAACAGCTAGTTTTGTTATACCGCGTTATATATACTGCTGGGATAGGATGGTGTCGAGAGAGCAAGAAGCAAAGACAGTTATGGACGACTGCCTATCCTTGCAAGACCTACCAGGCGCACGCATTGAGAATGTCACGTTACCAAATCTTATAGTCTCCATAGCTCTCATAATGCATTTTCAAGCTCAAATTTGCATGCAAAAATCCCATTGAGGCTGTTACGTGGCTCATGACAAAGGTTGAAACGCCTGTGCATGAACCCGACTTGCCTATTTGGTCAATCTGACTCTGGCAGCCAGGCTGAAACACGGCGACACAGCAACATGGGAAAAATGAACCAACCATATATGCATCATGCACAGCATGTTTTGCTCTTCCGTGAGAGAATTCCCGGTACTGCGCGTTTGAAGCGTCGGCTGCAGTGAAGGTTGTTTTCAGTTCTCGCGGCGAGCAGAATCCGAGGATTTAAGAAGGAAAAAGAGAAGGACGATGCATTATACAAAATGACAAAAGTCAATCTATGGTAGAATGTAAGGCCGTTTACATGTATGTAGTCTGAGGTATCATTGTTCCGCGCTCCACCGAGGCATGGAGCCTGCTATGCCGCACCGTCCGCTCGCCAGTCTGGCCTGCAATAAAAGTAGTAGTATGGGGCGCAACCCTGTTCTCCCCCCACGTTACTGGCTCGGTATATCTCTTCCGTTCTCCACCTTCTTTCTCTATGGTGATCATAGAGCTTAATATATGCCATATAAGTATAGGTAGTTGGTCTAGTCAAAGGACACTAGCCCACCGGTCTCACCATTTAGAAACCTGCTGAGCCACCCAACACTGCAACTGCCGTCATCAGTACGGCGCTCCATGATCGCGCCCTCACACTTTTAAAGCCAGCGCCTATAGCGCCTTGGGCGTCACCTTGCGAATTGCCGATACCTTGTCCATTAGTTCTACCCGGGCCGCCGACCTGACCGCCATCAGACCGTTCAGTGGTCTCAAGGGCAATGTCTTGGAAGGGTTGCCCAGGCGGATTGTTCACACTCTGGACCAGCGCGTTGAAATCCATCATAGGGTTTGAGATTGAGTCGCAGGGCATGCGTCCACCATTTGCGTTCAATGGGCCTGGCGCTGGGTTTGTGAGGAGCTGTTCTGCGCTGGGGAACTGCTGGATGCTGTTGGTAACCGAGATAGGTAGATTGAAGATGCTGTAATGATCGCTGCCATTAAGGCGGAAGTTCTGGTGGATCGAGATGTTGTAGTCGCCACGGAAGGTTCCTTCGGTATCCTGGCCATCGCCGACGAGGCAGTCGGGCCATTCGAAGTTGATATGCTTGACCGTTTGTCCCATCTCTTGCATCATGATGTTGGCAAATGGAGGGGTCTCAGTCGTGATGTTGGAGATTGTGAAGTTCTTCTGCATAGCATTGCTGGTAAGAAACATGGTGAAGTTGAAAACCTGAGTCAGAGGGTCATCTATGTTGTCTGGAGGGACTGGCAGCTTTCCATCTCCAGAGACATCGAGAGCAATGTGCAAAAAGTCGCCACCCATGGGAGTAAATGGTTGAGGCTTGTACCGTTAGCGATGTGCTGGTTCGAAGGGCGTGGTTTGGGCTAACTCACAGCCAATATAATTCCCAAACCAGGTGTCAGTATCCGGCCGTTGACGATGTTGAATGCGCTCGTATCTGGCCCATTGTTGTTATTATTGTTATTATTGTTGTTGTTGCCGTTGCCATTCGAATTTTGTCGTGTCCGTAAACGATGTCGGCTTGCGTAGTCCCCAATCATCTGCGCGCCCACTCCCCTCCATATTGATAGCACAAGAAATGACTGCAATAACGTCGATAACCAGATCATTGTTGAGGAGTCGTGGTCATTCTCTCGCGCCGGCGAGAAAATGCAGCAGAGAAGTGGAGAAGGGGCCGGGAGATGCGAGAGGGTAAAGAAGTTGAAGTGGAGGCATGACCCAAAACCCAGGCGGGCATGACATCAAAAGCGCATTTTGCCCCAATACTGCCCAGGCCTGCGCATGATATGCACAGGGAGCATAACAGGCAACGCATGTTAGCCAGCTTGCCGAATGCCAAAGTGGAATCTCCCTCGTAGCCGAGTCCGTAAACGGCTGCTCTGGACCTGGGTTTTGTGTGCGTCTGAAACACCAGGTGTGAGAAGGATGCGGTCGGGAGGGATCCGTGCCTGAGGTTACACACCTGACAGCTGCTATTCACTGCGCTAGCCTGGATACGGATACACCATCTCCCTGCCGCAGTCTTGTGAACGTCTTGAACTGCGATACTTTGATACTTTTTGCATGATTCGTGCACTGCTGTGTTGGATGACGGCACATGTCACATCGAAGATGTACCAATTCACTCGGCCTCGCAATCCCGCTTCCCGTGCGCCTCATCCAGTATCTACTGGTTGACCAACAGTGTAGCGGAACTAGGCACGGAAGCTAGTTCCGGAGAACCTGCTTATGGCAATCTTCATCTTTATTTTATCACATCCCTTGTTCTTTAAAGCCGTATAATTCGCGTGCAGGAGCCTTGAACCCCGTCATCGCAATGAAACACCACAAAGACAGGGATCTCAGGTACATAGGTAAAATAACACCGTCTCTGCTCTTCTTGCATGAAATGGAAGCATTTTACGACTATATTTCAAGTCGAGTTGGGCGGCTTCGAGTTGCGATCTTCTGGGATCTGGTCATTTGCCTATATCCCGTGTGTTCCGAGACCTCATTTCACTTTTTCTATTGGCCTACCAACCCGCAATTTACGAACCTCATTTCATCATTTTCCATCTCACTTCTAGTATTGGGGCTAGTTTTTAGCGCCACATGGGGAAGGAGCGTCACTTTCATCGTTCTGTAGCCCGCTATTTTCCTGCTGTCGGATAAATCATGAGTGCTTGAATCTCGCTTCGCAATCACTACCATAAGTAAATCAATTTTCATCATAGGTTCAATTTGAAGTGCGAACTGAAGAAATTGTTTCTATCAGCTTCGAAACGCTGAGTTGTATACTGTCAAAGGTACTTTCCGTGAACTTCAGCACGTCGAGCTGCAATACCACCAAAAACCAACACAAGCCGATAGTCGGAGTCAAATCGCAACCCATCGGACACTCTAATATTCTAATGGCTATAGAAAGACAGGGACTCGCCCAAAAGGGCGCACGGTCGGGCAAAGATCAGCATTGATCCTCACCAATTGACCAAACTGCTCCGTAGATCCACGATCTAGTGCTTGAGGTAGTACGATAGAATACTATCCGATACTTGAGAAATATGTAGCCAAAGGGTCGAGCCATCTTCTAGAGCACCAATGCCGCTGGAATACAACTTTAGTTTGAACCCCGTTCTAGCGTGAGCAACGTCGAGGGGTTCATGATCATCCTAAGCCGTACGACAATCAACCATGAGAGTCAAAAGGGCTGTAGGGTCCTTCCCATGAGCAGAGGGCGTTGTATCACAAGGAAAGCTGGCCGATTGCAAGCAAGAACCAAAATTTAGCATACCCGGCTCTCCCGTCATCAAAACTAGTACAAAAGAACTGGTTAAATCCATCAACCCACTTGTCACATTCCTTTTGCATCTATGCTCTTGAAGCCACCATCATTCCGCGCACCCGGACTTCTTGTTTCTCTACCGAATCTCATCGAAGCCGATAAAGTTTGTTCAATGCAGCACCTTGACTGAGATAAAGCAAAGTGCCAAACTATCACAAGTTCTAATGCAACTGGGTTTGATTGCGGATCTAAAGGATTATGTATACCCTTGATTTACTCAAACGCTCTCGAGAATATCAACATCTTTATTCGTGACACAGACGCTCCGCAACATATTCTACCCGTAGCACTATTAATATGTCTAGCTGTCAAAATATTGTAAAAACTGGTCACTGACTGACGCATCACATCGAATAGCTTCTCGAGAGATTGGCGAGTTCTAGGACTAGTGTAGAAACTTCCCTACTACATTAGTGTACTCAAGTCAGTAACCTCGTACGTTTCTTCATAAGAAGGACAACTTTATGTTAGATGAAGAAATCATAGTGCACGCACGCTCTCTTGTTTGATCGCGGGTTCCCAGAGCATGATTACGTATATCATGAGTACAACATTCTTCGTATACAATGAAAAGGTCTCTTTCTCGGTATGTTGAGATCTGCGATGAAATGAGGAATCAAAGGGAGAGTCTCGATGTGCTGCAGAACTTCTAATTGTGCGAAACGATAAATAAAGCGTATTTTATTCCTTCTGTCGACCCACTCCATGATGAAGTAGACGTGTTCTCTAGAGACGGCTGATTTGTTTGAGCTTCTATTAGAAATAGAAGCAGGGAATGAGTTCTGGTTCGCTGTAATAAGATGAGCGTGAATGAAAACCTTCATGGAGGTATTACATAACTAGGCGTTTGAAAGACCGAGGGGGGGGGGGGGGGAGGGGGAATGAAAAGTCAACGAAATGATGCTGGCAAACTGAAAACAAGCCTTTACTATCCATCATCGTTCCTAGTGGAATTGTTAAATAGGACTGCAGTCGTAAGAATGCATAAAATCTGACAGCGCCTTGCATAGCTCCAACAACATGAAGGGAGAAGAAAACATTACAAACATATAGTTATGATGCAAGGCGATTACTCCGACTGCTCACTTCACGGATTTGCTAGGATACTATAGAAAAGATGTTTGTTGAATATAAAAAGTCTATTTTATTATTCGTTAAGTTCTAGCTCACAGGTGCTAAACAAATCACCGGAAATCAGCCTCGGTGAGTGAATCCTCCGTCTTCTTTATCCTTCCTAAGACCTCGCTCCATTTCTCCCATTCGCCATCTGCAAGCTTGCCCTTGAGCGGTAACCTTCCGCCTTCAAAAGTGCCGTAGTCAAGCACTCGCTTGACAGCCTCTTTGATACCGACGATACCATATCTACCAATGTACTCTTCTGCCGAGCTAACAATGTACTGCAATTCCTTCATTCTCTTGAGGGAGGCATCGTCCACGGGTCGCTTTTCCGCAATTTTCATCAGTGTTGATACAGTCTTGGGATAGATAGCCGCAAGACCGTCAATAACACCAGCAGCGTCAAAAAGAACAATGGGACCGAGCTGCTGACCGAATCCGCTGAAGACTTTGAATTTGGCGTGGTCAATCTGGGGGTCGAGAGACACTTGGACGTGGTACGAGACGTTGCCGTGGGACATTTTGCAGCCGACAATGTTGGGGTGTTGTGCGAGGGTACGGTACGTCTCTGGAGTGACTAGCACATTGTTGGTGACACCAGGGTAATTGTAACTATTTTTTAGTCAGCTCTCAGCTGCGTTCATATTTGTCAATCGTTGGTACCCACATCAAAATAGGAATGGGCGACTTGTCTGCAACAAGCCTGTACCACTCAATGATATTCTCCTGGCTTGCTGCAGCTCCAAAGTACCCTGGCGCAAGTACTAGACCCCACTGTGCACCGGCTTTCTTGAAATCCTCGAGCCACTCCAACACCTCGTCGACGCTGTTGATCAGCACGCCAGCCATGATGGGGTAGTCTGGGAACCCCGCATCCGTCAATCCTTTGCGAACACCAGAAACCATGTCGAAGCGCTCCTGGCGCGACATGTGGATCGCCTCGCCGGTCGAGCCGAGCAGAACAAGGCCGCGGACTCCATTCTTTGCCAGATGGATGCTGTGTGCGGTTTGTGTCTCGACGTCAATGGCAGGCTGCAGCGAATTCGAGGCGGAAGCGGGCTTGAAGAAGGTCGGAACAGGGACGAAGACGCCGGTGGGAGGAGATGAGGTCATGTTGGTGGCTCGTGCGACAATTGTATCGTGCGTCTTGGTGCTTGTGGTTCTTTGAGCGTTCGCTGTTACTGTCGACCCTTGGTAGATACTCGTAGATGGCGGGGAGAGATTCTCAGCTGACAAAAGTCCAAAGGGCTATTGCGAGATATATGCCGTTTCCATTGCTCAACCCCTTCGGTAGCATTTGCCCCATTTTCCGAAGCTAGACCTTCCGAAGGTGGAGCGGTGGTTTGCCATCGTGACCCCGCGCCGACATTCGGATTGCCTCAAAACAGAATGTCGAACTCGACGGCTTGACACATCAGTCTCCGTATGCAGGGACTCAGACTCGGCCAATTCACCGAATCATGCCTCCGCAATTGAGATATTTATATATATCCGCCAGCCGTTGCGGGGTGTAGACATTGTGTCTCTACAATTCGTTTCCGAGCGAGGTTTCTCCCCTTCAATACTAGCGGGGTAAACGGCTTTCCGAATCTCCAAAAGTCAAGTCATTCATTTCAGCTTACCCCCGGATTTAACCCCGCAAAAGAAACCATGGGCAAGATAGCGAGCATTGAATATTTTCGAGTTCCTCCAAGGTGGCTATTTGTCAAAGTCGTCAATGAGGATGGCAATTTCGGCTGGGGAGAGGCCTCTCTGGAGGGCCATACTCAAGCAGTGGAAGGCTGTCTGGACGCCTGGGCCGAGAGATATGTTGGATTTGAAGCAGAGTATGTCGCAACCTAAACCGTCATGGACAACAAAGGTCTAATAGAGTTTCAGCGACATTGAGCACATCTGGCAGATGTCTTGGCGGACTAGCTTCTACAGAGGCGGACCAGTGTTTATGAGCGCACTCGCCGGGATCGATATCGCACTTTGGGATCTCAAGGCTCGGAAGCTCGGGGTGCCGATATATCAGCTACTTGGTGGGAAAGTCAGAAACAAACTGAAGGTATATGCGTGGATTGGCGGTGACCGCCCTGCCGATGTCGAAAAGCAGGCGTAAGTGACATCCCGCCAGAACATCATTGAGTATATTGACTGTGTCAACGCAGACTAGCCCGGAAAGAACAAGGCTTCAGTGCAGTGAAGATGAACGCCACGGAGGACCTTGGCTGGCTAGATTCGCCCTCCGCCCTCGATTCCTCCATCGAGCGGCTCAAGACCGTAAAAGCACTTGGCATGGACGCCGGCATGGATTTTCATGGACGTGTTCACAAACCAATGGCAAAGCAATTGGCAAAAGCACTTGAAGAGTACCGACCGCTCTTTATTGAGGAGCCACTCCTATCTGAACACATAGCCGGGGTCAAGGAAATCTCGCAATTGACTTCGTGTCCAATCGCCTTAGGCGAGCGGCTGCACAGTCGGTGGGATGTACGTCCATTCCTAGAAGCGGGGTGCGTCGATATTCTACAGCCTGACATCTCTCACATCGGTGGCATATCGGAGATGAAACGCGTGGCTGGAATGTGTGAAGCATATGATGTCGCTCTTGCACCTCATTGCCCTCTTGGTCCCATTGCATTAGCTGCGTGTGTACAAGTGGATGCAGCAAGCCCGAACTTTGCTATTCAAGAAATGAGTCTGGGGATCCACTATAACGCGGGAAGTCAGGACTTGACCAGTTATACAAAAAACCCAGAAGTTTGGAAAGTAGAAGATGGCTATATTGAACTGATGAAGGGTCCGGGTCTTGGGATTGAGGTGGACGAGGACATGGTGAGAGAGTTAAGTCGCGATGCTAAGGCTTGGGTGAGCCCAGGATTTATTGGCCCGGGTGGGGAAATTCGAGAATGGTAAACGGGCCAAGGCTGGTCATTTCTTGAATGTGAGTTAAAACAACGATGGTCCTGAGTGGTCAGTCTTTGTTTAGATGGAGCATACAGCTCTTCCACTTCCTAGACGAGGGGTTCAGGTATTATCTAATTGTCTTGACAAACCCCAATCTTTAGTCTGAGCATTAATTCAGGAGTGCTTCCGTATTTCACACAAAGCCTACTTGTTAGCTTTGGTGCCTGGTATTTACTTGCCACGCAATGATACTCTCTGCCACAGCATGCAAGTAGACATGCTTGTTGCTTTCTTGAGCCAATGCCTTTCCTCATCACATAGAGCACACAATGCCTGAGTCAGAAAACGGCCTCCCGAGTGGCATTTTCCAGGGTCTGTATGCATCCGTGCGTAGCATACATTCAGTGGTACTCTTTCCGGCAACGATCTTGGCCCTCCGTTCGGTGATAACAATGCTTGGCGTGCGGAGGGAAATGGTACCAAGATATGAGATATCGTGGCTTTCTCTCGGAATACACTTGGGCTTCTAGGAAGGTGGATATAGGGCGCTTGTCAGTTTCAGGGTGATACTTCTAGAGAGCCACTAGAAGGCAGCCAGACATGCAATTGAGACTAGGAGAGACCCTGGGGGTTTCTAGAGTTGTCCGATGTTGGCCGTTGCGACTGGGCACTAAAATTTTGTTGTTGAGCCTCGTGACCAATACCTATCTGGCCCCTTGTAATGATTGCCTTCCAGACTCAGGCTTGGGCTTGCAAATAACAGGCGTAGAGAGGACTGGCATATCAGCAGCGGCGTCATACAACAAGTATACCTTGCGAACGCGTTCCCACCGGCGGTAGCTGCAGTGTGACGAATGGTGAGTCTGGGGACGCCATAAGCGATGGAGGGCTGGTAGTCAGGTGGAACAGGCACTTGGCAGCAGAGGAGGACCCACGAGAGAGCGAATCCCGCGTCGTCATTCGTGAACAGCCGTTGCATGCCATCGATGGAGTGCTGGGAGCAAGAAGGCAGTACAAGAAGTCAAGAAGTAACTGTGCCGACTTCCGTTGAACGAGGGCTTGGTTCGTCAGAGGCCAGAACGATTTGGCGGAGAGTGCTTGGCTAGCGCCTTGGCTGCTTGGCCCGGGCGGAAAGCCCAAGCATCCCGCGCCGCGTACGTCGCCACTCCTGGTCACTGCACACCTGCATGCCTGCACGCCTGCACTCTCTCTTCGCCGCTTCGCCCCTCCAGATCGCGGCCGCCTCCGACCCCGCCATTGCGTTGTTTTGGGAGGGGCACTCACGGCATCAAAATGTTCTTTTTCCAACGGTTGAATCGGCTCCCAGGTCTTTCATATGCGCGTCAGAACACGGGTGTAGGCCGCCAATTGGCTACCACACCCTCACCGTGCTGCCAACTACGGTGCCGTGACCGCGCCAACTCCGCCGTGGAGCCCTCCCGATACTAGAGTCTTTGTTCAACTTTGCCGACAGTGACGTCTCCGGGGGGTCCGTCCACCGGTCCCAGGATAGTTCACACCATGCCAAGTGGTGGGTATCGCGCTGTCTTGGCTGTCGCCATAATATGTCCCGCCTGCGTCCCTAGGCCTTGGTTAAAAGGGCTTGATGCCCCCGGGTCTGGATTGCTTGTCTTCTCCAGCGCTTCTTAGCTTTTGAATGATCAACTAATTCATTCGATATGGGTAAGAAGAATCAGCCTTCTCTTGAAGGCCACAAGTCGGGCCAGTCTAACAAGCCCCTCTCCGCGCCTGCTCACGCTCTGCCCTACACCAAAGTCATTGAGGAAACAGGATGCAATGCTGAAGATGGTCTAACTTCGTCCGAGGCCACACGGAGGCACAATGAGTTTGGCAACAATGATCTGGGTGACGATGGAGGTGTTCAGCCGGGCAAGATTCTACTCCGTCAGGTAGCCAATGCAATGACACTTGTAAGTAGCTGCCCCCCTACCCCTCCAACAACTGATAACACAATCTGACGCTGACGTGCATCCAAGGTTCTCATTCTTGCCATGGGTGTCAGTTTTGGTATTCAATCTTGGATCGAAGGTGGTGTAGTAACTGCCATCATCCTCCTAAATATCATAGTTGGTTTTGTTCAAGAGTTCAACGCCGAAAAGACTATGGACTCTTTGAGATCTCTCAGTTCCCCAACCGCCAATGCAGTTCGAGATGGCAAGACTGTCACTGTTCCCACAGCAGAAATTGTCATTGGAGACATGGTGGAAATGAAGACGGGTGATACTATTCCCGCTGATGTTCGGTATGTTTTATCATATCCCCCACCTTTATCGGCAATGTCACTGACGATTCTGTTAGACTTATTGAAGCTGTCAACTTCGAGACCGACGAGGCTTTGTTAACTGGCGAATCTCTTCCTGTTCTTAAGGACGCTGAGGCCGTGTTCGATGAAGACACCGGACCAGGTGATCGCTTGAACGTTGCTTTCAGCTCTTCAACCGTTACTAAGGGCCGCGCCCGCGGTGTTGTTTTCGCTACTGGAATGTACACTGAGATTGGTTCCATCGCTGTTTCTCTTCGACAGAAGGGATCTCGCCGTCGTCCTGTCAAGCGCAAGGCTGATGGTTCGGCTAAGCCTCATCGATACGCTCAGGCATGGGGTTTGACCGCTGCTGATGCTGTTGGGCACTTCCTCGGCGTGAACGTCGGTACTCCTCTACAGAAGAAGCTCTCACGACTTGCACTACTTCTCTTCGGAATCGCAGTCATCTGCGCTATCATTGTTTTGGGTGCCAACGAGTTCGTAAACGACCAAGAGGTTATTATCTACGCTGTAGCAACAGGTCTGAGTATGATTCCTGCCTCGCTTATTGTCGTCTTGACAATTACTATGGCTGCTGGTACGAAGCGTATGGTCGAAAGACACGTCATTGTCCGGAACCTTAAGTCCCTTGAGGCTCTCGGTGGTGTAACGGGTACGTATTCTCCTTCAAATCGACATGAATCATGCTAATTTTGGGAAGACATTTGCTCCGACAAGACCGGTACGCTGACTCAAGGAAAGATGGTTGCGAAGCGAGCCTGGATTCCCGCCAAGGGAACTTACTCCGTCGGCGTTACCGATTCCCCATTCAACCCCACTGTTGGCGCACTCAGCTACACACCGAAGCCACCAAGCCAGATCGATCCCGATAAGGAAGAGCAAGCACAAACATATGAAGAGCTTCTGAAGGACAACACACACCTCCTTGAGTACTTGAAGGTTGCCTCATTGGCCAACTTGGCAAATGTCCACGAGACAAAGGAAGGCACATGGAATGCTCGTGGGGATCCCACGGAAATCGCCATCCAGGTCTTTGCTTCCCGATTCGACTGGAACAGGCTCAAGTATACCTCAGGAGACGATGCCAAATGGAAACAGCTCGCTGAATTCCCATTCGACTCTGATGTCAAGAAAATGTCGGTCATCTACGAAGAAGTCGGTACTTCAAAGAAATTCGTCATGACTAAGGGTGCTGTCGAGCGAGTCATCTATTCGTGCACCAGAGTGTTCAATGGAGAGAGCGAAAGCTCAGTGGAACTGACGGACGACTACCGCAATGAAATTCTCAAGAACATGGAGGCGCTTGCATCGCTTGGTCTACGCGTTCTCGCCCTAGCAAGCAAGGATTGGGAAGGCTCCGTCACCAAAGGCGAGGAGATTAACAGGAACGACATTGAGGTTGACTTGACTTTCCGAGGACTCGTAGGTATCTACGACCCGCCTAGACCTGAAACCGCCGGCTCCGTTCGCCAATGCCAGAAGGCCGGGATTGAGGTCCACATGCTTACTGGTGATCACCCGGGAACTGCACGAGCTATCGCTGCTGAAGTCGGAATTCTGCCCTCGAACATGGCTACTCTCAGTAAAGAGGTAACAGACGCAATGGTTATGACGGCAGCTCAGTTCGACAAACTCACCGACGACGAAATCGATGCACTTCCACTACTTCCTCTGGTTATTGCACGATGCGCTCCAAACACCAAAGTTCGAATGATCGAAGCCCTGCACAGAAGGAAGGCTTTCGCTGCCATGGTTCGTACTTCCAATTCCTCTTTACTTGCTATACATTACTAACTGATATTAGACTGGTGACGGTGTAAACGACTCTCCTTCTCTCAAGCGCGCCGATGTTGGTATTGGAATGGGTACCGGCTCTGATGTTGCGAAAGACGCCTCCGATATCGTCTTAACCGATGATAACTTTGCCTCAATTCTAAACGCTATCGAAGAGGGTCGCCGCATGTTCGACAATATTCAGAAGTTTATTCTCCATTTGCTCGCCCAGAACATTGCTCAGGCCTGCACTCTGCTCATCGGTCTCGCCTTCAAGGATTCCACTGGACTTTCCGTCTTCCCACTTTCGCCTGTCGAGGTGATGTGGATTATCATGGTTACTTCTAGTTTACCTGATATGGGTCTTGGTTTCGAAATCGCGGCTCCCGATATTCTCAATCGACCTCCCCAGAGTGTAAGTTGTGCCCCCTCAGTTCAGCGTATCAATGGCTAATACATTGCAGCTCAAGCGCGGTGTCTTCACGATTGAAGTGATGCTCGACATGCTCGTTTACGGTCTCTGGATTGCCGCCCTATGTTTGGGCTCGTTCACGCTTGTCTTGTACGCCTGGGGCGATGGCAACCTCGGTCACAATTGTAACGACAGGTACTCGCCAGATTGCGACACCGTTTTCCGGGCTCGTGCTACCACATTCGCCTGCCTCACCTGGTTCTCGCTCTTCCTCGCCTGGCAGATGGTTGATATGCGCCGCTCATTCTTCCGCATGCAACCCGGCTCTAAAAAGTACTTCACTCAGTGGTTGACCGACGTATGGCGCAACAAGTTCCTCTTCTGGTCTATTATGGCTGGTTTCATCACTATCTTCCCTGTCATCTATATCCCAGTCATCAACGATGTCGTCTTCAAGCACCACGGCATTAGCTGGGAGTGGGGCATTGTCTTTGTAGCCACCATTCTGTTTTTCCTTGGTATTGAGACCTGGAAGTGGGCTAAGAGAGTCTACTTCAGGAAGAGCGACAAGAAGACTGGCGCCAGGAGGGGCTCGATTGACCTCGAGGCTCGTGTATTCGAGCGATACCTTTCCACGGCGATCAGCACTGACGATGAGAAAAACTGAGGGACACGAAAGAGGCTAAAATGACAGCGCTTATTTATGTGCAACAAAAGCGAAGCAGGAAGTAGATGACTAAAGCCTAATGATGCAGTGTTCAACTTCTGAAATGATATTTTATTTGGAATGATTGAGATTTTGGAGTTCTGACATTGGTGGGCAATGTCCAATTTTGGGCACCGACTCCTCCAGCGATTGGGGTTGAAGTCTTCATTTGCTTTTTTTTGGGCAGTTCGATATCACTTTGCGTTATTCGTACGAAGAGTAAATCAAACTTGATAAAAATTTATAAATATCCAGAACCTTTTGAATTGAGTCTTCGTGATGAATTGAAAATGGCTGTTCTACCATTGATGTGTGAGATCCTGACCCACCAGCCATGGGACCGTCTTCTGAGCATGCTTCAGGCGGGTTTGAAAACTCTTCCTGTTTCCCCCACCTTCCATGATTCCTGATTCTAGTGATGGACACAAAAAGGGTACATGAATGGAAGAGTCGATACGAAGTGTTGGCATTGCTCCCACACTGTAGCTCTACTGTGACTGGCTGAATGGTCAGACAGAGCATTCCTATTGGCTGCGACAAGACACGACAAGCTTCCGCAAACGCACCGTATCGATGGCCATGCATGGGCCGTGGCTCGTATCGTATATCGGGAAAAGTACCCCGCCCACATGCAGCAGGGAGCCCAAACAATGCAACCAGTTGTTAGTCCATGCATCCATAGTTGAGTAGTGTGGGCGCGAAGTCTGCGAGAGAATGGATGCCGCTAACCGAAAGCGGGGGACGATCATCCCACCTCGAGCCCAGCCTTCCGCCCAAATTCCGCTCTCTTGGCAAAAACTTCCGATCCAGCCGAATTGTGCTTGGCGGCTAGCCGTTAGTGGCTTGTCGGCTTGTCAGTGTGCGCTGAGGTTTGCGTCAGCCAAGCTGTTCAACGCTTCTTGGCTGGTTGCGTGACTTGAAGCGTTGTTGGGTCTGTCGATGCAGCGTCGACCGTTTGCTGCCAAGGGCCTCGGAGAGGGACGGCCAAGAAGGTAAAAGGAAGAATCGTGAGAGGGAGTGGAAGGCCGCGTGGTGCTGAGCCTTGGTATTCAGCTTCAACCAGACCCTCACCACAGCTGCGGTTTGCAGCGGAGGGGATAAGAGGTCATGCTTTCCCCCAGTATTTTGGATTTGATGGCTGGCTTTTCTTACTCCATATGCATGCATTTGGCACCCTACCGTTTCGCGCGGCCTTCTCGGGTCCCTACTTATTCTTCTGCCCGTCTGCCTGCATCTGCATTCCTGGTTTACTCACGCGGGACGCCTAGCGAAGGAGAGCAAGCACCAGGAAAAAAGGAAATAAACGTGCAGTCCAGTCGGTGCTCTCAATAACTGATCCCTCCACCTTTCGCGAACCTTCGGGCTTTTCTCTCTTCAAACCCCCGCGTCCTGCCTGCCTCTTTTGCCGTTGGGTTACTCTGCAGCCGCGGGGCTGCGAGTACGCGTATACGACTGTGCCGTACTATCCGAGTTGTGGTTGAACAGCCGGTGAGAGAAGGCTATGTACAGAGGGGAGGAGGGTCTGACGTGTGGGTCACGAAATTTAGAATCACAGTGTGGAAAAGAATACAAGCATGACCATGTTTTCGAGAGAATGGGCGGTGATGATGAGGCACGGAACGGACATGCCTCACCAGTTGATACATGTGCGGAGGATGGATGTAGATGAGAATGGAAATCGCAAAGAGATGTCTGCGACGGCGATAGGGTTTTTGGTGCCATTGTTTGTGCTGTTTTTGATTGGACCTTTGTGAGTCCCCGTTCCCAGTTTTTTATTGTGCACACTCTTCGTGCACACAATTATTCTACCTAGAAGAGCTTATGTTGATATGCTGGATGGCACAACAGCTGCTGCGTGTTCTGTGTACGAAAACGCAGACGCCGCCCAAATCCTCGAGCTACCCCAGTGACACAAATTCCCACTACTAGCGAGCGCCGCGAAGATGCCAGGAAGAAACTAGAGGATGTGACGCATATATCTAATGTGACCAGCTATCAAAAATATGCATATATGGGGGACACCAAGCGAGAAGCAGCTGTGGACACTTCGTCGATCTTAGAGCGAGAATGGTGAGTGACAGTTCCTGACAACCCTGTACGCGATCAAACTGTAGATCAGTAATCCGCTAATGGTGGACCGCAGCATCATTTGTCTTTCAACACTATATCCGCCCTGCGCGCCAGAACCTGTGCACACAGCCTTCCATCCCAGAAGCAAGGAAACTGGAACACCTTCCGCAGTAGATGATGGCATGCCTGTAACGAAAGCGCTCTCTGTGTCTGAAACGTCGCTCGCGGAGAAAGAACAGATTTTGAAATTGAAGATTTGTGGTCATGAGTTCCATGCTGAGTGTTTGATGTCGTGGTTTATGATACACAAATACAGTTGTCCGATGTGTCGAGCGGTCTACTTTCAATTAGGAGAAGATAAACATGCAGAGAATGCTGGGGGCGAAAACAGAAGCAGCGTCACGAGATATGGAAGGGAGGACGTTTGAAAAGGCAAGGCTTCGTTTGCCTGAAATATTTTGGGCTAATGGTTTGCACGGCTCTACGAATTACGAATATGATGTGGTAATGATATTGCAACGACGGTAGGGTTTTTGAAGGCTGAGGACTAAAGACTTGGGATGATGACTGGTCCTTTGCGGAGGCTGATAGCCGTTGACTCTCCTCAGAGCGCTATGCAAACACCGACAGGCATAGCGTAAAGGGAACCCAAACCCCACCGGAAACGCTCGGAACCAGCGTCTCTTCGAAAAATGCCAGCAAACCACCCTAGATTTCTACATCAGCCGCACTGCATATCCAAACGAAGGGGAAATCACACCACCTTGGAATATGGTACTCGGTAGCAGAACACCAAATCGGATATCCCGGAGGTGTGTAGTAGAGGCGGCCTCGGTAGATGCCGCAATTTTGCAAGCTGAGATTTCGAACTCCAGATCTCATGGATCTTTCCGTCATCCCTGTCACGACCCATGGAAAGAGGTTATAGAGCTATACTCAACCGATTGTAACCGCCATGCTAGAAACAAACTGGGAAATATTATCCTGGATGAATGGTTGATGGGCTGAAAAATGAGTACAGGGGAGGGTCAGCCACAACAATGGAATTGAACTTGGGTTATCCGTGTCTGTGCAAACAGGGATTCTTCAACTTACTTACCTTGACCAGCATAGACATACCCTTGTCACCTGAACGCATTATTCCTAGTATCTAGTAGCACACTCTTACAGTGTGCATGTACATTACATACACTCTCCACACTACATATCAAATATCAACTCCTCTAAAACAAACTCTACATTTCAAACTTTATTGAAATCAGTGACAGTGACCCATATTCCAAGATCCCAGTGAGCAACACATTCCACTATACACATTCCAATAATTGGGCAACGAAGGCTTTCCGATAGCGTTGAACCTAGCCGTCTTTGCTTCAGCCAACGGTGCAACTTCCAAGCTAATAATTGCTTGTTTGGCGTGGTTTCTATTGTTCAAGGGTCTAGCGTAGGTGTGTTAAATTGAGTGGGTCTATGCTGGGGTAAGAAGAAAAAGAAACGGTCTTGCATAAGGGTCTAATGCATGAGGGAGCTCGGCTTGGAGATGTCATACGATGTGAGTTGGTGGTTAGGATGAGGGTGTGAAGAGGTACGTGAAGGGAATAAGCCTGATTAGAAAATATTGGGATATTGTCCAGGCAGGAATGAGATAGTGGTACACCTGGTTGGACCCTAGGGATTGAGGAGACGAGTTTCCAGTCTCGTTTGTTGAAGTTAGGTGTTTCAACGCGTTGAATGCAAAACTTTCGACCCTTGTCTAGAATGATAGGCCAATTAGCCACACAATTCGCTCGAAGGAAACCAAAGAGTAATGACTCGTGTATTGTTAAATGCAAAAGCAAATATCAAGCGTCACTGAGTCTCGCTAAAGAAAGGAGAGAGCAGTGTTATGTTAATCAAATCTGCATGTTCAATCGTGGCATAATTGAACATTTGGCTTTATGGTACCAGTCCATTGCCAACAAGACGTTGTGCGGAAATAGATTCAGATGTTTTTCATTGGCAATCCAAACTGAATTGCTTCAAGTTCTAATTGGCGGTTCCGAGGTTATCCAGGCTGCAGAAAGAGAGACGTTCTTCGTCGCCCTATTGGTAGTCTCCACATTCAATTCAATTAAGATTCTATTAACGTATACGGAGGAGGAAACATGAGCATTGTATTCGTAGTTGAACATAGCAATGTGACGTTTAGTTTAGTTGTCGCTTGACCGAAGAAAAAAAATCGGACAGAGGATAAGTAATAAAACTTTACCAATACAGTGTAAACAAAACGAAAAAAAACTGAGAAATGAAAACCAAAATTTCCCAACTAAATAATCAAGAGAACTAAGAAAAGGACCGAATTTTCGTGGAATATGAGGTCGGGAGTATAATTTTTGTTCCACATCGTCCTTCATTGGCTATCATATACCATAGCTATGTAGAGACGGTGACGAAGGCATCATCGCAACCTCACTTGAACGGAAATCTTCTACATTTGCCGTACAATAAACTAAATAATAAATGCCGTTAACTAAGAATTAAAGCATGCCTAAATGAAATATTATCAAATGCTTCTTCCTCTGTATAAAAGGCAAATGCCAAAAAGTCAAAATCAACATGACAAGAAAGGCATACCTCTTAATGCAAACAATACAAGACAAGAACACTGCTCAAACTACAACTACACCACCAACTCGGCGCCATTTGAATGACTATTGCCTGTAGAGCATATGATTGAGTAGAAACCCCACACTTTATTTTCTCTAAATAAAACTGCCAGTTTCAATTGGCTCATAACCAAAAATAGAAATTTGAATAGACTGAAGTAAATATAAAGACATCAAGTGCTGAGATGCAAGAGATCCGAACCATCCATACAGCAATTTTCTAGATTCTAGTATCGAAGAAACTATCAAAACTACGAATACATATAACCTACGCTGCTTTTAACCTCAATAAAACAACAAGTTATTTAAAAATGACCCCCCCTCCTCCTCCCATAACAAAACCAAAAAACCGAACGATACAGATAATAAGCCAGAGCTATCTATCTAGTGCAAAAAAAACCCTCCATGGACAAGATCATACAAGGTACTTAATGATGGCCCTCAGACTTAACTTCACCTAAAAATGTCGTTCTCGCTTGAAGACTTTCAGTGTATCGCTCATATCCGTACACTGGATAGCGATTCCATCGTGGAAACTCGTTCTTACTAAATAAGTATGTAGACAAGAAAACCGGTTGAAACAGTGGTCCATATGTAGAGCTTCTGCCACTTTAGCGAGAGCGGTAAAGAGCTTGAATTGCATTGAATTGAAGAGGCCAATGCTGGTTACGGTTAGTTATTGTAATGGTAGGAACAAATAATGATAATTATTCCAGACTGGTGTGATCTTGCCGTTCGCACTGGGTCATCAGTTCAATGATTACGAGACAAAGATAAGCTATTTTTTTATTATTTTTTTTTCTACAGCGTAGTTATAAGATACCGTAATTCTCGTCAAATTACAACACCTTATAACCCACCTTGCATCGCCAACGCTCATCCATCCCATCATCACTCAACTCGAAATTCTATCACCATTCAGCACCCCCTCCCCCCTTCCTTCGCTAACCCCTCTACAATAACAAATGACATCAACGACCTGCCGTCACGATAAGGTTCGCAGAGGGCCAGACACTCGCTACCCACGCAAGGGGCACGAATACCAAGGGGGGCGATCGGTTGGATGTAAGCACCTTCCCCTTTGGACCGCAAACCAATATTGACAAGCACAATCGCCATTGCGACTAGACTTTCAGCTCATGAACGTGAGGAGTTTTGGTGGTGGCAATGGGAATAATGAGCAAGGAAGTCCCTTAGTGACGCTGTGCTGACAAGGATCGTGATAGAGTATGTGTGTTGGCTAGTATTGGTGGTGAGAGGTGGTGTACTAAAAGACGGAGCGTACATAGTGCGGACGGGATTTCTGTTGTCGAGTCTGGTTCAGTCCATCCACAAAGAAAGCGGTAAGAAAGAAAGCGAGACAAAGGGCGTTCTGTCGTGTAGATATTTTTCAGGGATTGGCTTAGTATCTGGATGACGTTGAAAGGGGCTAACGCCGCTAGCTGTACAGCTGCTTCGCACGTGCCGTCCATTTAGGAACAAAGTACACCACGAAGATCATTTCCAGCTGTTGCTCCCTAGATAGGTGGTTGGACAGTCATTGGAGTCGCGCGTATTAGATTAATAATATAGTGTCTCTAGTGGGAGATTAACACTGGCGCTCCTGTTGCCTACCACTAATTTTGCTGCGATTCCACTGTTTAATGGGAGTTCGTGATATCAGATTAACTTTGGGTAGGTTGTACGTGAAGCGAGGAGGCGCAGGACACGGATGAGATTGCATTTCAGGTACGCGTGATACCTGTTGCAAGGGCCAAGCAGATCAGCCTAGAGGAGAACAATGATAGGATTGAATGCTCAAAAGGGGAAGATTGGTGTGAGGGAGGCGTGAAGGGCACCGGCGAGAGGGCCGATTGTAGGACAGGCACGCGGATAGAGGCGATTGGGAGACTCGGACTGGGCCACGCACTGCCCAATTCATGCTCTTGTAGCGGAAGTCATACACGCTTTTGCGTGCTGTGGCGCGCACAAAGGGCACTTGGGCGTGTGCATCGCAATGGAGGCGTTGGAGTAGCATGAAACAAACGGCTCATTGAGGAAAGCGGCTAGGTAGACTCAGAAAGAAGCCTTGCTTTTTCGAGGCAGATTTTCTCGAAATGGATGCACCGATTTGGTTATTTGTTTGTGGAGATGTGGAGGTTACTACGAGGTTAGCTAGCAACGCGTGGGCGGCGAGGGACGCGTGAGACACTGGATAGCAGCGCCACAGGCCAGCTGTAGCTGGGTGATGACAATTTCTGGCGATGAGGTGCTATTCTTGACGCTGTCGACAGGCGGCGGCGGGCGATCCGGTTCGCGAGATGAGACGGCGAAGGGTGTCTAGATGATGTAGAGAGGAGGAAAGTTGAGGGTAGCGGACGTTAAGGACAGAACGGGGGCGAGGCACAGCCAATCACGGACTGCAATTTCCGACTTCGCAGGCGGCGCTTGGGAAAACACAGAGAAAAGGATGGGAAAGTGGAAAGCAGGGCCGCGACGAACGCAGATAGCAAGTGGTAGGGCAAACGGCAAACGACAAACGACCCCTTTTTCCCCCAAACCCCAAACCCACAGAAAAACCCCGGGCTGGTTCTAGGGTCCTGCGGGCTCAACGGCCGTTCTTCTGCTCAATTCCATTTGCACGTCGTCCCTCTTCCTTGTCGACGTGCAATTGCGACAATTGCGACGATTGCGATTGCGTTGCGCCTGCACCTGCGCCGTCTCCTCCCTTTCTGTGCGGCGAGCCTCCCCCCGATTGAAGACGTTTGCGCCGCAGTCGCATCCTGCCGTGTCTCTGCTCCCTTTCATTTCGCACTCGCTCTCGCGCCGAGGCCACCATCATTTCCGCCGACTTCATGAAAAACGAGCTGTGCATCACGCCGCCATGAGAGATGATGCTGCTGTTCCCCCTGACGGCGGGCCCTTGACGGCTGAGACGTCGTTGAATGCCACCGAGCCACTCTACCGCCGCTCCATCCCATCCAATCCCTCCAATAATGCTACCACTGCCACCTCCACCTCCACCTCCACCTCCACTACCACGACTCCCGCTCCGCCCAAAACTCCAGCCTCGCGCGCATGGCTTAGCAGCGTCCGCCGGCCGCGAACCTCGCCAGGTCCCAAAGCTGCTCCCTTGAAGAGCGCTCTCTTGTCCGAAGACGATGCTCGACGAGACTCGGCCTTGGCGTCATCCAACTCCACTGCGAGCACCGACCGAGCAACCCACAATGCGCCCCCCTCTCCCTCCAGTCTGCACAAGACCCCGAGTCTGCCCACTATTGTCGTCCAGGATGACCCCGCTGCCCACACAGGCACCGACTCGCAGCAAGCATCCGCAAACGACTTGAGGAGAGACGCGTTTCAGACCATTGACACCATCATCCCAACCGGCGACTTCGACGACCTCACTTCACCAGGACAAGTGTCATTTTCCAAGAGGGGCAGCATGCTACTGGGCGGAAAGCGAGCAAACAAAATGAACAAAGCACTTGGCCTTGTCAAGGAAGGCGACGCTGCCCCGCGGCCCTCGGAACAGAAGGAGCAGACACAGGAGCGGCAGGAGCGAGAGAATGGGCAGGAACAGGATAATGAGAACAGCAACAACAATAATAGCAACGACAAAGAGCAAACTCCGGAACACAACGAGCTGGCCCCACCCGTAGCGCCACTTCCAACGCCCCGCTCTCCGTCGCGCTTCTCCTCCAGGCGGTCTGTGAACCAGCGGGTTCTCTCCGCGGATGAAATGATGCTGTCACGCAAGGTGCGCTCGATGTACAAGCACGGGAATGAGAGTGCTGCAGAGTGGGATGACGTGGAGACAGAGGGCGGCAGCGTGAAGGACAGTGTGGCCACAAGCAGCGTGGTCAACATTCCTATAAACTGCTCATCCCTGACGGTGGACAGAAGCCAGGAAGACTCAGCATCGCTTCGGAGTTCAAGGCGTACTCTCTCCATTGTAAAAGAGGCAACTGAAACTGCGGGCGGTGTCGAAGATTGGGCAGATCTAGAGGGAAATGAGGTTGACAGATACGGCTTCATCGTCCCCAAGAAGACAGGATCAAGGGATTCCAATGTCGACGGCTCAGATGGGCCTGAGGAACCTCGCATCCAAAGAGTCACAACAGCACTGCTATTAGTATCGGAAGAGCCCCGAAGACGAGGATTAGGACGTAGCACGTCAAGAGCACGCTCGGCTCGGTCTGCGGGTCCTCGATCAAAGTCACCCACAACACAAGCATCGCAGAAATCAACCAAGGGCCCGCGATCAATCTTCTCGAATCACACTACAACCACTCGAAGTACAGCTCAGCAGCCATTGAGACAAGCAGCCAACTTGTTACCACACAACAGAGACCGACGCCTACTCGATGAGGCGAGCGACATGCTTAAATTACCGCCTGGGCTGGCGGAAGTGGCCGAACAACAAGAGGGAGGCAATATGGCACGAGCTATGAAAGCGAAAGAAATGGAACGGGAGATGAAATGGCGGAAGATGGCAAAGGTAGTTCGATCAGGCGCAACATCAGGTGGAATGCTATTCGAGTTTGACATCAAGGATCCCAAAGTCGTTTCACGGACATGGAAAGGCATACCTGATCGATGGCGAGCCACTGCATGGTACTCATTTCTTGCGGCGAGTGCTGAGGCAACCGAGAACAGCCCTACCGAACAGGAACTGATCGAAAGCTTCTACGAATTACAAGAAGAAAGCTCAGCTGATGACATGCAAATTGATGTGGATGTGCCTAGAACAATCAACAGACACATCATGTTCAGGAGGCGATATCGTGGGGGGTAAGTCTCGAACCCGGTACGTTCAGCCGTGTAGACTGTTAACGTATCACAGGCAACGATTACTCTTCCGTGTACTCCATGCCATGTCCTTGTATTTACCAGACACTGGCTATGTCCAGGGTATGGCTGCGCTTACCGCCACACTTCTCTGCTACTACGAGGAAGACAAAGCATTCGTTATGTTGGTCCGATTGTGGATGCTTCGAGGCCTTGAGAGGCTTTACGAATCAGGATTCGCCGGCTTGATGGATGCGCTGGAAGACTTCGAAAAGAACTGGCTACGTGGAGGGGATATTGCGAAGAAATTGGTAAGCCAATCTCGTACTGTGCTGTGACTTTACAGCTCGGAGCCTTTCGATGCCTTCACCATGAAGAGCTGTTGAAGGTTTTCGGGGTCTCCGAGTTCTTGGTTATTGGTACCAACGTCAATGTGCTATCGCTAATGGAGAACAACTTAGGACGAATTGGGTATTACTTCCACTTCCTACGGTACTCGGTGGTACTTGACCTTGTTCAATTATTCGCTACCATTCCCAGCGCAGCTACGGGTATGGGATGTGTTTATGCTCTTAGGGGACGCTTCCCATTGCAGCTCCCCATCGCCCAAGTTTATTGGAGACTTAGACGTATTACATGCAACTTCGGCCGCGCTAATCGATGCAACAAGGGAGATCTTACTCGATTCAGACTTTGAGAATGCCATGAAGGTGCTAACGTCCTGGATTCCCGTTAAAGATGAAGACTTATTGATGCGAGTGGCAAAAGCGGAATACAAAATGCGAAAGAAGCGAGCCAATGCGTCTTGAGGGGCAACTGTCCGCTTCATTTCACTCCCTTGTTCCAGGTCAAATCAGGCGAGTTTGGACGTAAGTACAACTATAGCCGCCAGCCACATCTGCCACAAGTCACGATGGAACGTTCGGTTGCACTTCCACTCTCTTTCGAGAAAGAGTTGACGGGCTGGTTGCCGATCCTCTGAGATCAGTGGCTTGCACATGTCGCGTGCAGCGAACGTGGCTTTCACGTTTTGCCACTTCTGGCTTCCACTGGTGCGTGCCGTCTTTTTGGGATAGCAGGTTTTACAAACGGCACACACCTTTTCTTTCCTTTTTTTTATACCATCATTTCTTACCGAAGGCATAGCGGCATGTCAACAGCTTGTCGAGCATTTGATTTCCGTCCTTTTTGGCCTTGTACGGCATGTTTTGCGAAGGCCGCGGACCGGTGTATTTTATTCTTTCGGGCCTTCAGCGAGATTAGGCATTGTCCACAGCGTTATGACATACGACCTTCACTTCTGTTTGCGTGCATTTGCAGGTGGGCACGATGGCAATTTACAAGATACCTTTGATTCCTTTCACTATTTTGGCATTTCCGCTAGGGATTATGGATGACGAGTACGGAAGCATATTCATTACATACTGGGGCTAGTTAATTGCTGTAGTACTAATCTTTAATCGATGGAAATCTTACCATTAGAACAAGGTTGCTCACATGTATTCAATCAATGGGCTGACGCAGCCCTGGCAAAGTTTGGTCTGTGTTTGCCATCATCTGTGAACTAGCAGAACAGAGCTGGAAGCCCATGATTGCTAAGGCACGCATCGCATGCGAGCAGGCGCCGGACAGAGACAGATTCGGACGTCGACTAATTGAGAAATGCCCGCTGGGCGTGCTGGGAAGTTGGACAGGAGGCGAATAGTAGAGAGGGCAGTTGGGAGATGATGGAGGACGATGGGAGGGGAAACGCAGAGGACAGATAAATCGCATGCTTCCCAAAGCGGAAACCTCAACTGTCGATGAAGTGGCAAGAGCCGTTACCTCCTTCCTTGCCTGTAGGCTTACCCCTCAACAAATCATCGCGACCCGTCTCGACTTTTGCCTCCCACGTATCTTGCTATAATTTTTGACGAAGCCGTCGAACCAGTTCCGAGACCACTATCCGCGAGCTTTCCCCAATGCTGTGCGTGGCGTAACCCGTGTCGAACTCCAGCGCGACCGTCCGGCTCGATTGAGCAAGAGGGTCGCTGATCAGCTCGCCTCTCCCTGAACAATCAGCCCATTGATCAGCGTAGCCGGGCCTCTCGATCCCGCTACTAAGAATAAAGTTGGTTTGCTGAAAAATTTAGGGAAGTAAAAGCGATTGCGAGGTGTGAAGGTGGAGCCGAAAGGGCATATTTTGTCGGACTTGTTTAGCCCTTCGGGTAAGGGAGGGGCCCTTTGCTACCACTTACTATACTGCTACCCTGCATTTTGCGCGTCTAACGGATTAGTTGACTATGCAGACACAGATCAGCAATGCGTCTACCATTGCGTAGACACCCAGAAACAGAGTCCAATGCCGTGGCCCGGTATTTTGCGGCGTGATTAATGGATGGAGGTACAGGTGCATCGGCTCCGCTTGTCCACCAGCAAGACGACGAAGATGACCACCACCACAACCTACACCTGCATAACAACAGCCAAACCATTACCCGCCGTCACGGCATCTATTCGACGCCGACTCACCGGTTGCGATCCCAAAAGCATTCGCCTGGTACATACTTCCGCAAAGGTCAACGCACCACTCCCGCCCCGATCATGGTCTTATTTCCACATTCTCTATCCCTACTGCAAGCCTCGTCTTTCTAGCAGCTTAGAGTACTTGGCATCAAAAGTGGTGCTGCAGCCAGCACGCCTCATCACGAATCCCTTCCATGGTTTCAGGCGCAAAAATGTCCTGATTTTTATCTTCGTCAAATGTCTTTCAAATTAGCTGTTGCGCCGCTGCTTATTTCTCGTTGGTGGGACGAAACACCTGATGATCTCCGAATTACCGCTCTCTTGCTAGTACCAAAACATCATACCGCATTGGGACATGGAGAACGACATGATGCAAATTGGAGAACCATTTTTTGCCCCTGGGTTAATAAAACTTTTCCCAGAGCAGAAGACGTGTATTACCAGTCGCACAATTCCGTTCTTGCCAACCCGGTATCCAAAAGAGGAAGCACGTCGTGCTCTCCGAGAAAAACACCTAGAAGCGGGTCTCCCGGGTTGAAGACGAGATATAGCAGTATTTGCGTAAACCCCCATGGGTTATTTTAAATTGGGGTAATATCGCTCCCGGAGTGCTGCGCTCAATCCTGAGCCTGCTTTTTATTTGGATCATGCTCATGCTCATGATCATGCTTGGGGAGGAGCATGAGAAGCTTACGGGGAATAGGCCCATTGTAGTGGAAATAGGTTGGGAATTTGCTGACCCGTTCTTATTTAAGTTTTCCCCCATTCACTAGATACGTACCTCTTTTCGCTTCTTGTATCCCCAAGCGGTCGCGGCAAACGGGTGTGGGGCATCGCATTCTGCTCTACTGGGAAGCAGATGATTGGCCGGGCGTCTAGACAATTACCAGCTGCCATAATCTCGTCCAGATCCGCCTCGACTATTCCGGGGCGCCACACGTTTCAGGTAGATCCTCGTTGGTGCAGAAACAGGCAAAGTGGGCGTGCGGACACGGAAATTTAACTGCTCAGTCGATCGTTCACGCCGAAGCCAGGCGCTCGGTGATTGCGCAACGCACACTCTCTATACCACTTACGAACGACCCTTTAGTAGGCTGCATGCCTGTAGTGTACATACGTATGTTCATGCTGCGTCGGCCGCTATGAAGGCATGGCAACAGATCGTGTGCGCGCTGCCCCTACTCTAGAGCTGTGATTGCGCCAGTCATGGAGTGCGGAGGTGGAGGAGGAGCGCGCAGTGCAATTCTACAGTGCGTGAGTTGCCCCGCCGCGCATCTCCAGCGCCCTATGTAACGCTCTGCCAGCCCAGTGGTGTCAGTTTGGTGATCGTTGCTCCCATCGATTCGCCATGCCGCCCGCCGCACAGTGTCGATCCACAGGCGGGTTGTGCTCGAGGCTGACAGGTTGACAAGGTCTTTGTGTGCCGCCAGCATGTTCCTTGATCGAACACCCCAGCCTGCCGTTGGCCACCGCGTGTCGGTTCCATCGCAGAGGCTTTCCCGTTCCTCTGTCGGGCGGTCCAAGCATCACGGGACATTCTGCTCGATTTGCAGCTAGACTACCAGACGCAGCCATGGATGAGTCGCTGCGCGTCCTATCTCGAGAGTTTCGTGTTGGTACACACGAGGCTCCACCAACCTGCAACACTCATTTCACAGGGCTGCTTTGGGATATCGCACACCAAAGGTCTGACAGTGGCCACGACCCTTCATTTCCTTTTGCGCGGCCTCAAGCAACGTCAACAAGCTCAAAGAGGGCAGGCCCGTGTCTGTGCGGCGGGGCGTTCATCTTCCAGAGAAAGTGACTTCGCTTCGTCCCGAGCAACGTTGGCCCTGTCATTTGGGCCGTAGACAGCGCGCTTCAGGTTTCCAGCCCATGTCGCTCCATCTGCCTTCAATTCCACCATGCTTGCCTCCACCAGCCACGAGGCCCGGCTGGGCTGGCCGGCAGCGACACCCCGAGTCTAGAAGTTGCCCAAAGCAGACTAATGGTGCGCATCCAACTGCCCTAATTTGTGTGTGCCATGTACACCAGCAACTTTGGTGCTTCCACCAAAACACAGCAGCAGTGCAGCATGTAGCTCAAGGAGCACGCTGCCGGTAACAGTCTCCGACTGAGGCAAACATATCTCTTAGAGTGCTAACCTGCGTTCTTCCCAATGTGAGGAATCAACTGCATCCTGAGTAATCCATACATAAACGTGGGGGGTTTTCCATCAAAACCCTCAATCAGTGACCATCTACATACACATCTTATGCTGCGTCGATTACGCTACGCGTTCAAAGGAGCCTAAGCTTCAAGCCTCATTACCATCATCTTGTTAGCGTTCATGAGCTGCTCACGCCCAGCTGATTTGGCCAGACGCTTTGTCAAGAAGTAGTCCTGCGGCCAATTTCAGCGCCACGAAGCCCGGAACGGGAAATACCACCAGAGTGTGCCGCAGCCGGATGCCCATCTACAGGGACGTCAGACTGCAGGACTACAAGAACGCAGACGGCGGACTCTCTCCAATCCCCATCTGCTGACAGCAACAGTGCTGCTCATGCATATCCTTGCTATTCATCCCCCACTACCGCCGGCCTGAACGCCACACACACCGGCTGTCCTTGTACAGCCTGCCGCTCTTTTGTGCTGTCAGGCAGTGAGCAACATTCCTCTTCCGCCCGGTTGGCCCAAGTGGAGTGGGCCGTCTTCCCTTCCTGTACGGTCGTTACAACCTTCTCCACTGCTGGGCCCATTTCTCCAACATCTTGCCATCCTGGGCCCTGATCGCCTAACCTGGACCACGCGAGCCACTACTGGCCAAGGTCTTTGGTGCAGCCAGCTTTGCCTGTAGCCATTTCCATTTGCGCTCCCCTAGTCTCGTTCTTTAACCGCGAATCAAAGCCGAGCATTTGTGTCTGGCAGGCATCAAGCACCGAAGGCAACGGGCGATTTGCTCTGGGCCGCAGGTGGACACTGCTCCCGGGTATGCCCATTCGGAATAAGTACGTATGCTCGTCCATCTGTTTCTGGATTTTTGATTTTGAGACCCCTCCACCAGTCATTTCAATGTCGACTTTTTTATACACTCACTCCTACACTGCTTCCACCACCCTCCATGTTGCTCACACTCTCTAAACCAGCTAAGTCTGAATTCGAATTTAAAACTCATGAGTACTCTCCGACATTCTCATCGCACACTTCCGTTCGACACTCACCCAAACTCCTTCACGGCGGGCTACCGCCGTCACAGCCAGCCAGTTCCTCTTCCACCATGAGCACGCCTCACCGAGGTCTCCCTCCGCCCTCGGCGATGACACTGCCAGAACCAGGGCGGGCTCCTCCTCCAATTCCACCACCAATGGGCTCACTACCGCCAGCGCCTTCGCAATGGCAGGGCTCGGAAGATGGCATGAAGAACTGGCTGGCAGCTAAAGCTGAAGAGGAGAAGAGAAAGCAAGAGGAGGAGAAAACACGCCAGGAGAGTCTGAAGCTTGAGCAGCGAAAAATCGAGCAGACTATGCTTCGAGAGTCGATGCAAGGTGGTATTCCTCCACACCTTGTGCCCATGATCTTTGCTGGTATTGGAGGCGGAAACCTAGCAAACATCAGTGCAGAATGGATCCAGCAGTATACAGCTCAGCTACATTCAGCACAGCAGCAACAGACCCAGTCACAGTCACAGTCACAGCTTTCACCGGATTTGCGGCGAGAAACGAGATTAATCGGACAGAATCCGCCGCCAGGAGGAGTGTATGCTGGACAACCACAAACTCCCCAGACAGCCGTGCTACCACCAACCTCTGTTCTCCCGAATCAACCTTTGGCGTCGCAGTCACAATCCGCTCCCTTCTCTGCTTCGCCGTATGGGGCTGGAAATATGTCTCCAAGAGCAAGGGCGGCACAATCATCTGGCCATGTTGGTGCCCCTACATCTGCTCCCCGTCCTCCCCCTCAATCGCAGCTACCAAGGCTGACAACAAACGAAATTCATATCCAGCAGCCCCCTACGGCTTCATCAAATGTGCAGCAGCTTCAACAGACCCAGACGGCTCAGCAAGAGCAATCATCACCATCTATCTACTTTCACCATTGGGTACCCCCAACATCGCAGCAGGAGAAGACATCTTCAAGTGGCAATCCGCCAGCGACCCCCTCAGGTAAATACAAAGCCACGTCCTCGCTTCCACCCCGTCAACGTGCGACGTCTCATGCGTCTGACCTAGACTACACCAGCTCCCCCAAAAAGCGCAAGGCCCAAGGCCAACACGCAGCTCCACCGCCCCCTACATCGGCGCCTCAGTCATACACATCGCCGTCGTTCTCGCATGTATCAACGTCTTCCGCATCAACACCAGGACGACGAGGACACACCCGAGCCCGCTCAGATGCCTCTACCCGAGGGTACGAGGGCCACAGCGCTCCTGTGAGCCGCCGTGGTACACTTTCTAGTCACGCGCATGAGCCTGTAGCGCAGCCAAGTGATGTACCAGAACAGCGCTTTCAATATCAGTTCCGAGGAGCTGAGGGACAACAACATTCAACTCAATACGATAGGACGTATGCACCATCACCACCGCAACGGGCGACTGAACAGCAACATGCGCAAGCGGCAACACAAGCTGACACACGGCAGTCCGCGCCGTACCATCAAGCGGACCGGGGGCCAATGTCATCCCCAAAACGGGAAGTCGGTGGTCAGTAAAGTTAGGAACGTGTTTCAGCATTGCGACCAGATTCGGATTCGTTCTCACCACGCCAATTCAAGCAGGAGCTCACATTTTATCACGCATACGAACAAGGCTGCATTGTCAAGGCATTATTTCAAGAAAAGACGCCACATGTCGATTGTTCAGTAACCATGGCGAATGCGAACTTGCAAGCATTAAGAAGCGAAATGAGCTCCACCACGCCAAAGGTCCCCCAATCTCGACTTTCTCGAAAACGGGCCCGCGCTCGGCCCATCGACCCCGCCAGAAGCAGACTTCAAGCCATTGCGAAATTGCAAAGTAATGTCGTCTACAGATGATGCGTATTCTGCCAATGAGCACACCCTCCCCGGAATTACCAATTTCACAAAGACTGCTATTGTTTGATGGGCTTTTCCTGAAGCGCTATCGTCATCACGGCTGAATTCTGTCTCATCTTGGGCTTTTCTGTTTTCCAAGCACTGTTCGGCGCCTTAGGGTTTCGGCCTCATATACCCAGAATATCAACGCATTATTCCATTATTGGATGGTATAGATAGAATTGTTGGCTATTCCCCCAGTCGTTTACTTTCGTCGCTTGTACCTCACTCAAAGTGCTCTCGTCAGCGCAACAAGTTTTCAGCAATAATCCTTGATGGTCCTGAAACACAACGCTTTTCCCAGAACGGCGGTCCGGCTTACGCACTTTCAACATCAATCTATTCCCACGCGTCGGTACTGCATTCAGACCATATGCCAACTCGATCGAGAAGCAAGATAGAATAGAACCCTGTCCTGGTTCAATCTTATCACAGCTGTTCCTACCAACTTCTACTGCATGTCCGATATATATACGGTGCCTAGGAGAGGTTTGTTTTGATGTCCGATTACAGCCTAAGACGGAATATTCCTTCCAGGGCGGACTCTCACCCAATACACTCTCAAAGCCTTGTCAGATTTCATCAATTCTACAATGGAACTGCCCGTGGTTGCATGTACTCGACATTGGCGTTGTGTTTTGCCATCTGCGAGTTTACGTCACGATCACATTTGTTCACACCCTCCTCGAGTCCATATACCCTTTTGGGAATGCACGTTGGTCGTAAGCCATCGACCATGGATCGAGTTCTTAACGGTGTGGCGTACTCTCCTTTGTATGCAATGTGTGCATAGGTGAGATACGCAGAGATACCATCGTTTATGGCATCGCTATTCTTTCCTTCATCAACAGCGGGATGCCGGTCATGGCCGCTGCTATTACTGGCATTGTGTTATCATGGTCGGCGAAATTTTGGTTGACATGGTTTTATTTCCTTTGTCATTTCCGGTCCGTCGAGACTGGTTTTCGGTTATCTTTGTTTTTTTTGGCTTCTGCAATTTGTTTTCACCATATACCCGGCTTGAGCATCCAGTGAGATGGGATATTTTTCCTAAAGAGGTGGATCGCCCTATTCTTCGTTAGTGTTAGGAGGAATTTGTGATCAGCCGAGATAATACTTGATCACCTCCAACCTTGTTTTTTCTTTCTTTCTTCAAACCTTGTATATGATTTGGGATCGGGGGAATATTTTTTATTTGGATGCCCGGTGCGAGTGGCTTGTGGGCAACCGATGAGGCGGCGAAGGCGGCTGCGGCGTCGGCGCACACACGCAAACAAGCAGGGCTTGCATTTGGAAAGGGGAGCTCGCATGACCCCCAAGATTTCGTATATACAGAACAATTTTTGGAACAGGTCGAGAAAGCCAAATGCACAGTAGTGAGTGCGGCCTGGTGGCCTTGAGTCGGCTTGCGCCAGCTCATCGGCCTGCCGGCTCCACTTTGTGATCGGATATTTTTGGATAGCCGCCGTGATGATGATATATGGGTATGTTTTTGATGTGGTGTGTTTCAGCTTTGCTCTGTGGTGCATAAAAGGGTCTGCAGTATAAGCGCTGTGGGAAATGTGCACGATGGTTGATTGGATTGCGATACGGGAGAATGGCGCGCATGTGACCCGCGTAAGTGAGTAAGATTTGGGGGACGGATTAGCAAGGCAAAGTTTAGGTATTTTTGCATCCGCCGAGGCAGAGTTCTGTTGGTGGAGACTGAAGATGATTAGATCTGACTTGCATTAGGTACTCGAACAAAGGATGGTGAGTCGGTGGGCAGGGCTGGCGGAGAGATGGACGAGGGCTGAGATTGGCGTTGGCGTGGGCGTTGGTGCTGCGGGATGGATAGGCTGGTGTTGACCGGTGGAATGTTTTGATATGCATCATGTACATTCGTACATTCGTACATTGGCACAAGAAACGTACGGCAGGTATCTATGCATCGCTTCGCATCGCAGCGTCACTGCATCCTGGTCGACAACGAGCGGGTTCTGCCGTCACAAGCGCGTCTACCTACAGTAGCAGAAGTCGTTTGATATCTCTTCTACTTACACGTCAGACAGCCTTACTGGAAGGGAGACATCTCTTTGTGGAGAGTTTCCCCAATCAGCGAACTGGCTCCGGTTGCTGCAGACACCGTTGAAAGAGCGATTGCCTGCAGATGTGGGTTGGCAGCAAGCCAGCAGCACTTGCTTGCACTCGCACTTGCACTTGGGCTCTGGCTTGTTCCAACTTTATCGGTCAGCCAGCATGCTTTCGTTCGCTGGGAGCTGTCACCAGACTGGTGTTGCGCATGCGCCTCCAAGCCAGTGGGCTGTATTGACGGTCTTGTTGCCGTTTTAGCTTAGGAGGGTCGGTAGCGAAGGTCGTGGATAGGGAGCGTCTGCCTGGGCGTGATTGATGCCAATGTGTATGTTGTTGATGTTGCTGTTGGTCTTGAATTTTGCCCATCACTGTTCCTTGAATGTTTTGGTTATCAATTCGATCAATTCAATGCTAGCGGTGAAGATGATGCGCCACAGCACCGTTGGTTATGCACAGACCAGTTCTTCACCAGCCACACTTGCCCCGCCTCACCAGGCGCACCTTCACTTTTCGGAGCCCCGCCATCGCGCAACTGCAGCCTGACTGACCTTCACATCTGCCTACCGTCGGCCTTCGACCAGCGCATCTTCACACACCACTCCTCTCCCACCACAAATACCCAGAGACCTAGCAGCTTCTCACCGCTGCCACCACCCTACAGCAACACGAAGCCCTTGATTATCTCGTCGAATCCGCAATCCACCGAACGCACGCCGAGCTCTCTACAGTGACACACTCCAAGTAGGACAGCAGTCAAGATGCAGATCAAGTAAGACACTCTCAAGCTCCGCGCATACGCTAGGCATTCCGAGCTACAAGCCCTCCCTTCCAGAGTCATTCTAACGCGAGCAACAATAGGGTGCGAACTCTCACCGGAAAGGAGATCGAGCTCGACATCGAACCCGATTACAAGGTACGCAGCTACTTGTCATGGTCTCTCCACATACCTGTTCCCTTTCCATAAAGAAGTGTAGGGAAGGATGGCGGAGGGGAATACTCTAGAAGAACACGATTGTTGACGGTTAGCCAGGTTTCTCGGATAAAGGAACGCGTGGAGGAGAAGGAGGGCATTCCGCCGGCGCAGCAGCGGCTGATTTATGGTGGCAAGCAAATGTACGTTTTGTCTTTCAATCGTCATTTTCTTTTGTTTGCTTCTTGAACCTGCGCCATGGTCGGCTCTCCGCTCTCTTACCGTACCACGCGAGACCTCACTCGTACGAGTACTCAGTTACCGAACTTTGGGCCATCGGATCCGCCCTTGTTATGCCATTAATTTCTAATATTGTGGCTGTTTGCTAACATTTTTCTGTAGGGCCGATGACAAGACTGCAGCAGACTATAGCCTCGAGGGCGGTGCCACTCTCCATCTGGTACTTGCTCTTCGTGGCGGCCTATGATTCCTTGTTCTTTTCCTTTCCTTACTTTTCCATTCCAGGTCGTTTGTCAATGTGGCTGTTGAGCTGACGATGATTGAGCATCCAACTGACGTTGTAGTCCCGATCTATGCGCCAGAAGCTTGATGCGCTGGGGTGGACAATGAAACACGATGAGTTCGCAGGCATGGCACGAGCATTCGCATCAGCACGGATAGGAGCGACATGAGCAGAACAGGTCTGAATCGGGTCATCATATTTGCGATAGCAATGAAGAGGTTATAGACTTCAGTCATCGGGAAATGTATTTCATGCATGTGATTGATGTGACCGAGGTACCGCCTGCCAAGTACCTCGAGGCACAACCCTGTTTCTGTGCCTGGCCCCCAGGGCGTCTACTAATCCTTTCAATTTCAAAAATTGACGGGATTCAGTCTTACCCCGTCATCCGCATCTGGCCATACACTTCCCCGTAGGGGGCCTGTCTATCTATTCCGCCGAGCAGTTCCATAGAAGGACCGACCGGGGTCCTGATTACGGGTACCAAAGATGAAGCGGAGAGTGATACTCTGGGCGTCCCTCACCAAAGCAAGATGTGCCTGCATTAAGAAAGGCCACTGACAGGTTCAATATGCAAGTGAACCGAACGGGGATATGGGAGAAGAACATGGGAGAAGAAAAAAGTAAGGCGGCGCGAGAACGGGCCGATGGCACAAACAGTTCAGATACAGTAGTCTCAAACAAGGAAAAAACAGCCCCAAAACCCATCAGTCCAAGGTAACTTGTTCTTTACAAGCCGAAACCAAAGCCAAAACCCGCAGCGTCGCCCTGCAGGCTCAGGCTGCCATCTAACATGCCTATGCCCGCCGTGACGAGACTATCGAATTGGCCCCAGCTGGTTAGGTCGGCCATGACGCTGCTGGATGGGAGGTAGCTTGTATTGAAGGCTGTGCTTTCTGGTGTAGGGGGGATAGTTCCAGTTCCGGTTGCAGTGCCGGTGCTCGTGTAAAAGGAGCCCGGGATGCCGCTGTTGGGCGAAGTGTCGCTCTGTGGGGTGGAGCCGGGGACAGAGAGGTTTGTTGGCGGGTTTTGTAGCGAGTCGGTGGTGTTGTTTGTGGAGAACCCTGCTGCCGTAGTCGCAGTAGTCGAATTATTCGTAGACGACGCACCACCACCACCAACAGCATGACTCTGCCTCACAGCCTCGAGCCTCAACTCCTCCAACACAAGACAATACCTCCTCGCCAAACAATCTGTCTCGCTCACCGTCTCCAACTGCTTCTGGCACTTTTGCCCCGCGGCGAAGTACCCTTCGCATTTGCCCGGCGTGACGAGGTGTTGCTGGATGCGGTATATGTAGAGCACTACCACGGCGCAAAAGGCGTAGTATTGTGTGAACCAGAAGACGCGGAAGATTTGCGAGCTATTGAATATTTCGTCGACAACGCGAACAATGTTCATGGCGGCTTCGAGGCATTGCGTCGTGTTTTGCGAGGTGTCGATGTTGGCATTCAGGGGATGGTGGTGGTGATTGTTTGGTGGGAACGAGGTGTCTGTTGATGATGTGTGACTATTTCCATGTCCGGCGGGTCCAGGCCGCGTTGGATCGATCCAAGTTAGGCTTGCGAAGTTGGAGAGGAGAAAGGGGCGGTGGATGAGGAGCATTGCGTGGTAGTAACCTAGGTTTAGTACGGACCTTTGGCGTTGATACAATGGGATGAGGAGTGAAGTGTCGATTGTGCTGGAGTCGAGGAAACGGGAGAGCGAGGAGCGCCAGGCGTGGAGGTCGCAGGTGTATTTTGCGGCGAGTTCGGCGCGGAGGGGTAGCGATGGTGGGCGGATGGGGTATAAGTCGCGGAGGACGAGGGATATGATGCGAGAGAGTCTGTTGAGGGTTGTCAGTTTACATGATGTACTGTTTGGATAGGGGATTGCTGGGCCAAGCTACTTGATGTGTTCTACCGGCGCCATCATTTCAGAGTAATGCGATATTTTAGAAGGTGGGTTGATAGAGAGGGGTTGGAGATCGTTGTCGTTGACGACGATGGGGAGTTCTTGATCAATGTCTTCATCTTTGAAGGTCCTGGGCCTGCCTAGTGCGGCAGCGAGGTACTTGTCTAGTGTGTACATGCTCCAGAAACAGCGCTTTCTGCATTCGAGCTCAACGTAGTCTACTCCTGCGGAAGGATTGCATCTTCGTCCTCGATGTAAGCCTATGGCGAGGGCGAGATGTGCGGTTGTGCCGAAGAGACTCCAGCAGTGGTTGATGCGAGATTGGCTGAGGAGGTAGAAGCATTGTCCGAGTCGGGCTTGGACACTGGCGAGTCGCACCGCACCTCGTTCTTTGGATAGTTGGTGCTCTGATGCAAAGAAATAGCGTGCGCTGGACCTTGCTCAGTATATCAGTAGAGAAAATGTAAAATAGGGAAAGCTACAAACCTATTCTCGTGTGTCGTACTTCCTGGCGGCATGTAAGCCTGTCCCTGCGCAAATACAATAAATAGTAAAGCAGTCTTTGCTGCTGCATCCTCTTTACTCCGCATGTCGCCTTGGGTATCATAAAACTCGTGCAACAGCTTCTCCATACTCGCCCGATGCAAGAATCTATGCGTAGGTGCCGCAAAATCAAAATATCGTTCCACTAGTCGTTGAGCATCCCCCTTGGGCGGTAGAACGAAGAACGTTGGATCGAATTCCGGAAGAGGCGCGTCGCCGAATGTGAAAATGGTGGAGTCGTGCGAGAGAGAGCTGTTTTGATGAAGGCGTTTTTGAATCCGGAGAAGGAATGAAACGGCAGATGAAGACCCTACATAATGCCCTTGCTGATCGGTTTGTGTGGGCTCGGGGGAGTTACGAGATACTATCTCCCGTGGTGCTTCTTTGATGTCCGGTTCATTGAGTTGGTCTGATCTTGTTAGGATGTCGCTAGCACTTGGACGGTCCAAAGTTGGTGTTGGAAGAGGTCCTTGGAATTGAAAGGTAGGCGTGGTCGAATCCTTTGGAGAAGATCCTGGGGTTGATACTTGACCAGGCATTGGTATCCTTGTTTGCGAGCTGGCAGCAAGAGCAGCCTCGTCTACAATGACGGATGGTAGTCTGCCTCTTGTGTATGAGGCTGTAAATTCACAGGGCAGCCCAGATCTCAAACATAGGGCACATGGACATCGTCCTGTACACCGAGTCTTCTTCCTTTAACGATTGTTAGTCAGCATCCGAGAGGAAGAGTATGCCTGCCCAAATAGAGGATAATTTTGCTGGCACGATCCGAACTACTTATGGTGGACATCTCAAACACAATTCAACTTACCTTTTACATCGATCACATGCTCTACTGACTCTGGTTCGTTCCCGGTCTGCTCTCCGGCGTTTAGTCGGCGGGGACTTTGGCTCACTTGAGTCCCCATTCGGCGTCATAACTGCGGAGTCTGGTTGTGGCACAGGGCTCGTCGCAACATGGGTCCATTCTGTTGACGGTGTCCGATGTGATTGTGATTGCGCCTGCGATTGCGACGGAGGCGTGCCCGCGTTTTCCATTGCGCCGATTATATCTCCAGTGAGTCGGGTAACGGAGTGGAAAAGCAGAGTCATTTAATCGCGGAGTGAATGACAGGCCGGAGCTAGCCGGAAAAGTTGAGCAACGCACGTGCATTAGAGCTAAACTTCTCCACATTACGGCAGGCTCTAAGACACTCAACTCCACAAAACGGTTGTAACCTAAAGATTTTCTTCAGCTTCCAGGAATGTTGCTAAAAGTTGGAATATTGAATATACTGGAGACTGTGATACTATAAATCCAAACGCTTTTCGACTTCTTTTCGAACTATTCCAGCTTGCGTCCAATTGATGTTGTCTCAAGGAAAAATATTCGACTACTGTGCTTGACGATTGTAATACTATATTGAGAATCTAGAGAAACTTGTATATAACTTGCACTATACCTACGTCAGTATATTCTTGTTGACAGCTATGCACAGCACGATTTGGTCACCGCTCAAGACTACCCGTTTGAACGATTTCGGCCATTTCGTCATTTCACGCACAAACAGTCCACCGTACTACATCCGACATCCGGATAAGTAGATCATAGTGATCATTCAGTTGGAGTCATACAAAACCAAAATGGAAACTGATCTTTATTGGATTTCTAAAATAAGGGCATCATTCCATTAAAAAAAATAGAAGTCTTTCGCAGAAATGCCTCACTTGCCTTCTCTCATGCTTCTCCCTATTGGACATATGCACTCCCTGCAACTTTATTCTTATGACTCCGAACATTGAACTCCGAATTTCTCAGCACATTTTGGTCGCAATTGCTTGCAGTAAGGACGATACCAGAGGCTTTTGGTCGACTTTGAAGTTCTCCGTTCTTGTAATTCTCCCGCCTGTGTGGTAACAACATTTTGTTACTGAAGCTACTTAGACAATAATTCCTTCTTATCAGTGCACTCAAAGGTCTATACTGACAGCTCTAAAAAAACTGAGTTCACTGCGGTACTTCGTTATAGCAAGAGACATGTAAATTCCGAAATTCGAGTTCTCGCTTTAGTGAAACCAACTTCGATTTGTGATACATAGACGCTTACAACACCACCACGATTCTCTACACTATATGATATTGCCTTCGAAGCCTTGAAGTAAATCAAATCGAAGTTGCTTAGTTACTATGCAGAAGCAAATGCATCCCGAACAAGGCCAGAAATGGCATTGTGTGTTCTGTCTCGCCTCCCGTCACCATTTACATATCCACCCCGTTGCATTTACTATAATGCCTACCCTGTTCTATGAGATGACGGGGGATTCTTGGAAATTAAAATGGTATATACGTGGGTGGGATGTATAGATAAGGACTTTCGTGGAGGCTTTGATATCGTTTGGTTTTCTTTTCCCTTAAACTTCAATCCAAGGATGACTGGGTGCTGTTTGTGTGGTACGTGCTTGAGAGAAATATGACTGTCCCGGCCTTACCTATACAATGGTCTTTCCTCATCGAATGCCCGTAACGAAGAGACTGGTGCTTGTACCCTTGATTGCTTTATTGTATGTAGTGCTGTTGAGATGGGCTGGATTGAACGAGGCCTATTGAGAGCATTAACGATCCTTAGTTTGCGACCATAAAGGGAAGTGAAATGCGAAGCAAACCCCTTCGAGCACCGTGAGAAGGAACAAACAGCTTCTCAAGGAAACCCGTGACCACGCATGCAACTATATACAGTTGGTCAGGAAGAACATGCTATATATGATAACATGAGTCCACGCAAGCCTCAAAGTCAAAACTACTTAAGAATAACTTGAGATAAATTACTCTGGCACAACCTCGATGTAGACTTCCGCCATAGCCATGTTAATATCCAAAATCTCCATGCCGCTAAAATGACTAACAACCATGTCCAATTCATTGTTGTAATAATGCCTCTGCCATAGTGTATCCAAACGCCATCCAATGCTCATCATCCGTTAATGCCCCTAGTATACCCAAACGGTAGAATACAAAATGAAAGCGCCAATGTACACCGGGTACCTAAGTAATAATAGCGAATGCCCTACAAATACCGCGCCTACCAAATAAGTAACCCAAATATCAATCTTATACTCTCCTTCGCTTAGGCTCGTGAAAAAGGCTTGCTTCCTCCCTGCGCCGCTTTGGAGCCTGTGGAGCGGGTGCTGGTTGTGACTGCAACTTGGGAGCGGTGAACTGTTTTCCAGAAGGCAAAGAGGGCCGCTGCGAAGTGACGGTCGAAGAGCCGCTTTGTTGAGGCACATGTCGAGTTTTGATTTGCGGCTGTTTGATTGTAGGCAATGAGCTACGCCTTTCTGTCACTGAGGTCGAAGCCTCTTTGGAAAGAACCATGTTCTTCGGCGTTGCGTTCTCTTGCAATCTGACGAGTCGGGCGGGGGCCTGTTTGATAGTCGCTTTCCTCTCAGCCAGCAAGTTGTTAGACATCCGTGCCGCCTTAGGTCGCTCTTGTTTTTGATCAAAGATCCCCCTCCTTAGCTTATCGAAGACGGCCTTGCCTGTCTTCGCCGGCGCTGCAGGATTTCCCCAGCTGCCGCCGCCGCGCGAGAAGCTGAACCCGCCTGGTCGGCGGCCATATCCCTGACTGCTGGTTACTATCAGAGTTTTATTAACATCGCGGCTCTGCTGAAGCGCGCGCATCTGCTCCTTCAGGGCTTCCTGTTGCTCTGCTTTCTCTTTCTCAGAGTCCTTTTTCAGCTTCTTGTAGACTTTTGACCAATTTTTAGGGTCACGCGGCTGATGAGGCTTCTTCTCCCAGTCCGGTATGTCTCGCTTGATGAACTTGAGCCATATTTCTCCTGTCTCGCCAAGAATTTGTGGGCAGTTTTGCTCGAGTTCGAGGAGTTGGGAGGGGAGCTGGATGTGTCGAAGCACGGGTGCGAGGAAAGAGTAGGGGATGTCGCCGATATCGTTCAATAGGTCGATGTTCTTGATCAAGCGCTGTCTTGCGAGCTCATAGAGACTCGGGGCTGGCATAACGGCAGGTAGATGGACGTTGCAATGGTACGGAGATAGTCGGCTTCGAGATTGGTTTACGGGTAGTTGCGTTGCGACGATGCGTAATGACAACTACATGAGAGTTGAAGAGTTAGAGAGCGATAGAAGTCCAAAGAAGTGGCGAGCGATTCTAAGCAAGGAATGAAGAGAGCGCTTTGATGATCACGGCGGTTGGATCAACACTTTGAGGTCCAGCGGTTGATAGGTGGTTGGGGCGGTGGGAGGCAGTGCTTGAACTGGAGGTCGGCGGAGGATTTATAACATTTGGATCACGTGAGTCGGTTCCTGCACCAAAGATAATATTTCACATAGAGGTTCCTTCAAAACTTTTACTAGAATAAGAATGGAGCAATAGCAGCCATGTTCCGGGAGTAACAATCGTGGTTGGGACTGACGTCTGTCCGCGTTGTCCACTTAGCGCCTTGGCGCCTTTCGGGAAACTCGACTCTGTTGTAGACTTGTGAATGGAGCGCCCTCTCAGCAATAGACACGACCCGCACCCCGCCTCAGCCCTTTACTCATTCTTGCTAGTGTTGCGGGCCTACGAAAGTAATGGCAATCAAAGATTGGGGCCTGCTCGCGCAGGCAGATGAAGGTAAGCCATATAGGTTCAGCCTGGAGGTTTCGCGAGTTGACTTTGGTAGATGCGCTTCACAACGTATCGCGACTACTCGCCATCGAAGCGCGACCATACCAGCACGCTGCTGGTCGCCTTCTGAAGCCCGGCACATTCAAGGATGCGCGCCCTACACAGCTGCCTTCTCCCCCTCCAGACGCATCCGCCGCCGACGAGGAGGCAGCTGCAAGAGCCGTCGAGCGTGAACAGCAAGCACACAAGATTGAGGTGTGGCGGAAGGACATCATGAATGAGCTATCTCTGCTCGATTATGCGATCCTGCGTTTCGAGTTTACAACAAATAGCAACCATGAAGAACGACAGCGATATGCTGTCGATAAAGAGGGCATCACGACTAAGCAGGAGCACGTAAAAGAGGCAATTGAAGAGCTGCGAGTAACACTCAAAGACGCAAAAGAGACATTGGCGGTCCGCAAAAAATATGACGAGTTGACTGAGAAAATTACCAACAGTAAGATGCTCAAACCACGAGATGAGCAGGCACTTGCGCATGCAAAACTAGACGAAGAAATCGCAGAGTTGGAACACGAGGTTCAATCATCTAAAGACACGTGGAATGAGCGCCGTGTGCAATTCGGTCGCATTGAGGAAGAAGCTAGGGAAATGCTCCGCATGATTAAGGATGAAAAGGAAGAAGCCGAGCGCAAGGAGGGTATGATGAAGGACGGTGATGAGGAGGGCGATGGCGAAGGCAGTACGACTAGAGGCGATGTCAGCCACGTTGGAACACCAAGGCCGGATGGTGGCCTTACTCCGATGCACCCGAGCCAAAGCGGAGAGGGCACGCAAAATCTCAAGGTTCCCCCACAGGACCGACTGTCTGCTCTGTCCAGAGAGCCTAGCGCTGCACCCTCGGTCCAGTCGGGAGTTGCTGAGGATGCGGAAATGGCGGAGCTGGGTAATTCCGGAGACGCTGATGATTCTTCAGAAATCGAGGAGGGAGAGGATCTTGAAGAAGGCGAAGATGATGGTGAAGACAGGCCAAACTCTCGGATGGATGACTAACTGGAGGGTTTTGGGACGACATCAAGCGTGGCGACTTCGAATTTTCTGTGACGATCTTGAAGAGGGTTTTTTTTACATTTCTGCATAGCGCGGTGTTTACGGCATGGACTGGATATGGAGAGCTTATTTATTTGCACAAGACGAAAATAGGACTAGGATGTACTACTAGTGCTGGTTTATGAAACCTCGCGGAGGCTCTTCTTGCCATCGGCAACTGCTTCCTTTGCCTTGGTTACCTCTTCTGTGTCTGCCGCCCCACCAGCCTCTTTGTTGAGCTCCTAGCAACCAAGTTAGGACTGATTAGAAGGGTTGATACATGTTTTAAGATACTCACAAGCTGCTCCTCGAGGGCTTCCAAAGCCTGGGCGATCTTTGTTCGGACAGTAGGTAGGACATTCTTAGTCTCCTCTAAGGCTTGACGCTATACATCAAGTTAATAAGGGGCAATTGAAATGAAATGTTGGTCAGACCTCTTGCTTCAATTGGAATTCAGCATTGTCGTCTCCAGTGCTAGCTTCGAGTTTCTTGATACGAGCTTCCTGCTGCTCAAGCTCCTTGTGGTAGCTTGCCTCCTCTTTTACCAATCGACGGACGGATGACGTTGCGACGGCGAGCTTTGAAGGGGGGGCCATTTCGGGGAGATTTGGGCGATGGTTGTATCGAATGTTTTTGCAAAGAAGTTTCTTGTGTTGGTGATAGGGATTTACGGGGTCTTGCTATTTTATGTCAAGTTGCTGCCTTGAGGCCTGTGCCTGTGCCTGTCCTGTAATGTTTGTTGACAGGCAACGGACGAAATTCATCTCATGGCGGGGCTCCTCCTGCAGCGACGACCAACCCCACGAGCTAAGCCCAAACAGGTCCGCCAAGAACCACTTTACGCGAAATTAGCGCCGACGGACGCGACGCGTCGACTCCCTTTCGTATTGTTCAGTTCTGCCATCCCACTTCCACTTCCTCAATAGCACTTCTCTTCAACATCCCTCCACAACGCTTCTTGTGCTTGTCACCAGATCGTTGGTACCATGTCTTCACCAGCTCAGCGCCGTTCGCAGCGCTCCTCTGCTTCCGCGACCCCACGAAGGCCTGGCCGCAACACTCGAAATTCTCAGATACCCTCCAGCAGCCCAGCCCCTGTGGACCCAGATGAACAGCTTCAGAACGAGGCCTCTCAAGCTTCGATGCGCGAGTTGCAGGCCACTCCCCGAAACGCCAGATTGCAGACTGCTTCGACCCAATCCCCCCTTTTCTTCCGTTCATCGCCTGTCAACCGCTCTGGCTCTGGCGCAAACGGTCCACCAGAGAGCGATGGCGGCGCGACACCAAAAGCTAGTGGCATGACAATTGGAGGTAATGGAAATTGATCACATAGGCCTGGCAATAGTAACTAATTCTAATAGATTCATCTCCCATTCATTACGCCTCTAGCTCCAGTCCTGGCCTCCGTAGGAATAATCTGAATACCGACCTGCACAGCAGTAGCAGCGCCCTTTTCGTTGGCGGACAGTCAGATACAGCTGCCCGTAATCGACGAAGTGATATTAATTCCGACGTCTTTGGCACTAGTTCTGCGAACAGGCGACGCAGACTTTTTGTTGACGAACATGGCATGGCTGTGCACGATGCCTCCGATGCCGCGACTTTCTCTAATCTGAATCCTGATACTTCGGATGCTGATATTCTTGGTGGCAATTCTTCCCGCGTCATTTGGGGGACCAATGTCTCGCTCGTGGACGCACGACATGCCATGAAGGACTTCCTCTGGAATTTTCAGAAGAAATATCGCTTGATCCAAGATGGAGAACTCGAAGAGGGCGCAAGCTTGCCCGCTGAGCACCCTGCTATGGCAAAAGAATATGTTGAGATGATGAAGACTATGCTCGAATTGGGTGTTACACCTCTTAACTTGGATGCCCGGAATCTGAAAGCCTACCCACCGACACTGAAGCTTTGGCATCAGTTGCAGGCATATCCCAATGAAATAATTCCTATCATGGATGTGGCGATCAAGGATGTCATGCTTGAGCTCGCCGAGAAGCGCATGACCGAGATGAGAATTCAGTATACGCAAGCCCAGCAACCCAGAGCTCGTGATTCCAGCTCCCTCCCTCCAATGCTAAGCTCCGATGCTCCTACTCCTGGAACTCCTGGAGCACCTTCTCCTGCTGCATTCCCTGACATTCCTAACCTAGTTAGCGAGGTGGATCAAAAGACTTACAATGTCAGGCCGTTTGGTCTCGATAACACCGTTAACTTGCGAGACTTGAACCCGGGAGACATGGACAAACTTGTTAGCGTCAAAGGTCTAGTCATCAGGACCACTCCTATTATCCCTGACATGAAAGACGGTATAGTGTTCATTATTTTTCCATTATTCTCCCGCTGCTAACATTATCCAGCATTCTTCCGCTGCTCTGTGTGTAGTCACACTGTGCGAGTAGACATTGACCGTGGTAAGATTACCGAGCCCACAAGATGCCCTCGTTCTGTTTGCGAGTCGCCCAACTCAATGCAAATCGTCCACAACCGCTCCGGTTTTGCGAACAAGCAGGTCATCAAGCTGCAAGAAACTCCCGATAGCGTCCCTGATGGTCAAACCCCGCACTCCGTCTCCCTGTGCGCTTACGACGAGCTTGTGGATGTTTGCAAAGCTGGTGACCGTGTCGAAATAACTGGTATCTTTAAGTGCAACCAAGTGCGCATCAATCCCCGCCAACGGTCAGTCAAGAACATCTTCAAGACGTATGTCGATGCGCTACACATCCAAAAGGTTGACAAGAAGCGTATGGGCATCGATGTATCCACAATTGAAGAAGAACTCGCAGAGCACGCCGCCGGCGACATTGAGGAAACCCGCAAGGTCACTGAAGAGGAGGAAGCAAGGATCAAGGCTACTGCTGCCCGCTCTGATATCTACGAGCTGCTTTCTCGCTCTCTTGCTCCTAGTATTTACGAGATGGACGACGTGAAGAAGGGCATTTTGCTCCAACTTTTCGGTGGTACTAACAAGTCCTTCGAAAAGGGTGGAAGTCCCAAGTACAGAGGTGATATCAACGTGCTCCTGTGTGGTGATCCATCTACAGCCAAGTCCCAGATCCTCCAATACGTCCACAGAATTGCACCTCGTGGTGTGTACACTTCTGGAAAGGGCTCATCAGCTGTCGGTCTTACTGCGTACGTTACTCGTGATCCAGAGACACGCCAACTGGTGCTCGAATCTGGTGCACTGGTCCTCTCAGATGGTGGTGTGTGCTGCATCGATGAATTCGACAAGATGTCCGAAGCCACACGATCAGTCTTGCATGAAGTCATGGAACAACAGACCGTCTCCATCGCAAAGGCTGGCATTATTACGACTCTCAACGCCCGTACCTCCATTCTCGCCTCAGCTAACCCCATTGGATCAAAATACAACCCCAATCTTCCAGTCCCACAGAACATCGATCTCCCGCCTACCCTCCTCTCCCGTTTCGATCTTGTTTACCTTGTGCTCGACCGTGTCGATGAGCAGAACGATCGCAGGCTCGCCCGCCATCTTGTCGGTATGTATCTTGAGGATACTCCGGAGAATGCATCACGGAACGAGGTCCTACCTGTCGAATTCTTGACGTCGTACATATCTTATGCTCGTTCGAACATTCACCCCAAGATTACCGATGGCGCACAAAAGGCCCTTGTGGATGCATACGTCGCTATGCGTGCTCTTGGTGCCGATGTTCGAGCTCAGGAGCGAAGGATCACTGCAACCACTCGACAACTGGAATCCATGATTCGTCTCGCGGAGGCACATGCTAAGATGCGTCTCAGTGAAGAAGTTACATCCGACGATGTCCACGAGGCTGTCCGTTTGATTAAATCTGCACTGAAACAAGCCGCCACTGACGCCCGCACTGGTCTCATTGATATGTCTCTCCTTACCGAGGGTACTTCCACTGGTGACCGCCGACGCAAGGAGGATCTTAAGCGTGCTGTCCTCTCTAGCCTCGACGAGCTCAGTAGCGCAGGCCAGAGCGTCCGAATGAACGATCTAGTCAAGAGGGTCCGAGAGGGCGCGAGCGAGCAGATTGAGAATCAAGAGTTCATGGAAGTATTACGAACTGCCGAATTAGAGGGTACAGTGCAGATCAGCGGTGAGGGCGCTAGGAGAATGATTAAGCGTGTGGTTGGAGCTTTTTGATCTGCCAAGCTGATGATGGACGACAGATGAGTGATGATGATGCATTTGAGGCCGTCTTCGGAGTTGATTTGGTATTGCTATCATTTTTGTTTTTGGGTACGGCTAGGATCGGTTATGCATGTTGCTGCGCGTATGATACTAGAACTAGCTGATGCTGGATATGACGGCATGGTATCCAATGTTTAGATAGAGATTGTCGGTAATTCAGGGATAATTCCTCGTTCTAGGTCATTGTCCGGCCCTGAGTGTAATGTGGTCATCCTTCACTGAAATCTGGCTTGCACAATTTGTACTAAACCTCGAAGTCGTTTAAGGAGGTACTCTCTTCGCTTCTTCTTGGTGGATAGCGTTGTCATAGTTCGAGTTGGAGCACGACCTACACTTCTTTGAGGCGTAGTATTCGAATCAGTTGGAGGAATCGAAGGCCCCGTATTCCCAGTAGGAGCTGGAATAGAAAGAGGTTGAGGCATCGCGGCAGTAGGGGCACCCGGAGACAAGGGGGCCCCTGCACTCATTAATGAAGAATTCACACTTGCTGACAGAGCGACGGCATCTTCAGCAGCGTCCTCTGCCTCTGCTTCTTCCCTAAGCCTCTGCGCCTCTACCTGGCGGAAAAAATCCATTCGCTGCATCTTGGGTGTGTCCATCCACCTCCCATCTCTCCAATCAATCAGTTGTTGCGCAAAAGCATTAGCCTTGCGCAAGTCGAGATGATACCGCGAGCCCATACGAATCGTACGGAAATCCTGCAATATAGTCGCCATGACAAGTAGAATGCCATCATCCAGGAGATGCATACTCTCCTGGGTAAAACGCCCACGCGGGACAGGCGCACGGCTGATGTAAATAGCCCATTTGGCCGACTGCTCCATGTAGTCGTCGTAGCGATTAAAATTTTCTACGGAGCTGCCGTCGGCTTGCTCAAACGTAACGAGAACGTGGAAACGAATCACGCGGAGGAACGGGAGATTCCCAATCGTGATTAGAATCGGGCGCCAGCTTCCTTGCTGTAGCGTGCAATTTACGATTCGGACTTCTGCAAGCGTGTGGCGATGATGATGCAGGAAATTGATGGTTGGTTCTTCGTCCATGTGTAGACCTTGGAATAATACGCTATGTAGTTTTGATTGGGATAGGGGGCCGCTGTAGATGGCGTCGTTGGTGATGGGTTTGAAGACTGTTTGGAAGTGTGTGGCCCAGCCATCAATTACCAGTTCGACGAGATTGGATGTGCGTGACAAGACGTCTTTCCAGAAGGTCCAGTTTGTTTCTGTGACCATGAGGGCTAGAAAACGGAGTTGGGGAGCTATGTGTTGGATCCACGCGGGTTTTTCAAGGGTGTTCGTGCTTTGTAAGGCCGACTCGGGGACTATATCACCGTGGATTGCCATGTCGATTACAATGTTGTGAGGTTTTAGGTGCGTGTCTATAAGCTGGAAGACACTTTCGAGCTCAGAGTAGTTGCAGATACTTTCTTCTCTGAAGGGAGAAGGTTTAGCGGTCTCCACTTTTGCGTATTTGTAGCCGCAGCGGACGGCTGGTTGTAAGGGGATGTGTAGAGGCTTTTTAGCGTCGATGAAGACGATGCGGATGTGTCCAAGTTTAGCCAATGCGGCAGATAACAATTGGAATCTTGCATCTTCGACATCTGCCCTTAAGCGATTCTCATTTGACAGTTCTGCTGTCGAGTGTTCGGGCTCGAAAGCCTCGTCTCTGTCATCCTCAAGAAATGCTTCGTCTTTCAAATGAACTGGTGCAAGGTAGATTGACACTTCACGAACATACTGCGAAAGCTCACCATGAGACGCAATCTCCAGCAAAATCTCAAGACTAACAGCATGCAAGAAGCAATGAAGCACACGGAAAAAGCGGCCCCCAAATGTATGAAGAGCCTTGTCCCTGGCCGTGCGACAGGACGCCCGAAGGCTGATGAGATCTGCGTCTTCAAGGTGCTCGCATACGTTGGTGAAGATCTCAGGAATGAGATCAAGCAGACGGAAGGGCTCTGAGTAGTCTGACATGGCGAATTGAAGAGTGAATATTTCCATATGCGGGGAAGTTGGTATGCTGGTTGTGAGGTTGGGCTGGCTGACCAGCGCTAAGCCGGTTTGAGAAAAGCTGGAAATACACCTTGAATACACTGGTAAAGTTGGAAACAGACCGTTTCGCGAGTATGCGACGTGGATCAAATTAAAAGATTGAAAGACTTTATTGGTTTAAGGGGGTTTGCTAGAGCGAGAATTAAGTAAAACCGTACCTATATGTGTTAGCTTTGGCATCTTCATCATGGCGGGATTTTGAATAGCATGTGGAGGGACCTTGATGGCTTCGGGCTGGTGTAGCATTTCCCACTTAATCAATAATACAACAGAAAGTCTAACAGGACACAAACAATGCACAGTGTTGAAATTGCACAAGACTTTCACCTAGTGCCATGTGCTACTGATTCCGTTTTACTACCTACTAAGTATTTGCGAGAGGTAGATACACTTCTGGCACCGGACCGAAGCCTTTATCACAATAAAGTGTCATGGACACAAAAAGGCCAGCTTCCAGGACATTACCGACGCAAAGCGCAGTACGGCAGCTACGTGGCGTCCCGACTACTGTGCATGTGTACAAATTAGGTATCTCCTAGAATAATGAATGAGGTTGATTGGCAAGTGGGGGCATGCAAAGAATAATCCGCATATCGGAGCTAGATCGGCAGATTAAGCCTTTCGTCATCCGGCCTTTCGTATATTTACTTGCACTCGCATAGATATTAAACGAAATCGATGTCAACATCCAACTCCATCATACTGCTGTAAATAATGTCCACGGATACGCAACCAAACATCCTCCTTTTTGGGGCGGGGAGCGTAGGTACCGTCTATCTCTACCTGCTTTCTAAGACTTCAACCATCACAGCAGTCTGCCGGTCCAACTACGATGTCGTTAAGAAGAACGGCTTCATCCTCAACTCAGCCATCTTCGGTCAGGACCTCCGCGTTACGCCCAATGTAGTGCGTAGCTGCGAGGAGGCTGCCACCAGCAGCCCAAACCCTTATGACTACATACTGGTGTGCAGCAAAGTCACCCCAGGAGCCATCCCAAAGCTGATTGCCCCGGCTATCACTCCCCGTCACACAGTCATTGTGCTCATGCAGAATGGCATTGGCATCGAACAGGAATATGTGGACGCATTCCCCGAGAATCCCATTTTGAGTACTGTGGTGTACCTCCCGGTTTCACAGCCAACGCAAGGGGTCATCACGCACGGAGAAATAGAGTTGCTTGAAGTCGGAAGCTATCCTTCATCAGCGCCCAACACCCACGCCGAAGCATTCACCAACCTTGTCAAAGCTGGCGGAGGCACTGCCAATCTCTACGAAGACATTCAATTGAAGCGCTGGACAAAGCTCTTGGTGAACGCGCCCTGGAATCCGCTCTGTGCTCTGACGTTGAGCGACGATGTCTCGCTACTAGGGAGCTCTTCCGAAGCCATTGATGTTGTCCTGGCTGTGATGCTAGAAGTAGTGGATATTGCCAATGCGTATGGGTACGCCCTCACACGAAAAGATGCAGAGTTTCAACTCGGACGTGCAACAGCGCGAATACCAATCAACGCCGGCATCGTGCCGAGCATGTTGCAAGACGTACGCGAAGGACGAAGAATCGAAACTGAGGCTATCGCTGGAAACACTTACCGACTTGGCAAGGCAAAAGGCGTGAAATGCGACAGAATAGAAATACTATATGTACTCACGAAAGCCCTAGATTTGCAGATAGGGAAATAAGCAACGAATTACATCTCATCTATGACTTCACATTGCAGTAAATTTTTTTCTCAGTCTCGCTTTTCTCTTATCGCTTTTAAGGTTTATTGAAAGGGAAGGATTGAAGGACCAGGTTCACCGGCCGCATTACGTGGAAGTCTGCCTTTCAGGGTCATGAGGGTGGTTGTGGCGCATGCATGCTCCGCCTCAAAACCACACACAATACGAACAAACACCAGCGACCGTCTCCGCAACCCAAAATTTCGCCATTCTCGAGGCAAATTTTCTTTCATGAACTCCGCCTCACTTGCGATGTTGGCCACTCCGTCCATTTGTGGCGGGGATGAAGCCTTGGTAGCAAGCAAGAGATGTAGCGACATGTTCAACACAGAGAACCTCTATTGTCAACGACACTTGCCGTGAATGTAATTGCAGTTCTTAAAATCAAAAGCTATACCGAAAGCAGAGCTATGAGAGCGGTTGCATGAGAAACGTTTAACTACCGGCCTTCAGTTGTCTGCCCCCACAATGCATTCTCTCATTAGGCTATTCACGTGTTTCGAATCGTCTCCACCATGAGTGTAGATGATAGCAGACCAAACCACTATCGCATTTTGCCGTGCCTAGTTGCTCTTGTAAAACAACTTTCATAAAATTTGGCTGCAAAAGTCAGCACACCATTGCTGGCTTTCAGCAATCTGGGGTTCTCCGCAATTTCGCAAGCGCATCTTGCATGCGTACAAAGCATGCCAGAGGAGCTTAAAAGGTTTGGCTTCTTTAAGACTGGTTAGTAGTTTTGGATTAGGTTTGATAGAACGGGAGCTCCTTGGTGAAGAAGGAGAGCTTAGAATGCAGAGTGGGCATCTGTAGGGATGTCCGAAGAGGAATACTAATGATACTAGTGAGGGTAGAAACTAGCATGAACCTGACGAATGAGCAAAAACATATGTTACAACTTTCATTTCTCTACTTCTTTCGCATATTCGTTTAATACATCTGGGTCCTGCATAGAGGCATGGGCCTGGTTCTTGGGAAAAATACGCTCCCACAATTTCGAGTTTCAAACGCTTCAGTGCTGGGCTGTGTGATGAACACGAAGAAGTCATTGGCTGTCTTATGAAGGAGAATGGCATTGAAGTAATATACTCCGTCCTGAATATGAATCGTCCTGAGAGGATATCTTACGCAGCATGAGGGGTATGGCATATTGGGTGAGGCCGATCGATAAAGGGCCGCGTAGGATTTCATTGGGACAAGGGTCGGTCTGGGGTAGTTGCAGTAGTTACAGCAGCTGCAGGGAGAAGCCCCGAATGGCCGGCCTCTTGCGCCTCGACGACAGGAAGCTGAGAGCGAAAACGATCGTGATAAGCATGAGCGACATGGAGACTCTAGTAAGCACCTTGGCTGTACAACGTCCCTGCAATGTTGACTGCATCCTTAGTACTTACTCTGTGACCAGTGACCAGTGTCGCAAGAACAAGGCCTCGGCGGTCAGCAAAGATAGGTGTACAGTGTAGAGCGTCCAGTACAACAGAGAGCCGCCGGACGGACAGCATTTACGCCCAGCCAAGCCAGACACACGATCAAATCCGTTAAGAGATCGGATGGCATCGCGCACGTTGTCGAACGACGCCAACAAGTGCTCGTATCTGACGTTGACGAGCAAGGGAGGGATTCACGCCACATCCGCCTGGCGGCAAGGCGGCTTCAACCCTTCATCCCCAGGGCAAATAACAGGAACTGGCAGAGGCCGGTGGGGTCACACAGGCTGACCTCAAGCTTTGCGTTCGTGACGATCATTGGGGGCGCGTAACGCCAGCAGTTGTAGCGATTGGCCTGGATGCCCCCATGTATTAATATACAGTACTACAAGCGCCCAACCTTGACCTTTGAACCCCAAAATAAGCCTCGCTGCCTTTAACGCGCAACGCACTGCGCCGCATGCACCACGCCCTTGAGTGCCTTGGAGCACGCAGAAACAAAATGGACGCTGCAGACGCCAATGCCTTTTGTACACCTTGGCTGCCCCGTTTGTTCTCGCTCCTCCATTTTTTCTCTCTCCATTCCGACGTCGCTGAAAGCCCTGGATAAGTACCCGTACTTGAACTTGACCAAACCATGGCACCGAGGCCTCAGAATACACAGGCCGCAGCACCGGCAACCTCTTCGCAATCATCGACAAAGGCTCTGCCTGGAATGAAACGCGGCATTGCCATTGGTGTCGCTGTTTCCATCGCCACTATCCTTATCGCTCTCCTCGCCTACTGCGCCGTCCAACGCCGAAAGAAAGCAAAAGCAACAGCCAAAACCAAAACCCTAAGCTCCTACACCGACTCCGAGGCATGGCCCAAGGACCAAAAATGGCCTCTCGAGTCGCCAGTCGTCGAAGCCGATGCCCAAACAATCCATGAGCTCGAAGCAAGCCCAGTCCCCGAACTAGCCACAACCCACCCAGCACAAGAACTCGAAGGCGCACAATCACCCATCTCTGAACTGGATTCCGCAAGACCAGACTCAGACACCGCAGCGCATAGCGAAAAGCTACTGGAATGGCGATCATGGAATCAAGCCCTCGAAGGACGAAATATCAGCCAAGTCGACGACCAGCCACACCCCTCCCACCCTTCTTCCCGCCGCGAACCACCTACCCTCAGCATTTCTCCCCCAGATAACTCAGCATGTCCGAGGCTTTCGCTTTCGCCTCTAGGCACGTCTCCAATGGGTCTTTCTCCCATCAGCGTATCACCCCTCGAAGACGCCTACTTCCCCAACCGCCGCTTTTCCACGTCGAACAACAACCGCTGAGCCAGCCTTCGCCTTCTTTCAAAAAACAAAAACAAAACTTCCTGGATACCAGCCTAACTTCACTTCATTGCAGAAATAGCAAAGGCTGAAGTGCCAAATCGAGGCAGAATAAGAATCCAAAGCTTCGTCCATCTCCCATCCCTCACATTCGGATAGAGTCAACAAATGCGAAACACATGGCAATAACCAAAGCATGCCATGTATCCATTCATTAGTTCCATCTTGGACATTCTGAATTGACAGATCTCATAACATCCGCGTCGACCCCCCGTTAATTTGTCTGACTTGGTGGGGCAGTTTTATTGGGACGCTTCGATAGATGTCATGGACATTTATTGGTTATGAAGAGAAGAGAAGAAGCGATAATAAGTGTACGAATAGCTACATGGGTATGACAGGGATTAAAAGGCAAGGTTTATGTACCAGTAAAGTGTGGTTGAAGTTATGTCGAAGGGGCAGAGGTTGGTTATTTTTGTACATAGTTTACGCAATGGTGGTATTTACGTTGGTGAATATATGAGTTAAATATCGAAGCATTTTCACTTTCAATTGTGATTTCCCCTTGTTTGCAAGATTTTCTTCATCTTTTTTTTTTTCGTTGGCTACTGATACAAGGGCTCCCTAAGGAAATGTTACGTTATCTCTTGATCTGCAGGAGGGCAGTGTTGTCTAGCTCATTGAGATGGACATCAGCTGTTTCGCGATTCGATTCTTCGCGTAACGCCAAAGTTTGTTACTCATTAGCCCTGGTGCATTTGCCTGAACGTGAAACGGTCCTTTAGATAGTAAACGTGTTTCATGTACTCATCCGCTTTGGCGCTGCTTTCGTCATCTCACTCAGCTTTGCCCTGCCGATTTGCGTTTGATCCCTCCAATTCCGCAACGAACGTTCCGTCGTCCCTGGAATGGTTCAGCTGCTTTGATTTGCTCGTTCCACTGGCATTCACCACAAGGCGCACTTCACCCGTTTGTCTCGCACTCTCAGTTACACCCGTTCTCTTCCCAGCCTCATCACTGCCTAGCTCCGCTCTCTCAACATTCCCAGTTGGAATTTCTACCATGACAGTGCTTGTTTCCTTGGCCATAACACCCCATTCTTCTCTTAATCTTTGCTCAACTCTTTTGGCAATCTCCTGGTTCGGAGTTTCGCAGCTCAACTGACGGTTACCCTCCTCTTTGCGCCTCCTACCCCATAATCTCCGGCGTCGGCGTACGAAGATCCAGGCGGCCAATGCCAGAAGGATGACAACTGCGGTGACAGCCACACCGATTCTGACTGCTGTGCCGATGCTAGGACCTTGTGCTCCCTCATCAGATATCGAAGTGGTTGAGGAGGGAGTTGCAGAAGTAATTGATGGCGTATCTTCGCATATTGTTGGAAAGTTGGACGGAAAGCCGGAAAAGAAAGACGGTCTTGGTGGCTCGTTCATACTGTGATATACTGGTTTGAAGAGTAAACCATGAAATGAGTAGGTGGTATCATGAGTTGAATCCGGTCTTATTTTGTGATTTATCCCTAGGTATAAGTCGATGGGGAACCGATCGATGGAGAATCGGAAACATGGACATGCCTTAGCGCATCCGCCAATGTGAGGTACCAAGCAAATGTACCCCGGTTTCCGTGCCTCATACACAGTATCGTATCTGTATCGTCAATACAAGACGTTGGTAGATGGAGGCTAGTGTTGAGAACAAGTTTTAGCTGCATATGACAATGACAGCGTCCAAGGTGTCCTACCAGGACGCGCAAACATCATACAGATAAGCCCCTTTAGTGCCAATGTGAGATTATGAGGCAAGAAGCGGCGTATACAGCTGACAGGAAAGGGTATTGAGTCAAATCGCCGGCAGGGCGCCGGGAGATATGGTTGTTCAAATGTTAGGGAATTGAAACATCCACCCACTCCACGACGCTTTTCGACACGTGTGGAGAAATAGTGCCTCGTGCGAAACACACCAGTCGCCAAACATGCGAATGGGTGTCTCAGTCGTTCTCATTCCGTTCAATAGGACCTTGGGGCTCTTCCAAAGGCCTCAGCTGGCGTTTTCTCCTAGTGACCCTCAAGCCTTCGACATCCTTGAACAATTGGCGTCCATCATGTATCCAGGCCAATTCGATTCGTTTGTTTGCAGCAACGACTTTTCCATTATGGTCCTCAACTCGACACTGCGTGTAAAAATCTAGAGCAGGCCATAAGGTGGGCTCAGCATCATGCTTTATTAACTCAAGAATACTGCCGATTACGAGAGCAGTAATAGCGATAAAAAGAGTTACTCCACCCAAGACGATATACGCAATCAGCGTGGCGCGACCAACATCGATACGGTATCTTGTATTTGCGAGTGCCACGGTGGCAGTAGCATTCTGAACCTCGAATGCCCCAGTCTTGTAGTAATCTTTGACCGCCGTAGAGTTTGACGAGAAAGGGAGTAGGATCGTCTGTCCTAGGACTCCGTTTTGACAATAGAAGAGAGTTATGCCCATAAGCGACTGGAGTGCATTGGTTCCCTTCACGATCGCCGCAGGGTTGGTATCGAGCAGCTTGCTAATCCTATACATATGACCTGCAACTACACGGCCAAAAAGATGAGAAATGGAGCCAAGAATAGGATTAGACGCCTGCGAAGTAGGCGAAGTCATGGTAGTGTTTAGAACAGAGGTCATGGCACTCAGAAGCTCAGGCGCATTGACGATCGTGGGCCGTGAATCTGACTGAATCTCGTGAGAAAGAATGCGGCCATCTACGCGTGAATACGATACTGTAGCATCGACAAACGCGGTCCGCAAAGAGGTGGTAAATCCTTTGGAAGACTGCCACTCGGTGTTCTCTGCACACTGCCCACTGGAAATGAGCTTTGCTGGACATGTTTTCATTGATGCTTCGAGTGCGCCATCCTCGGCATTCCTCATACAGAGACGATAGCTTGCTGGGCCGGAGTTAAAGTCTTGACAATGTAAATCAATCTCTGTGACGTTTATGTTGTCCTTGTATTCGAGTACATAGACTTGCTGGTTTGAAGATCGAACAACCTCCGCATTGGGTTTCCAAGAAGATGGGAAACTAGCCTCTACATTCTGGTACTCTTGTGTTATCAAAAGTTTGCGCGTACAGTGATCATTAGGCGAGAGACCAGCGCCTTTTTCACACCCTTTTCGTTCCGAGCGCGGCGTTACGTCGATTGTATGTAATGGATCGTTGAGAAAAGTCACGTATCCCATATTGAACAGCATATCTGCCCAGACATCTAATTGGGAAGCTACGCTCCCATTGAAAGGTTTCATGCCAAATGCCATGGGTTTTGTGGTGTCTTTCCGGGGAACATAGATTGCCTCAGTATCTACATTGCCTGAAGCATGTAAGTATACATTTGCAACTCATCATTCGATTAACTCACTCATAACCAAAATACCCAGCACAGGAATGGCGCTTGTGGCTGCCAATCGAAAAAGGCTCATCAATCTCGGCTTCATAGGCCATAAGTTTGGAGGTAGGCCCCTTCCCAAAGCTAATGCAATCAAGCCCAGCGGTCCTGTACTGGGGTGCAGCGCCAGAAATTGCGGCAGGCCGATACCTTCAGGTCGAGATATCAAGACCCATTGAATAACCTCGAACGTCGAGTACACTGTAGTCGCAAGGAAAAGACTGGCTGCTTCTGAAAGCACACGAAGGACTAGAATAGTATTCGACCGGGAAGAGTAGACGAATTTGACGTGTGAAAGCCGCGACTTTTCCATAGCAAACGAGGCGGTCATTGAGAAGAAAACCACGGCGAGAAAGGCAGACGACCAGGCCAATAATGTCTGCCTAGCAAGACCAAAGTACCTCCCCTCTTTGAACGGAACGGCGCGAGGTAGCCATGCAGGCCGCTGTCGCTTTGGTCGAGGCATAGGGAGGCGCCATGTATAAAGGTAGCGAAAGCGAAGAATGCGAGAGGATGCTCGACATTGTGCGGGGGGCACTTCTGCGAGTTTTTTGGGTTCTCCAGCTGTCGGAGAATTGTCAAGGAGCAAGAAGGAATTGAAAATATACGAGGACCAAAAATAGAGAAGGGGGAGGGGGAGGGGAAACAAGCTTTGGCTATGGCCTACATGGCGATGGTGTTGCCTATTGAGGCAAGCGTGGGGGCCAGTCACAGGGGAAAAGGAACGCTAACAGGCATCGACGAACGACAAAAGGAGAGTCTCTCGGCCGGTGAGAAGGATTGGGAAATAATTCGGACAGACATTCATCCATGTGGAAATTGACTGAGAATCCTCGCAGAAAAGTGAGGAAATGAACTCAAGCAGCTGAAGTCCCCAATTTCCTCCAAACCACTCGCAAGGGTGACTAAATTCCTGCGTCCTAAAGTCAACAAAGTCAGGTATACTAGAGTTCTCTTCTATGGCCCATGAGCTCGTCGAAGTTCACAAGGCTCATAGGATTTCTTGAAATTTCTGAAGGTTTATTTCTTGAATGCCTTAAGGCAAGAGCCTGGACAAAGTCGTTGAAGCAGATTCTGGTGAGCTGAAAATCATATTTGGCAACGGGGCAAAACAGGGATGGATGACAAACGTATATCTTAAGGAAAATGTTTGCGTTCGAAGAACAACGTCCACCAACTTTTACAAGAAGGTATGCTCTGATCCAGGACTAAATATATCCGAATAAGGAAAGGGTGGATAAAGACAAGAGTATTAGTCACGTGTTGTTGATAGGTACCCTCTTCATCTGCTTGGCGGATCACGAGCGCCCAGTGTTTGTATCGTAATTTAGGCGCTCAAAATGCTACGATAAATAGATCCGAGAAATAGTGTCAGCGAAAGCTAGGAATTAGGGCTGAGGAGGAAGATTTTAGATGAGGAGTAGATAGAGGCAGTACTATCCTGACGCAAGGTTTATCTCTCGCCTTTAGCGGTGCGTACTATAAGCACTTCTGGTGGGCATAACCTTTAAGGATGTGATGCTGCATTGAATGATATGTTGAACTACGAGTCGGTCGATGTAAAATTTCGCAAAGACTACAAGTAGGTCTGACAGCCTGGTGAAGCTGAGGGTTCCGTTCAGGGTGGGATGGGATGGACCTCTTTGTCTTGGGAAGGAATCGTATCTGCATATCAGTCATCACCCTAATCGGGCCTCTGATTAGCGCATAGCTCTCGGGAACGTAACCCACTTCATGCCGAGTGCATATTCGCCTGACAAACTAGAAACTCCATCATCCTCCCGTACAAAGAAGATACAAAGAAATCCAGATTGCCCAATCATCGTTGACTATTAGGTTGTAATTGCCCACGGAGCGATCCCGCAGCCATCAACGTCGAGTTTTAGAGAGTGACAGAAGTTAGAACACAAAGAACATCAACCTGGACTTGGGACACACTAGGATAGATAAGACTTCTCCACTGCGCGTTCATGAGCGCTTGGAGGAAGCTTGTTCTTTGTCGTGCGAACGAGAACGGAAAGCCGTAGCGGGCGAAAAAGTGCCGCTACACAGCGCTAGCGTGCCGTTCCGCTGGGGGGAACCAAGTGTCTAGATCCCCACAACATTCTGCCTGTTCCGTAGTCTCAACACTTAAAGCAACGTCAAAGCAATGTCTTCCGTCTCTCAATTGTCCAAAGCCTTATGAACTCTGGTTATCTGAGTAAAGGTGACCATGGGTGGTGTGTAGGGACTAATCCCCGGCGTGAATCCCTTATCAAGGGGGCCATCACATTAGGAAACACACTGCAAAGGAGTGACAAACCACGGTATGAATGTTGGAAAAAAGCCTGGTTCATAAGAAATATGTCGGAAGAGACCAGAAAATCGGTTATACGCCAGAAGATCGCTGCCCAATCCTCACGACTTCGAGAGCTTTGCGCCTTCCCCGCGGAGTCCATGTTTACGCCGTGGAACAGAGCGCAAGCTATCTTCATCTCTCTCATCTTCGCTCCTATTTTCTATTTCCGTCGCCGCCATCTACAGACCGCCAAGACGGAGCTTGCCTGTAGTGTCCATATTCAACATTCTTACAATCTATTCAACCGGTTTGCTATGTCGATATCATCCCGTTGTAAGCCCAACAGGCGCCACCAGTACAGCCTTAAGCGACATTTCGCACTCGATGTTTCCTTCAGCGACTCAGCGAGCGCTCTAAACGCTCGCTACTAACGTGCAAGAGAAGTACTTGAACAAGTATGCCCTCTTGCTCGGTATGAAGAGTCCATCCAAGTGGAGCCGAATCCCGATCATTGAAGATCTGCAAGATCGTACATCATCCCTTGCCTCTCCCAGCGCATCGGCGATACATATGTAGCCCAGCTGCGACTCGCTTCCGGAATCCCCTCATTTCCGGGCCCAATTAAACGACAAATATGTGGTGTGTGGTCAACCGCCAAGACTTTGGATTGGGTGACGCGGCTTCTGAGAGGACACAAAGAACAACATTTTCTAGCATTTTGTCAGACCACGTTCACTACACAACGAATGTCCTACACATTTTTCATTTCAGGAAGTGTCACTGGTTGTCACTATTATTATCATCCGCGTGTTTATTGTTGAACGAATCTTGAACACTTCGTGGCGCCTGGGCCTGCAGCTGAGTAAAATTGGCGCCACAAACCAAAATGAGCGGCTTCGATATGCACTCCCATTATTGGGGGCACTCGGTACCGAATATGTGTGACCGGATTCCGGGCCCAATTCCATGAAACCCTTCCCCCTCGGATCCTCTCGACCTGAGTCGGATTCTTGAAACGCGCTCGCCTGGAAACTCACCGCGTAGGATCACCTCCACCCCAAGTATTGACAACAGTCCCGCTGGTTCCTAGAAAAACTTGAGGTCATCAATGAATCTAGTGACATGACAGCCGCAATGCTCGAAAGAAAGTCGGTCATCGTCGGAGGCGTCCAGGTTGACACCAGCAGCTTCGACTTAAGCGACCACTCATCCAATGTCGCGAGCGTCAGGACAGCAAACACCGTTCTCATTGCTGTTGTGGGGTTCATCATCTGTTTGCGCCTCTTCGTAAGGACATATATGGTTCAGAAGGTTTTTGTCGATGACGGTAAGCAAGTCGTATGCAAGCATCGTTCGTATATCTGCATGCTCATCTGTCGGACAGTCCTTATTTTACTTGCTGCTGCATTCACGATCACTCTCGGCGCGGTCTGTATCGTTGGTAAGTGGGGAATTCAAAAGGAGATTGTGAAGCAGAATGTTGATAGTAGCCACAGCTACCCACCATGGACTCGGAACCCATGTATGGCTCTTTCCCATCACTGAAGTCTTTGACACTGTCAAAAGCAGCATTCAGGTAAGTCATTCATGACTACCGCTAATACAACAGAACTTACTTGGACCAGTACCTGTACATCTGTCAAGTTTTCTACGCCTGTGCCATCGCCTCAACCAAGCTTGCCATCATTGCATCATACCTTCGCTTCATTCAGAACCAGAGATTCCGCATTTACATGTACGCAACTTCTGTCATAATAGTTGGACTTTGGGTCACAGGTAAGGTCGGTTTCTACCCACTGTGGAAGCGGCGCTAACTAGACAAGGTGTGTTTGTAACAATCTTCCAGTGTCGTCCACTGTCGGCTGCCTGGGATTTTACGATTGAAGGTCGGAAATGTATCAATTACGTGGATTACCTGTATGCAAGTTCAGCAGTAAACGTCGCTACCGACATCATTTTATGCATGCTTCCGTGTCCGTACTTGTGGAAGCTTCATATGCCTCGTAAACAGCGTGTTATTCTCTGCATTCTGTTTGCCGGGGGAGCTAGGTAAGTTGGCCTGGAGTATTCCCGTTGTAGGAGGACCAACTGAAAATCATAGCGCATGTGTGGCTGGCATTGTGCGAATAGCGTATTTACACACGCTGCGAAGCCTGGACGTAACATGTAAGTCGATCCCTGGCCAAGTTTCATGTCTTTCTTCCCTCGTTCGGTAAGACAACAATGTAAGGCCCCTCATACTGACATTGTTCTAGACCAATGCGTGCCCTGCCTAAACTTATCTGTGATTGAGTGTAGTCTAGGCATTATTTGCGTCAGCGTGCCTCCGCTTCGACCACTTTTTGCACGACTATTTCCCAAAGGCATGCTAACGACACGAGCGTCATGGTCATCAAAATCTCCGCTACAGAGCCTCTCCGCAAACAAGAAATCGACGATCGCAGCGAATACGGCCGCCAGCGGAAGCGAGCAGAATGGCGATGCACACGAGGTGGAAGACAATTCGAGCGCAGAATACGAGCCTTACGAACGAGCGCTGGATGAAGTGTCTGGGGATCCATGGAAAAAAGAGTCGACAGTGAATGGCGACTCTCAGCAGGAGCTGTTGTGAGGCAGGACAGTTGTGCCAGCAGCTGGCTCGCGGGTTCGTTGTGCAAGTGCGGCTGTTTATACGGTATGTATGAATAGAACACCACTAAGCATCGTGGCCGCTCGCCGTCTCGGCTTGATGAAGTGGGAGCGAGTCTTAGCGGTGTGGACTCCTGGACTATCGTATGCCGCTCTGCAAAGAGTAGGGATGCTGCGAAGGGCTGATGAAGTCTAGGCCCAAAGGAGATGAGAGTACGATGAGGGGTTGGGGTAAGAGGTAGGGCTGTGGAGATGAGCGCTGCCTATTATGGCATATTTGGTGCAGAGAAAGGCTGAGCACATTTGGCAGGGCCCGTTTTGCTCGTTAAGCTCTTTCCCCAAGCTCAACTGGTGCTTGTTCTCAGCTGAATGGCCCGCTGCCGCCAAGAATGCCAAGCCAGGCATCACTCAAAACGGTCAGGCAGCGCCCCACTCCTCAAGTCCCGGCGCGCTCTGGTTGGGCCATCCATCTCGACCTCACCGCTAGCTCGACGGGCTGCCGACCAGGTCAGGCTGTGCATCAAGTGCTGGCGATCATGTTGTCAGCGCAAGACCAACATTGTCCCGTCATGGCTCGCAATGCTCGTGTTGCGATGGCTCCATACTACTTATATGACCCCGTCTCGTCCTCTCCGTCCAGAACATCATCAAACAACACATACCTATCCAAATCACTTCTTGGTCTTTTCAAGACATTCTACAACCCTCAAAGACGACATTTCGATTGTCTCTACTATTTATCAACTCATCTCCCAAATCACCATACCACACACTTGCCACAATGAAGGTCGCCGCAGTCGCCACTATCCTCTTCGCTACTCTCGCTCTTGCCTCACCAGCACCTGTTGCCCAACCCGAGGCCGCACCACTCGCCCGGCCTGAAGACCTTGCCCAACTAAAAGATGCCCTCGCAGCTCGCGCTGCCGAACCAGTTCCTGAGATTGACGCCCGTACCGCCGGTGTTCAGCTAGACTCTCGCGACCCCAAGAGCTCTGGTAGCAGCGGCGGCGGCGGCAAGAGCAGCAGCAGCAGCAAGAGCAAGAAGTCCAGCAAAAAAAGCAGCAAGAGCAAGAGCAAGCCCAAGACACCCAAGGGCAGCAGTAACAGCACTTCAGAAGGCGCCGCCGATATGATTACTCCCAGTCGCACCCTCCAGCTTGGTGCCGTCGGCCTTGGTGTCATGGAGATCGTCAGGCTGTGGGGTTAGACACCCAGATGGAAGTTCTGTGTTCGTGTTTGAATATTTGTTACGATATGGGTTCTTTGGGATTTGAATCCTTCGGCCGTAAAGAAAGGGAGAGATAATGAGTATATTTTGATAACCATCTAGCGAAGGCCAGCGACATACCATTCCAAGATGGGGAGGGGGGATTTTTTTTTTCTAGGATCATAATGTCTTTGATGTCTTTTTTTTTTTTGTTATTTTAGCTTTACTGCTTCACGACCACGCAACTATACGCGACACGTTTAGATACCACTACCAATCGCGACGTATGCGCTACAGAATTCATATTCATTTCTTCACATATTTTTTCAGATTTGAGTTCCTGTTTTCCTGTGATTATCGCAGTAACTTTACATCATCTTCATCATCTTCATCATCTTCATCATCTTCATCATCTTCATCATCTTCATCATCATCATCATCATCATCATCATCGAACAAGTTGCCTTCTTCCTGTCGTGGTGGTTACCATCAACCTATGATACTTTCGACTACGTCACTTGTGTCCTCGGTTCGCCTCGTCGCAAAACCACAAAACGAGGCAACCAATTTCCCCAGCACCAGCACCCATACGTTAGGGATCGGCAACATAACAACATCATTCTGCATTGCACCATCAATCCTTCTCTACGATATATTGCATTTTGCGGCACATCGCATAGAGCATAGAGCAACACAAACGCAGTTTTACTATATAGTAAATAATATGTTGGAGAGATTAGATTAGATTGCGGGGCATGGAAGAAGGCAACTTAGAAGTGAGCGAGCGCATCACCGAATTTGAATTTACCCTTGGTTGCACAGAAAGTAGAGTTTCCAAGCGATATTGCTATTCGCAAAAGATGTAGGTTTTTTTTTTTTTTTTAATTTTCCTTCGCTTTCAGCGCGTGTTCTACTAGGTACTTTTAATCTAAAATTCTTCATTTCCCTCGCGGGAAGAATTACGCCTCAAGGCTCAAGGGCCAGGCGCAGGCACAGGCACAAGCACAAGGCTGCCAGGCTGGGCAAGCCACCGCCCATGGTGCTTGACTAGAAACTTGGGGAAAAACATTCGAAAGAATACAAGTCGTGGGGGCTAATAAGTAGCGCAGGGCTTTTCCTTGACCACGGGATCAACTCGAAGAGGAAGGAAGATTGTGGGTTGATGAGGGAGAGGCTGTGCTGTGCAGTGCTGTGCTGTCCTGGGTGAGGAGACTGGAGACTGGAGACTGAAGATTGGAGTGTGAGTGTGGAGTGCACTACACTGCACTGCCACGAGGGAAAGATACCGGTATGGATAGATGAATGCGCTAGTGATTCATAGATGAAGCGGATATTGGGCAGCTTGTTTGAGCTGATGAATTGGGGGCGCGAGGAAGGTTTGGTTTGATTTGATGGATCAGCCCTCCAGCACCAGCCTCGCCTCAAGCCTCCAGTGTTGTTTGAGACTGCTGATATTGTGGCTGATGGCTGTGCTGAGTAGCGCTAGTTTTGCCCTCGAGATGATCATTGTTTGACAGGTTGGGCCGGTCGTTCAGTGAAATTTACTTCTGCCTGCTGGCCGGGAATAAGGTTAGGTTTAGAGTGCTTACAAGAGGATGGGAAGAGGGAAGATTGGACGAGTGGATCTTGTCGTTGCGAGGTCGGGGTAATACTCATGCCAGCGTTTGGTGAGTTTCATGGTGCGTTGAAGTTTAGGGCTGGATAGGGTGTCTATTCTGTGGGGACCAGCTATTAAAGACTTTATTTCTATAGTGCTTAATAGAAGAGTCGCTCTCTGGTGCACTCGCAGAGTAGAATTCACCAAGAAATCCCCCGATTATCGTTCCTCTATGCAGCTGTGGATTACATATGTCAAGACTATGCATTCGGTTTTCAAGGGATCTGTGGGATTCTCTTGGCGTGTTGTTGATCGGTCCTTTTGAAAATGGTATTTGTCGCTTAGAGCTTGACCCACTATTTTCTTTACACAGCCACGGACCCTAGGCTTGCCTACTCAAGTGCTAGTGCATGTATGATTTCTCCTTCACTGGTTGCGGAGGCCCTCTTTGCCAATTATCTCGGTTACCTTCGCCGGAATCTTCAAGGCTACTATTAGTCATACCAATCTCCCGTCGTACGGTAAGGGTGGTCTCGTTGACAATTTCATTGGATCGAACGGTATGAGTTGTCTAGCTCTTGCTATCGAATCTCAATGGGGACCAGCGCCGACTAGGTGCTTGGCATGGCACCAGCTACACTCTCTGGCTGAGAGCCCCCCTTCCCTGAACAATCACGCATCACTGTCTACTACTGTTTGTACAACCACTTTGTCCATATCTCGTATTGTACTTGGTGGTACCGCTGCTGCCGCTGCTGCTGCTGCTGCTCGGATACTGCAGCTCTCACCGACCATCTACCAAACCGCAAAGCGATCATGAGAGCATGAAAGCTACGAGAAAATGAAGCCTGCTTTGACAGAATCAACCCGTACAGATATACGTATTGTGACGGATATAATGACAGTGGGGTTTAGTCACTTAGGTATGGGTCTCCAATCTGTATGAACTACTCGACGTACCATGAATTGCATGGCACAGACCGGAAGCATCCAGACAGAATGACACCTTGGAGAACTGGAATAGGGCCTGTCAGAACCCAACGTGGACAAACCTGAAAACGGATTACGATTTTTGAGTTTGTTTACAACGTGGACTTTGCTATCACACTCGGCACCCCACGCGACGTAATATATGTCCAGGGTGGGCGGCTACCCCAAAAGCCGCCAATTTGCAGGTTGCCACCAGAAGAAAACGGACTATCGTGTGCCAATACGCTCTCATGTCGCCAAATAATCCGGACATAATCAGCCCAAGCCAACAAAATGCTGTAGGCTTCTGATCAAAGTCTCCTTTCTACAGTCAGTTGAAGCCAACAGACTAGCACAGGTACATATATTATTAATATTCGTTCCTATTCGACATCCCAGGCAGAGTAGCAGTGTCAGGGCGAGTAGGATTATTGGGGATAAGACCAATATGAACACCTTCACTATGAACACCTCCGCCACGAGCACCTCCGCTATGAGCTCTGTACCCCACTTGCTCCTCATAGACAAATGGCAAACCGTGAAATTTTCCCTGAGTGGATCGACACCCCCGTTATCGCGAATGAAGGTATAAATAATTGTGGTACCAAGATACCCAAAAAAAAATCTAGTCTTAGTTTCGTTCTAAAATTATGTAAGTAGTAGTCTGATTTACTAAGTCTATTATATAACCTTTTCTATTAAATTATACATATGATTCTCTGTTATATTCTTAATTTTGCCAGAGAAAACTTCTTTCTTGGTGATAGGAGTTATTGAACGAAAGGGATCCACATCACGTCCGGAAATTTCCACGACACGACAAATACTCTCTGTCTCACAGCCTACAATGACCGCGGCCGCACCCTCAGGAGACGCTCTTACTGGACGTGCCTTGAAGTCTACAACGGGCGAGTTTGCAAGTGCTGTTATTGGTACTGGTTGAAGTATAAGACTAAGAAGAACCCTCTCGATCTAAAGTTTTTACCTATAATGAGTCACTGTCGATTTGCCAACGTTTATAGATAGGCTGGGAAATGTCTATGAGATAGTGCACCCCTATGGGAGCCTTAAATGTGACCGAAAGTTGAGTCTCTTTACTTTAGAGACGATTGGATGGCTCTTCCACCGCCTACTGGGAGAATACATGTGTCATGCGTGCTATACGTACTATAGGGCGCATAAGAAGTTGCGAGATTTGAACAGCATGTAAAGTAACCTGTGCCACCTAGACATACCTAACACTCTCCGAGGGCTTTCTAAGTGGAGAGCGCGAAGAGAAGCTCAGTTGAAGATTGAGTCGGAACCTGATCGCCCGGAGCCAGCTCTTCGACTTCATCACCCCGCTTTGCGGGATCTCTCATCTTCCGGGAGTACCCTTTAATATCGACAGCCTTTTCCTAGAGTTTAACAGCTACTTCGTGCAAGCCCTATGATATTTTGTACTCGAAGGCAGGGGAGATGTCGAGATGAATGATCTTCAAAGGTCCCTGATGGACAAACCGGACATGTACTAGCGTTTATGATGGAAAAAGCATAGGGTGGAACTAGGTATAACCTACTACTTATCCCTATAGTAAAATGCCTTAAAGCTAACAAAGGTGTTCGGAAGAGCTGATGAAGCTCATGGCTTGTTTCTGGACTTTTCCTCGATATAAATATTTGATGGAATGAGCCCAAAGCAGGTACCAGTTTTCTTTGTCAGGGGTATCGCGGCTGCGTCTAGCAATACTGTTTGATTCACGAGATCTAGTCTGAGGTTGGAGACGAGTATGATGACCTAGACGCCTCCCTAGTCTGGGTTACTAATGCTGAATATGCACTCTTTTCGGTCTTCTAGACAGCTGTAATACATGAAAAGCAAGGACAAGGAGTCTTTGAAGTTGACTCTGAGGTCGGTTGTTATGCATGTTCCTACCCTGCCAGCATCCAGCATCCGTCGTTCAATCTCAGAAACCATTGCCAAGGCTTTGTCAAGAATGGGTAGCCTTACAAGGTTCAGACAGGATGTTTTTCAGGACGTGGGGGTTCTTGTTTTTAAGCGCAGCCGGTGATATCTGACTTGCTTCTCTGTGACATGCTGGAGAGGAACAATCACTTCAACGGAGGGTGATTTTCTTGCAATTTGAGTTTTCCTGCAGGATTTAAGTACTGGGATGGAGATACCTAGGTGGAATTGGAAAGCTACGCCACAAAGCGAGAACGTAAGTGTAGAGGGCGAAGATGCAATGAGACTAACAGTAGTACCTGTTCATGGAAAGTCACTTGCATTATCAGAAAGTAAGTCGACGCGGGCAATGAAGCCTCCTACCTTTGGTGTGTATCCGTTCTTGTCTATCATTGCGGTGACAGAGGTTCTGCCGTACTGATCATTCTTGAGTCCCACTACTTTTTGCTCTTTATAGCAGTATACCGGGGGAAAGCCTGATTTGTCCCGGGGTAGATATGATAACGTAAACATTTCATTCGTCTTATAAGACGGTCTTGTACACATTCAGGTTATCCGCACCAAGGGTGTTGAAGAACATCTGCTCACTGGCGGGGGGTGGCTAGGGTGGCAAATGCCACAATGACTGCTCTGGGTTGTTGAAGCGGTATTTGCGTTAGAATTTGAAAGGAAACCAAGTGAGATGAGCCTGCGTTTCACTCTTTAGTATCTTCCTCGTTCAGAATTTAGACATTGTTACTGTTACGTAGCTCCAATGCCTTGACTGCATCGAATACTAAATGCACACCCGAAAATATATTATGGCACGGCTATAGGGTTTCCTGCGAAGATTGGATGGCACAGTGAGCTATCAGAGTTCTTGATTTCTTGAGGGGTAAACCTATAAGAAATGCATGTTTGGAACGAGGCACTCTCAATGTCAAACAGGCCCTCGGCGGCATTGTTTTCCGGTCAGCAATGGTAGTGTGCCTGTTAGTACTGTCTGCGAGATTGTATGTTTATCCTAGAGATGGGCCCATGTAGAACTCGAATTGGAGGTGCAGAGAAAGCTTCTTAGGGTTATTGTAGTTGAACATTAAGCTTTGGTCAGATTCTATCAGTTCACAAAGAGTGTCCATGAGACGCTTTCGATGAGGCGAGAAGATGCTGGGTTGGAAAGGGATGTGGAAGCAAAAGGGGGTGGCAAAATCTGATGTATTGTCCTTCACCTCACTGATTGGCGTTTAGTGGAACTATTATGTAGAATGGAAGGAAGCACATGCAGATTATTTATCCTCGGTCCAAATCTATCTCCATCAACCAGCAATCAATTCCACTTCACAGACCTTTCAAGTAAGGCTCCTAATCATCTGATGTTGCCTCCACGTACATCACCAAAAACACGAAGATTTGTAACCAACATTCACCTTCATCGGACACAAAACATCATCAATTGCAAACAATCATGCATTATTTCAATGACCTATCGATTGCGATCTGGCCTAGTGAACATAACCCCAAATTGCAAAACGCAAGACGTAAAACTCCACAAGGAACGACGTAGCACACACTAATCGCGCTTCCAACGTTAAGGTTACAATGTACCATCCTCATCGATCATGACAAATATATTTATACACATTTATTCTTTTTGATAAATGCATGATTTGAGTAACAAATGTTTTGAGCGAAATATCTTACTCGGCAGTCTTGACGACGTTGGAGCAGAAGAGAGCCTGACCAAGGATGGGCAGGATGCAGCACTTGGCCTGCTGGCCTACGGCAGCACATGTGTCGACGAATTCGTTGATGGAGCCGGGGGTGGGGTTGGCTATGCGAGGTTAATGTTGATGTCACTGGCAATATGTAATGGGTTTGTTTTCAAGGTCACTTACGCTGAGGGCAGTCCAAGTCGACGAGCTCCAAAACATCGGTAGCGCAGCATCGTGCAGTACCGCTTGAGCAGAGAGGAGACTGGCGCTCTTCAAGAGTGGGAGCAGCAATGGCGGCAGCGGCGAAAGCGAGGACGATGGAGAAACGCATGTTGAAGTGTGGTTATATTAAGATTTGAGGATATATAAGAAGAGCGAAGGAATTGATTCAGGTAATTGAGTGTGATTGATAGGCGCTGTTGTAATATTCACTGAAGATGGTGTGATGAGGACCATATACTAGAGATCTGGTGCTCCTTTTATACTTCTCGGGAGCCTCGCGTTCATGGGTATGTCTGATGGAGAGAAGGAGCTTGCAGGCCCATTGTCTTCGTTAGCAGGACCATGCCGTCGTCATCCAGACTCCCACCCAGGCCAGGGATCGTCATCGACGACCAGGCAAACAACGATGGCTCTTGGTTTTAGCATCGCTAGCTGAACGGCCAGGGGTCATTACAAGATGGAATTTCCCATGGCATTTGGTGCTGGGGGGAAAATTACATGTCGATCAGCATAATTTCAGCTTCAATGCACCAGCAACATCAACGTGAATGGTTGCTTTTGTTTAAGGGGAAAGCCGTTAGCCGTGTCCATCGTTAAACCACGCACGAGCTGAACGTGTCCGAGCGTGAACGGTGCAATGCGACTTGCAGATCGACCTCGGAGAAAGAGCTCAGTGAGGCAGCGATATTCTCACGATGGCGATTCTAGCGTGAATGTTTCTGTGGCAGTACCCGACTGCAGAGGGCTCAGCCATTGCAGAATGACATGCACCAAGGCGATACGATAACTTCCGTAGAGCCGCTGTGGGACCCTGCTTTCCGCAAGAAACATGGTATTGTAGCAGGACGGTTATCGAACCTGCAGAGAAGGTGACGTCAAAGTGAGGGTTCCTGGAAGTGCAAGAGCACCAAGGCAACGCATGTACATGTAAGAACGAGCTCATCTCCGATAGGCAAGCAAGCTGGGAAAGATGCGGGGTGAACCTGGACGGCGGCAACATTTGGCACTTGAGACTGCCAGGGATAGGACGATGACAGACGAATAAAACGATGGTCCTGGTAGACCTGTGGCTCAGCCCGTGTGTTTTGTTAGACTATTGTTGCATAAAAGAACATGGAGCACCATGTAGAAGCAAGTGGCACTGGAAGAGAGAGTGGAATCTATAATTGTGCCTTCCTTTTCGAGGAAGATGATCGATTGAAGCCATGTGGTGGTGCTTGACGTGGCGATGAACGAGTAACTAAGTGAGTGGTATGTACTAGGTATCGTGAAAGCGCGCCGTTGACCTGGGGAGAGGGTGGGGCTGTAGGATGATAGGGGTGCCGATCGCTGTGCTGTGAAGATCAGAAGGATAGGGGCAGCGGGAGTTGACGAATGGGGGTTGGCGGATGGAGAATTGACCAAAAGGTTAACTGGACTTTAGGATAGGAAATATACAGCAGGGATGCCAACTTTGTAGTCTGGCTGATGTAGTTTGAACGCTAATGGGTCGGGCAGGTTAGAATGCTCCAATCCTCTCGCCCAGATGAGGGTTTTTGATTACCGGTATCCCAGCTTGTCTCTAGCTGCTTGCGCTTCTCGTCCAATGCCTCCTGATGATGGGGTTAGCTTGTGCGCGGAGTGAGCAATTACTTACTTGATGTCAGTGAGAGAGTGTGTGGAGAAGAAGAGGCGGTTTGCCGTTGAAGCCACAATGCGACCCGCGCCACTGCGCCTTCCCTCTTTGCTCTCGCTTACGTGCCGATCGACGTCACTCAACTCAACGTCAGGCAAGTGCAAGCGTGCCAGCCCTGTGGCCAACCTGCGCCAGCCTGCGCCAGCCTGCGCCAACCTGCCAGGTACCTCCCCCCGGACATTTTACATCATATCGCCCGACATATCTGGAAATACGGCCAATCAATCGCCAACTGCAATCTATTCGAACCTTTTGTTTTTTGCCTCGAAACCTTGTGCTAACTTTGGAAGTCGTCTTTTGATTCTTCCACCCGAACTTGGCCGTCTCAAGCCAATGTGTAATCGTTGACACCGGGCGTTGTGCTCAAAACGCACAGCATGCGAAAGACGAATTGGACACATGTCGTTCGGCAACATTGGTCAAAGAGGGAATAATGACATCAAAGGATGAGGCGGTGTGTCGGTATTGTGGTATTGTGGCATTGTGAAGGCGAATATTATTATCATTATTCCTGAATCGCGGTATTATAGCCCGCTACCATCACTATAGCTACGCAAAACAACAAACGCCGTCCTATGCTCGCCCTATGTTATGCAATGCAATGCGATGCTTAAAGAAAAACACTTTTATGGTCCGTTTCCTTTCCAATCACTCCGTCTTTAGAACATATAGTTGAGAACCTTCTTCCACTTACTCCTGGGCGATTCTTCCCAATTCTCCGACTCACTTTCTTCCCATCGGCCTGTAAACAAGTCGGCCTCTGCGGGATTGATGAACTTGCTCCTAGTCACCAGCTTGTGACCAATATACATAACAGCAAAGAGAATCAAGCTGACGTAGGAGATAAAAAAGTCTTTGGTGTTCCAGGGAACAAACGCCGTGAAGCCCTGCGTAATGGTGATGATCACACAGAATACGAGGCCGTAGTAAGCGAGCGCTCGCCCTCCCCAGGACTTGTAGGGGAGCGTGTCGCGGTCAATGTTCTGGGCTTTAAGCGCCCGCATGAAGCAGAGGTGGCAGATACAGGTACACGACCAAGCGATGAAACCTGCAACACTAACGATATTAAGGAGCCAATCGAAAACCTCGCTTCCATTGTCGGACAGATTCATGTATGCCAAAAGGCCCATGGCAGCAGTGACGGCTGTGGCGGCATAGGGAACACCGCGCTTCGTGGTTCGCTTGAGGAGGGCTGGCGCACATTTCTCTTCGGCAAGACCGACGAGAATACGACTACCCGAGTATACGTTTGAGCTGGCAGCCGAGAGAACAACGGTAAGGAGAACTGCGTTGATGATGTCAGGGAGGGCTTTGACTCCTGCAAGCTGAACAGCAATGACAATAGGGGACGAGCCAGCATTGGTCTCGCCAGTTCCGATATCCGGGTTGTCATAGGGCAGGAGAATGCCGATGAAGAAGATTGTAAAGACAAATAGGGAGAAAATGCTCCAGAAGGTCTTACGAATCGCTGTTGGCATCGTTTTCTTCGGGTTTGCCGACTCTCCAGCGCCAATTGCAACGAGCTCAGTTCCCTGGTAAGCAAATCCAGCTTGGATCAAGACAGCCCAGAATCCGACAAACTTGGCGACAGGTCCCTCAGCGAGATAAGGCGCAAATGCTCCTGGGCTATTATAGTATTTGAAGCCAATGTATCCCTGAGCGCCAACGCCAGCGTTAATGCAGATAGCGAAGATCCAGAAGCCAACCAAAGTCACTACCTTGATAGAGGCGAACCAGAACTCGAATTCACCGAAAAAGTCAACGGGCAGGAAATTGACCAATGTGATCGGGATCCAGAAAATTGTCACGAAGATGCCAATCGAGAGATTAGGGTTCCAGTAATTGATTATGAGGCCCGCGGCAGTGAGTTCCTGATGGATAATATTGTTGTTAGTGGAACACATTTGGCTTGCACAAGGGACTTTAAGGTTTGCATACCAGCGCATATGTGATGGACCAAGAGAACCAGTAGATCCAACCCATGGAGAAGCCAAGACTGGGATCAACAAATCGAGCAGCGTATCGTGTGAATGCACCGGAGATTGGTAGATAGGTAGCCATTTCCGCGAGCGAAAGCATGATGGAGTAGACCAGCGTGCCGACAAAGACATAGGCCAGGAGAGCGCCAACTGGACCAGCAGTGGCAATCGAACCACCGCTGGCAATGTAGACACCGGTTCCGACAGTACCACCTTCAGGGGTTAGTATTTGTGTAATGATGAAGAGAATTGAGTGGTATACCGATAGCGACGAATTGTAGATGACGACTCTTCAGTTTCCTCTGCAGCTCCTGAGTTGGAGGAGCACCCTGCTTCTCGATGTCACTCGAGGAGTGCGGAACCGACTTTTCCGAGTTGCGGTCCATCTTTGGGGCTATCTCCTCCTTGGGAGCCGCGATTGTCTGTCCTGTTTCCATCTCAAAGGCGAGTTGGGACGGGAGCCCTGGTGGCGTGTCCTGATGGTTAAGAATACAGTATTGTGGAGTCACGAAGAAAAGGAACGTCGAGCATGGAGAAGCCGAACAGAGTGGAGTATTTGAGTCAAAGCATCGTTATCTAACAAACGCGTCTTCAAAGCTAAATTGTCAGGCATTGGTAGCTCCACGGTCTGGTCAGTTTTCCGACCACCAAAATTTTCTCCATGGTTCCACTCGATCATCCGTGTGGTTCTTGATAAGCCGAAACTGATGGGATGATTCGCAGCAACAGAAAATTTTAGCACTGGTCTGAGTCGGCTATGGGCGGGTCCACACGCCTGTTCGCGTTAACCTCGACGCGATGCAGCTTTTGCGACGGGGAAGCGCGATGTTACGGGCGCATCAAGGCGTATCATGGCTCGTACGAATGAAAACTCTGCAGTTCGAGCAATCTCGGGTTTGGGCCGGGAAGCGGCGATGGAGCTGTAGTGGCGGATCGGCCCATTGTCGGGCTCTCCAGGGCTATTAGCGAGGAATGGCTGACAACCTCTGCCTTGCTTGGCATAGAGCACTGCTCATCAACTCAACTCTCCCCAGCTAAAGCATCCTTCTTTCCCAACATATACAAAGCTGTTCTCGGATGACGCCGTCGCCTCCCCCATGCTCTGACTACTCGACTTGACTCACCACGCGGGGTTTGGCGTGGATGAGTGCGAGAGTTTTCTAGCCGGCCATGCCTCTGCAGCTGACCCTCTTCCCCCCAAACACCCCATACTCTGGTCCCTCTCTGCTTTCGTCCCTCGTTGAAACCCGTTAGAAATAATACAAAGTAGAGCTTGCCACGTATCCCAATCGGCGACGGGACTTCGCCGTATCAGATCCAAGTAATGCTCCGGATGCAGAAAGAGCTGGAAAAGTGTATTGGCGCTGGGCCCTGGAACTGAACGTTGATGAGCAGCCAGCTTCGATGCTCGCCGGAAGAGCCACCGCACCAAGCTAATTTCGCAAATGAGGAGATCACAGAGCCCATGTTCAGTCCTAGCGGGTCTTCGATGTTGACTAAGAAACTTCGTGTTGGACGCAATTTGTTTGTTTAATCCGGTCTCATCGAGGTCAAACATCAAACCAACGATACGCTTATGGCAAAAGAGCTCAGCCTTGCGAGGCTTTCTAGTGGCGCTACGAGTCCAAAGTCGTCATGAGAGTGATTCATGGTGGACTAGACTGCAGTGTCTCAGCCTTATGCACGTCCAGAACATGCCATGCTACGACTATCCTGAGACAACATCGCCTAGATCGAGTACAGTGATCTGAATGCAGTGAATGTTTCACAGTAAGTGGATAGCATTACACAACCTATTACTCAGAAGACTCTGCGTAGGTGCTCGATTTTTTGGCCGACATGGTGATTAGCGGGTACCTTTCCCTACATCCCATTAAATGGTGAGATGTCTTGCTGGCAAATATTCGCCTTACCGCTGTTCTTTAACAGAGACCTGAGATCTCCGTTCCGCTTTTGCTACCTGGGCTGCCGATTACCTTGGATTATTGTATATTGTGACACACGATTTCATCATGTTCCTCCATAAATTATATTACTTTGCTCGAAGCAGCTGTATCAGCGTCTCCAGAACTGATCTAGAGAACTCACTCGCTCTCCCTTTTGACCACATGCACTTATCAACCCAGCGCGACCCTCCCGCTCAGGCTACTTGATAACCAAATCTTCCAGCTAAACCAGCTATACAACACAAACCATGGCTATTGACACTATGCAACGGCTACATTGGACCCAGCGGATTGCCTTGGTTAGACATAACCTTCATGCCGCGAGGCGAACAAACGACTTCACATTCTTCAAATTGCTTCAAGCATACGCTGTTATCGACGGCACGGATCATGTTGCAATACTTCACTCAATTCTCGGAGACGATGCCGACCAAGTTCTGTCCACGCTCGACAATCTCAACGCTGGGATTGCCTATGTCCACCAAGATGCTTTCAAAGCAGTTTATGATGGGGCCAAATCGACCATGTACAAAGCGGACAACTCTCCCGAGAGTAGAAGATCATTGCTCAGAGTCGATATCTGCCAGCAGCGGGACATGGCAGACCATGCCATCGATAAAACTGCCAATTCAGCCATCAACCTCATCCAAACTCAGCCTGTTCATTGTCAAGAGGCTATTGCCAATGCGTGGATCACAGGGGCGACCATCATTGCTGATGCGGTCTGCGTTTGTTTGAACCAGATGGAAGAAATTGAGAAGAATATGGATGACTTTATTCGCCTGGAATATTCCTGGAACTGCATCCAAAGCTCCGTCGACGCTGCCATTTCGGCCTTGCGGGGCATTTTCAATCTAATGGCTAGTTCGATGGAGCCCGCCACAGCCACGCCTGCTGCACCTGTCTCACGGAAACTCAGCGTTTGGTCTACTTCGAATGGAATGGAGGGCGGTACAGCCAGTACTCGCAGCCGCAATGCATCTACGGCCTCTGCATTTGGCGGACTCATCAAACGAGCTTTTGCTAATAGCAATAACAGTAACAACAACCATTTGCAAGCCGGTACTCCCAAGGCTGGCCGCACAGGATCCATAGCTCTGCCGGTACCGGAAGCTAATCCTAGAGGATTCCGTGCCAGCATGAGCGCTGCCTTCCCAACCAAGATGTCCACATTCGGCGATTACCCTCATACAATGTTAACGACTATCCCACCTACACCCTCTGTGCACGAGCCTGCAATGAGTCCGTTTAAGGAGAATGGTGACTATTTTGCTTTTGACATTGAGAAGGAGTCTGATAAGGCTGGTAAAGACGGGAATTCAGAAGACCTCATGCAGCTGTGTGTTTCCCAATCTGATCCTATTCACAGTATTATACATTATGATCATGCTAATTCATCTGACCACAGCGAGAGTCTCGATCCATTGTATTCACCCCCAGTGGAAAAGCCGATTAAGATGCCCGTCCCGCTAACTCTTCGAAGGCTTTCAGAGTCGTTTGGTATCTCCCCACCGCCACCTGCTGCTATCGCTGCGTGAAGTGCGTATTTCGGGTTTTTGCTTCTCTCAGTATATCTGGGGCCGCAGTCATTTCCACATTGCGGTGTTTCTTTCGGTTTTGACGGAGGACATGCGTGACACAGGAACGTTCCATTGAGCCACCAATAAATTCTACTGACAAGTTTGTGTTCGTCTGGTTGTTTAATCGCTCATTTGTGCGTTATTTTAATATGTGTATACATCAGGGAGGAAATAATCAAATATCTGTCGCAAGGCTACCTAGGGTATCAATTATATCACCAAATCAGCATTTCTCCGTCACGTAAATTCTCTCCAAAAATCGTCTTCCGTTTTCCATTTACCCGTTTCTGGGTTAGACTCTAGCGTTTCGGGGTGATTGATTCGTCACGGCACAGTGGCTCGATAAGCACCTACTGACGCTCGACTCACGCGTGCTTACCAGTATAACGTGACATTCTAGCACACTATTGGCAGACTGGATCGGATTCCGATATCCGCACAACTTTTGACAAAGGAACACCGACGGGTTTTTCCTTATTTTCTTTTTTTTTTCTTCACAAATGTCTTGTGAATCGCAAGCTGTGCTATGAGAATGATCCCGGGATAGATCCTGGAAGGGAAGAGGGAAAAAAACCATCAATGAGTATTTGAATATATACAGTTTCTCAACTTTGAGAATTGTTCTTTTCTTCTTTAAAAAAAAGCACCCCCGAGACTCCATCTTGAAGAAAGAAAGGAAACAAATAACAGTTTCCAGGACGCCGTGTGCCGTAAATCGTGATGTCGCCAGATCATTCCAAACCAGCCAGTCCCCAATCGAAACCATAGTCGTAGCCATAGTCATAGTCTACCCAAATCTCCCAAAAGAATTAAAAAAAAAACACATTCCTTTAACTCAACACCTCATTTCACCCTCTCCACCCTCAATTAACATACTGATTATTCATCTCCCGACTAATAGCCCCAACCTTCCTACTCCTCGGTCGCTGCCACGTCAATACGCGTTTCGGCCCACCAATCTGCACGGGAGCGGCTTGCTTGTTGTTTTGCAGGGGAAAGCTGGTGCGGCGCTTGAGCGATTCCCACATTTTGCGGGTTTTGCTGGGTTGTTTTGTGCGGTGGGGGAGAGAGGAGTCGGAGGAGGAGATGAGGGATTTGGTGGAGGTGGATTTGAAGGATTTGGTGGTTTCGAGGGAGGTGCGGGGGCTGCTGGTTGTGGAGAGGGAGGACATAGTGGTGATGGGTGGGTGTTGGGGTTTGAGAGAAGGGTGATGAGTTTGGTATATTTGGTATTTGGTGTTGGTTTTTTTGTGTTTGGTCTTATGGCGTTTTTCTTTAGGGGTGAGGTTGTGTGAGATGGGTTGGCTTGGTGATAGGGAATGCTGGTTGTTGTAGTTGTCCGGTGGAAAGGTAGGTGGGGCCTTGTATCAGAGAGAATGTAAGGGAGGACTTTGAATGACTGAACACAAAATGCGCGATGAGAGAAAGAAAGAGAGGGTGAGTTTGAATAGAAAATGGCTTTGAACTGTGGAAATGTTTTTCTGATGGTGATGCTGGCTGCTATATCTAATCCGACTCGTACATTTCCGATTTCCCGGACTACAGTGCCTACAGATGCAGACATTAGAAAAGAGAGCAAGATGGAGTGACGCCGCTCTTGTGCATGGCACACTGTGCAAGTCGGTACCTAGATATGAACGGGGCACCAGGTCCGATATAAGCATTACTCTCCCACGTTTGGTAAAATCACCAGCGAAACCCGCCGAGCAACGGTTAGAGAGTGGGTTTTGGTTGCCGCGCACGGAGAATTCCACATTGCGGGTTGAGGAAGCAACGAACGATTGCGATTCGGGAGGACTATTTTATCGCGGGCTCGATTAGGAAATATACAGAGGTTGTCAGCCTCGGAGGGCTCGAGTGTGGGCTGTGGGCTGTGTTGGGTGGTGGCAGGTGACGATGGAAGAGGAAAGGGGCACGCATTGGCGCATGGAAGGCGGCTCCTGGTGCTAATAATCAACGGCGACGGCGAAGTGCCATCGGACTTCAGACATCAGCCGCCGCCCGCCCCGCTACTGGGCACGAGTGCCGCGGGAAGAGCGCTGCGAGCACTGCGAGCACTGCGAGGAACGGGAGCATGCCTGTCTGTCATGGGGCCAGGGCAGCGGCGGGACAGCTCGAAGCCTAGGCGGTCATTGGCGGATGTTTGGCGGGTCCTTGGGGGGTCATTCTGCACCGAAAATGTGACGTTGCTCGGCCCGCACATGCAAGGTGCTCCAGGTTAACATTCATTTGCAATCTTCCAACCTTCACAGAGCTTCATCAACCAGCACTCTATCCTCCAAATCTCCTGCACTCGCCCGTACTTTCTTCCTAGCTGCTGCCTAGCGGAATAGCTCCATTGCCTTCACGACGCCGGCCAAACTGCTGCATCGCACCCACCTCAATAGACTTGTTCCGACAAGCCCGATTCCCCTTCTACACCAACATTCAAAAAGAACCTGGATCAACTGGCCAAAGGCAGGCGGCGACGCCTTGCCACACGATAGAATGTCAACGCCAGAGAGCAAGCCTGGCTTCCTCTCCGCTGGCATCAATGCCCTCTCGCCCTGGGGATCCCGAAGCTCCACTCCGAAACCACCACCAACACCCAAGATCACCGATGACGATAAGGACAAGGAACAAGAAAATGATAAGGGACGGGAGAAGGAAAAGGAAAGAGAAAGAGAACGCGAAAAGGCTGCTGCAAGTGGCCTTGGTACACAGAGGGGAGGCGATCATGCTGTAAATCGAAAGCATCGCCTCAGCTTGAAGAGATATCCCAACGACTGCCCCCACCTTGCCGTGAGATGGTTCCATGCTGTAGATGTGAGTATATGCACTCCGGCTCTCGTTCATATTGTTCATCTTTCATTTTCTTCTGTTATGTTTCAATCTCTCCCGTTCTTCAACGCTAACTGGCTCGATGCTTGCAGATTCCCAAGCGCAAGCCATTCCTCCAGAAGAGTGCCCAACCTGACAAACCCTTACCGAAGCCCAAGAAATGGATTACATTTTCTGCAAGCGACTCTCGTGCAATCGAATCCGCTTTTCAGAAGACAGCAGACGAGGCCGAAGCCGCAGAACTGAGGAGGGGTATTCTTAGTCCAGCTTCCCCCGATCAGGCGGCGTTAGCCCCAGAGACTAGCACCAAAGTTCCGGTGAACGAAGACTATCTGTTTGATGTTGAGATTGAGACACGAGAGTTGGCACCTGCATATTGGCTAGGCCCTGTGTATGACGTGAAAAGAGGAACGTGGTTTACACAGGACGGCGACCCTTGCGATGAGAGCCTAGCAAATCAGCTGGAAGAAGGGTATCTCAAAATCAAACCATGGCGCTTTGCAAAGTCAGCGGAGAAGCGCTCGGCTTCACAGTCCCGTGCAAGACCTGTCTCACTTGGCGCAAAGGCCAGTGACGACTATCGTAAAGAACTAGGCAGACTGAACTCATCATCGAACCCAGTGACACCCAAGTCGTCATTCGATGATCTACGTGGCGAGTCGTCCAAAGAGGAGCCGGAGGCGAGCTCACCTAGCCAAAAATCTACGGTTTCTACAGCTCCAGATGACACGCTCAGGACGTATCGATTGTTTGGCGCGCACATGAATTCAGTTGTGACGTACCAGGATGAGACTACCGCGTGGATGCTGACAGACGACATGTGGTCGCGCATGGGCAGCACGCTATACCAGCGCTTTGCTGGAGGTGCCCATTATGCGGGCATCAAGTTCATTCGGGGATACGTAGACCCGGAGGTAAAGAAACAGGCGCAGGCCAAAGCTGCCAAAGATGCAAAGGATGCGAAAGCAGCGAAAGAGAGTAGTAGCAAGAAAGAGTCAAGTCGGCCCGGCACTCCTTCCATGGCCTATGGAGAAGACTACAGCAGGCAATCCAAGAGCACGGATTCTGACGCTGGTTCTGATGCAGGCAGCGAAGGGGCGGAGACCGTGGGGCGGATGTCACTTTCTCAAACATCAAGGCAGAATCTGGAGAGGCAAATGTCGTCATACATGACCTCGACTCAACCCGAAGACTCGGAGAAGCAAGAGGAAGAGATCCGCAAACGTGAAGAAAAGGAGATGCGGGAGGACTATAAGGATCAGAACAAAGGGGACCAAGGCCGAGAGATTGAACACCTCGTATTGGTCACCCACGGTATTGGCCAGCGGTTGGGTATGCGAATGGAAAGCATCAACTTCATTCACGATGTCAACACGATGCGTAAATCGCTCAAGACAGTATACGCATCTTCGCCGGATTTGCAAGCTCTAAACTCTGAGGTCGACAAAGATAGCAAGAACAGTCGCGTCCAGGTCATTCCTATCTGTTGGCGCCATCTACTGGATTTTCCGAAACAGAGTCTTAAGCATAACCGGAGAGAGCACGATCTCGGCGATATAGAAGATGATGATCAGGAGTACCCTAATCTTGAGGATATCACTGTCGATGGTGTTCCAGCCGTCCGCAACCTGCTCACAGATCTCGCTTTGGATATTTTGCTATATCAAAGCCCAGCCTACAAGGGTCACATTTCGCGTATTGTGGTGAAGGAATGCAATCGCATCTACAAACTATTCAAAGAGCGAAACCCTGGGTTCAATGGTAAAGTTAGTATGGTCGGCCATTCGCTAGGCTCTGCCATCATGTTCGACATCATCTGCCAGCAAAAAGCTAACAAACCTCGATCAAATTCACGCGTCGACAAGCAACGCCGACTCACTGAAGAGGGCCTAAAGCTTGATTTTGAAGTGGAGGATTTCTATGCTCTCGGTTCACCTATTGGACTTTTCCAGATGCTCAAAGGCCGCACAATTGCTGCCAGACCGAGCGCAAACTTCGTTCCACCAGAAACTCCCTGTAGCCCACTTGAGGATCCCTTCACACCGGCAGCGCAACTCGACCATGATCGTGCCTTCGACATTACGACATCATCGCCAATGTGCAAGCAAATTTTCAACATTTTCCATCCTTCAGACCCAGTCAGTTACCGTATAGAGCCTCTCATTTCACCGGCGATGTCCACCCTAAAGGCACAGCCACTTCCCTACACAAAGAAAGGCATTTTCGGTGCCCCCGCCGCTCAGGGCCTCACCGGAATTGGCGCTCGAGTCGGTCAGGGTGTAACTGACTTTTGGACGTCGGTGAGTACCGGGATAGCGAGTGGGTTGCTAAATCGTAGCCTGGGACTCACCAACAGCGATGTTTCAAAAATGGGCGCGGATCAACGTACTTCACGTCCTCTTTCAGTCACATCGGGACCTGGCTCCAACACCTCAAATACGGTGCCGATCATTGACGAATCTGCACGCGCATTCATCGACGAAGAGCGAAGGCGCCGATTGGGTGAACAGCCCATTGCGCCAGGGGTGGATGGAGAACACCCTCCAACGCTCATTGACTCGGAGCTAGAGACATTATATGCAGGATTTCAAAAACGTAGAAAGAGTAGGGCAAGTGACGATGGAAAGAGAGACTTGGAGAAGGACCTTGAGTGGCAAGAGCTTGAAGAAAGGAGCCGTAAACTGAGGAAGGAGGAGGCCAAGGTGAGGGCGCTGAATGCCAATGGGAGGGTAGATTACAGCATCCAGGAAGGTGTAAGTTGTCTCGCCTGTCCACCTCAACGCAGCCAACACTAACATAGCACGCAGGCGTTCGACATTTCTCTATTAGCTAGCATTGCTAGTCATCTTTCGTACTGGGCAGACGAGGACGTCGCCCATTTTATGATTTCCCAACTTCTCGCGAGGAACCGAGTTTTGAAGCCCAAGGGCGCGGACGAATAGAGGGTAGAAATTTAGAGTAGATACAGCGTTGTATGCATGGCACGGCGTTACACGATAATGCATATGAAATGAAACATAATTTAATCCAGAGACCGGCAGTTCCTTGATACCATTGGCTGGAATGCACCAAATAGTGGAATTCTGTGAGAGGGCAACATATGCTGTACCTTCTCGGCATACTCTGGGGGCAAGGACAAGGCTTCGCAAAACCTGCTTGCTTCGAATATGTACAAGTCTCGCCTCTTACTCACTGTTAGTGAGCGGGGAGAAATGTACAGTTCTTTCTCGCCGTAGGCTTGCGTTGTCAGCTTCGTACGCACCACAGCGGTCGGTGCACTGCCTCGTACGATCCTGCGCCAGTTCACCTTCGTATACGGCTTCTTAAGTTTCCTCGTGGTAGTTGCGCCCGGAAGCTCCCGACGTTGGTGAATGCCTACGCCGCCTTCGCCGTGGTGGAGAGTGCTATTCTGGTACTTTATGGTGCTTGATATAAATGAATGTCTGCGCTGCTGCTGCTGCTGCATGGTAAGTTTTGCTGGTATACGGGCGGGCATGAAAACTGCATGCTTGTGTGTCCTTTGTAAGAATCCATATCAATGTTAGCTATTGCTGGTTCCCCAACTTCATGTCGGCCTTGTGATGGGCCTGAAGATTAACGATTCAGGTGCTGCGATTCCCATGGGGCGCCGGATCCGTATTTAGATATCTTTCAAGGTGTGCATTCTGTCTAGACTCTAGCTAGCCTTCTGTTTCGCCCTAGATAGTGACATTCAGTGGCTTCAACATGAAACAAACCATCCAACCCAACTGCAGACGCCACTCAAGAGAAGCACATCTAGATTGCTACTGATTGACCTTTCTTTCGCCATCGAAGTGTAAATCCGTGTCCCAATGCGGCGAGGTTAGAGGCAGCATGCCTGCAGGCTAGGCTCACAGATGGGGAATAAGCGCATGCTCCGGGTTTAGCGTCGGGAATCGACATCGGGGACTTTGGAGCGACACCTGCACCGAACCCACCTCACTTCACCAACACCCCAAATGCCATCCATGGATACGAGCCTCCAGAGGGCCCCAACCCACATGCCACAATCCCACAATCCCACAATCCGGCGACCACAGATGAAACATTGCTCTGCTCTCCAATCATGTCTATCGCCGCGTCCAGCATGCATCCAGATGCATCCAGAGGGCACTAGCCACCATCCACTCGGGGACTTTGAACAGCTACTAGAGTATTGGATTGGGGCCCACGTTCATACGTCAGCACAGACGTCCACAGGCACAGCAACACCTCGTGGATGATGATCCCCAACCGGAAGGGCTCTTGGCCATGTGTTGGTTGCGCCCGGACCGAGTCTCTGGGCTCTGAGGATATAATATTAGGGGCTTTTCCATGTGCGACCGGGGAAGGAAATGGTTCAGGTTTCGTGGCTAACTGTCTATCTCCCGCTTTTTGAATTCGACAACTTCAGAACCTTGTCTTGATTGATCGACTCCTCGGTGGATGGAAAAGAGAAAAGAATATTGAGCAATTGTTTCGCCGCTTGGTGCCGCCAGTCCAGTGATCGGTCGGAGCATGATTTAGTACTGAAAGAGAGACATTGATTCTACATATCGAATCCAAACACACACAATTCGAAACACAATGGCACGACAACTACGACGACACACTAATGCGCCATCCACCTTCCTCCTCTTTCTAGGCCTATCATCCAGCATACCAGCCACCACAGCTCACCCTCTTGCTCCCAGAGGCACCCGCCCCTCCGCCACAACATCCTACAAAATCGCCATTGGCTTTACCATCGCAATCTCCCTGATCATCTTCAGCGCCGCCGTCTTCTACCTCGGCCGCCGCCGCGAACGTACCCAAACATGGTTCTGTTGGCGCGACCCGGTGCAATCATCCGAGAAAAATGGCCAACACTCAGACTCCTCGTTCGACTACCCGGAACCCAACAGATTAAAAACACGCATCAGCTTCCCGAAAATGATTGGTAGCTCCGCGCCCGTCGAGCTAAGCAGCCCTGTGGACCGGAAACCCAAGTACCTCGAACTACAGGGCGAAATACCTGTGTATGAGATGGGTGAGCCGAGCCCCAAGCAGCGCCGGAGTGGCACTTTCTTCCAATCGATGGAGCAAGGGATATATGCAAATTCACAAAACCCTGAGAAGAGTGCAAGGGATGATGTCGGACCACCCGTGCCAGCCAAGAACGAAAAATATTCTCCGGACGTCGTTCCCCAAACGCTTAACAGCCCACCTGCGTATCCTAGCGCCACTTACATGGGACGGGGACGTAGTACGCGTCGAAGCAGTGTCATGGATTGGTCGGGGTTGGAGTATGTGAAGAGGATATATGCGTCGAAGAGTTTGAGGAGAACGTCATAATGCAGCAAAGGATGAACAGAAAAAAAAGAAAACACCAGATGTGACAATGTTGCATTCGTTACCATGGCCGATACTCCTCACCTTCATCCTATTCAAGTTTCCAATTTATCCTGGCCACGCGATACCGTTCAACAGCCACCGAGAAGTAAAATCTACAAAGCCATCTCGATCGAGGATCTACCTCCACATTATATGAACCACCACTTCAATTACCTACCCCGGACCCGATAAAGGATACATCACTTCACACCGCCTTTTACTTTCTATTTTCTACTTTTATCTATTCTCCGCGAGCCAGCCTTAGCAGCATAGGCACACAACCACCAGCTTCACTATATTGTAATTGTAATACACACTAGGGAACACACATCATAGAGGACTCAAGAAGGACCCTTCAAACGGCAGACGGAATCGGAAAGGCATCTTAACGGAAAGGCGCATTGTAAGAACAGGGCGGAGGAATATCAGGACTTTTCTTTGTTTTTGAATCTTTTGGAGTCATTGCCAGGAAGCGCAGAGAAAGGAAGGGAAAATCTTCAGGGCCATCATACCCATACCCATGCATAACTTCAGTCAGCTACAGACATATCCTTTAAACATAAAAAACTACACATAAAAAATATGATACTTTTTCCTCTTGAAACAAATTTTGCCTCCTGAGTAACCAATCGCTCGCCACCAATCCCCAAAAACTTATTTTCCTACTGCGCAAATCCAACACTCGTGGTATGACAACCCGGCTAGCTAGATACCCTGGTCAATTGTCGGGCATCCCAAATCGGCAATTTTCGGGGTTCCGCCAATTCTTACACTCACCGATAGCTAGGTACACACAGCTCACCACCTCGTACGGCACAGCACCTGAAATAGTAGCAACGGCTCACCAACCATTGCCTTGCTCCGCCACGCTCTCCTGCGATTCCCCATCGATCAGATCAAGTCGAAGTTCGGAGCAATCCAATCCAAAACAACCCGGCCACTTTCACAGTAGGTTTAGCGAAGACCTTGTGGTGCAAGAAAGTATTTCATTTGAAAGATGGCTATCTAGAAGGCTACCGTGTTCGCCTATCTGGGTATCGTCCATTCTAAGTTGGGGTCCCATGTTGTCCGCGTCTGGGCAATGGTGTATGCGCATGGTTTCCTACGCGGGTTCAACCGCCTCTACACACAACATCTCAGCAAGCCACCCTTGTCTACCTCTTCTTCGGCATCTCGCTCCATGGCCTGGAAGGCCTCATCTGCTGTACCGTTTGTGGCTTCTCCAAATCCAGGGGCCCAGAGATGACAGCTGCGTCATCTTTGTTGCGTTCACTGAGTGCAGAGTCTCTGCGTCCCATTGAAGCACCAGCGTCAGCAAATCCCTTCTCTTCATCTCTGGATGCAGGGGCGTCTCTGGACGCTGGCCTCCTTGGATCATACATGGTAGGAATCGTAGTTCTCTGGGGCGGGGGAACCACAGCTTGGTACCCGTGACCCATGCCTAAAGCTGAGACGGTTGGTTCGAACGAGCAACATTTACTTTCACGTGCCCGATGGCATGCTTGGACCAATCCAGATATGGCCGTTGTTCCAACGAGAAACAGGCCCGTACCGGTAGCAATCACATAGCCTTTGCTCATTGGGATGAGCATGGCGAAAGACATTAGGTCTGGTGAGTTAGAAGCGTCGAGGCGAGTCTCAGCCTCAAAGACGTCAAGGTTAAGAAATAGGCTAAGACTTGCGCCGAAAGCTCCGCCCATGGCGAGCATGGAGAGAAATTCAAGAGGGGCGAGGAAGTTGAGAGACATGGTTAGGCGGGGAAGCTTGAGCGAAAGAATGATGAGAGTTCCGATGAGGAAGGTCACGCATCCCTATGTTCTTGTCAGCCTGTGCGCCATACATTTTAGAATAGTGATTGAACGTACTGCGGCAATAGATGTCCACACCATGGGCGTCCCATTCACAACCGTAGTAACGTATCTCCGCCAGGCGTCCTCTTTGCTTGCTGGCTCCAAACGAAGAGTGTCGAGGACTGCATTCCCTCGAATCTCAACATCATGAACGGTTGCCTTTGCTGTTCAAAACGGTTAGTCCAAAGGCCCATTCCTGGTCGAAAAAGTCCCAATACTCACTCCATGCTCCCAAACCGATCACCGCCGCCGCAACCACAACCACCAACACCCTCAATCCCATCAACAAGGTCTTAGCACAAGTCATCCTGCCTAAACCTTGCGAAACCCCAACAAACAAACCAAAAAGGATAAACGAATGTGAAGATTTAATCGCACAGTCCAGCTGGCAGCAACTCTCAGAGCGCTCGAAAAGAAAAAGGAAACCGAGTAACCTCAGAGGCTGAAAGAGAGTGAAGAGGCAAAAACTCAGGCTGAAGTCATCGGAACTAAATGTCAACGGATGGCTTTAATGCATGGCCTCGAGTCGGTGAGGGCTTGCACCCGGGCATCCACAACCCGAGTCCAAGGAACGTTTCCTGCCGTCTGGGCTGAGAAGTTCCAAGGCTGCTTGCTACGCTCGCTGTGACTGGATGCGTAGCCATAACGGGCTGCTTGTATGATTGACGGGTGCGCCACATTACTCCGCGTGGATCGCCCACGAGAATCTTCTCGCAGCAGCATATTGCATTGCGTAGGTTGGCCGGCGAACGCATACTCGGGGGCTGATCCATCCGGCGCACTCGTCAACTCTTTCGGTAACGTCGCTATGCACCAGGGACGGCCGAGAATCTCTTAGCACCTTTGCAATGACTAGAATCATTGACTGAATCTTGATTTTTTGCGAAGGGGCCAGTCCAGTCCATGCTGAGACGGTCCTGAGGCATGAATTTTGGTGCCTGGTTTGGTATCGTTCGCTTCCCCCCACCCCCTGATACCTACGCGTTACAGGTCTTACCCCTGCATCACAAACACCCCTGCATTTCACGTCAACCAAGACGACGCACAAGTACAAATTCGTGGAGTTTTTCCAAGCACGGTGACATTTTTCTTTTTCTTTTTGGTGGAGCATGATGTGGTGCGCTTCTAGATGATCTTGGTTGTTCTTAGTGGGAGGCGTTTATGGGGTCTGCTGAAGTACTTATGAGGAGGCATTAAACGTGATGTCCGGAGACTCCAAGCACCAATCATTTTTCTCGTGATGGCTTTGCAAATTATAATGTGATTTGATTATCGGAGAATATGAGCGGAATTAATAAGTCTCCTGTTTTTGAAAGTCATTTCTGATGCCATTGATGAAAGATTGAAGGTGGAGGGTGGGCGTCTCCGTGACATGTATGCCTGTACCTATTCTTTGGCAAGTACAAAGGCAGAAAACAGATGCTCTCCATGGCCTTGATGGCAATTAAAATAAAATAAAAAGTAAATGAGCTGTTCCAATGACAAAATATCGCTTATTGAGATGTTAAGAGGGGTATTTGGGTGCGAGAATGTGAATGAAGATTGAAAGTTTGTGATTGGCCCTTATCATGTTCTGTGAAATTCATGCGAAGTGCTGATTAGTACCCTCCAAGGCAATTGTAAATGCAACATCAGACTATATGTCATCACGATTGCTGAATTGAGAGAAAAGCCACTAATTAAACATGCTACGTCCACGTCCCTTTTCTGATTGCCTGTTATAACCGCCTTGAAATTTTGACTTTCTTATACGAGTACTAGAGGGGCATGCTTCCAGAACTCATCGCTAAAAGAAACAAGGTAGAAAGTCATCTTGTCTCGTGACACCGCATTAGATGCTTTTCATCATTGGCAAGACTTTTCGAGCTGCGAGAATCTTGTACAACTGAACGGATAAGTACCTTGTGCTACAGCGTACTACAGCCTCCACCAGGTTGACTAATCAGCACAAAAGAGCTGATTCCAACGAAACAGTGCCTTGTTCTTCCCCTCTGTCATGTTCTTATCGTCTCTCTTGTCAAAAGAGGTATTCTTTACGATGAAAAGACGACTGCTGTCTTGAAAAATGTCCTCCCTCACTGCAATTCCAGGGCGAAGTTTGGGCTTTACCAGATGCATGGGCTAGTTTCCAGCAAATATGCCCATGAGAATATTTTATAATGGCATATGTATCACCAACAGATACTACCAACATAAATTTTGAAGATGGAAAAGACTTCAAGGCAGTGTCACGTACTTATACGCATACGATGATGCGTGTATAGAATCAACTCGCTCGTGGAGTGAAAGGCGTGCGACCCAGCTAAGCTGTCTAGGAGCAAAGATCCACGGCTTCCACAGCAGATCCAAACCATCCCCTCATAAATTGCTTGCATATGCGTATGAGGTACAGAAGGTAACCTGAACCTACACCGAGATAAAAGAATCGGTCAGACCATCGTCACTTGGGGACCTGTTCTCTGGGGAACACGCCTCACTCATCCCCTTACTTAAGGTTGCCCCACACCACAGCATCAGGACTGCAAATGATACGGGCCAGGAGCTGCGCGTATCTATTGATTTCTCGTATTTACCGTAGCCACGGCTTCTACAATTTCGTCTTTGACTATCTAGGTAGTGCAAAGTGTGTTGGCGATTCCTTAGGTTGCATCATGCCACGAACCCAGCTACTGGGCCTGTTGTTGTTAGACAGAAGTTATCACGTGAATCTCCCTTTCACACTAGGTCATATGTTATCATGTGATAGCTTAAGCGAGATGGGCGATAGCCCTAAATATATTTTTCTAGGTAGCAGTTGCTTAGAGAAATCATGCTGTTTCGACATCTCATCCTCAACCCAAGAGCTGGCCCTGCTCATCGTCGAATGCTGAAGCACATAAGTAAGGCTGAATTTCTCATTTTGTGATTATTCCGCAGAATCTGAATTCGAGATTGAAAGTAGACAAAAATCTGAGTGAAGACACAAGTCCTCATACCTCGGAGGGCGCCTAACAAACTCGGACGGATAAACAGATCTAGACATGAGTGTTCGGGCTTAGTCCCACGATTAAAGCACTTTACTGAAAGTTCTTCAATTCCTCGCTATCAGTGCAGCGATGGATGTCTCTACGATCAGTGGTTTTCAAGTTCTCGCTGTCTTGTGTGCATTCATGGCAAGTTTTATAAAAGAAGATCTGTAGCTGTTAATAACCCTTATAGTGCGCGTACACTGCATCAAAAGTAATATACAACCTCTTTCTACGCCCTCTTCGATCAATTCCCAGTCCTCTATTTGCTCGTAGTACAATCCTGTGTTCCCAAAGACAGGGTTTAAAAGGCCGACTACACCTTTGGCTTCATGAAGTCCATCAAGAATACGAACTGGTCGTGCGTATCGTGCCCAACGAGCTCTCCTTTCTCAGCGGCCGAGCCTGGAAAGACATATACAGTTTCAAGACCAACTTCCCAAGAGATATGACTTTTTACGGTCCTGATATATACGGAAATCCTCCCGGTATAGTAAGAGCCGATAATTTCAATCATGGACGTCAAAGACGGCTAGTAAGCCATGCTTTCAGCGACAAAGCTCTGAGAGAGCAAGAGACATTGTTGAAAGGCTATGCAACGCTGCTGGTTAGGAAACTGAAAGAGGCCACGCTAGTCAAACCGCAAGTCAACATAGTAGACTGGCTCAACTTCACGACTCTAGATATGATGGTTGATTTGACATTCGGGGAGCCACTCAAGTGTCTAGAAGGCTCTTCATATACTCCTTGGGTTGCATCTATATCTGGGCATATACGTCTTCTATATGTTTCTCAACTTGCGCGCCACTGGCCGGGCCTTACAACACTGTTGCAAACAATGATCCCAGCAGGTATCAAAGAGAAGAGAAGGCTTCATATGATGCATTCTGTCGACCGCGTCAAGAAACGCCTTGAGCGTAAGACAGATCGACCTGATATCTGGACCTACGTTCTGCGCTATAGCAATAGTGCAGAGAAAACGGAGAAAGGATTGACAGAGACAGAAATGAATAGCACAGCAACGTTCTTCATGACGGCTGGAACCGAGACAACCGCGACTACACTTTCGGGTCTCATTTACCGTGTCTTGAGAAATCCAGAGACGCTCAGGCGTTTGGTGTACGAAACCAGAAGCATGTTCACTAGTCATGAGGATATTACTATGACGAAATTGTCACAGCTTGAGTATCTGAATGCATGTACTGAAGAGGGTCTTCGAATATACCCTCCAGTGCCAATCGGCTTGCCGAGATTGGTGCCGCAAGGTGGTGCAGAGATTGATGGGATATGGGTCCCTGGTGGGGTAGATAAATCATTTTCTCAAATGTGACTATCTTTGAAAACATTCAACTGACTGGGCTATCTAGGTGACCGTTCAAATACCCATGTACGCAGCGTACCACTCCCCGTCTCACTTCAAAGATCCAGACTCTTTTGCCCCGGAACGTTGGCTTCCTGAAGCCAGTGAAAAGTACGCGACAGACCGAAAACAAGTCTTTAATCCTTTCTCTTATGGCCCAAGGAATTGTGTTGGGAAAAAGTAAGTTTGTTGATGTAGTAGATGACGATTGGCTTGTGTGCTGATTATGTGCCTAGTCTTGCTTACCATGAGATGCGACTCATTTTCGCAAGTCTGCTTTTCCATTTTGACATGGAGTCGTGTGAGGGAGAAAATGATTGGGCAAACCAATCTGCGTATTTGTTATGGGATAAGCCACCATTGTGGGTAAAGCTGAAGGCTGTTAATCGCAACATTGTTTCTTAGCGACGAAGCTGGCTTAGATGGCTGGACTATCGTTTGGGTGGGAAGAAAGAGCCCCGTCCACTCAAAGTCATAAACCCTATGTCCCTGAATCCTTTGAAACAAGATCCTTTACCTCTATAATCAAATTTCTCTATCAGCGAGACCGTCCTGCCATACCAAAACGAACTCCAGGACTCCGTTTTCATATTCCGCTCACATACACATCGGGTATCCCCACTACATATTCAAAGCCATCATGTTCTATACATATTCATCTTCATCGTAACACTATAGCTCATCATGTCCATCACTATCCGCCCCCGGCATCTTTATCGGTCCCTCTGGCCGTTCCCATGCTTGATCTAGTTGAACACCTTTCTTCTTCCTGTACTTCTCCCATACACTCCAGAACTCCTTCTCCATACCACTTTCCATCTCATCCGGTAGAATGACAACATATTCTACGATCAAATTGCCGAATTGGGGTTCTGCGTTGTTCTCCAGCTCCTGGTGCCACACCGGCATGCCCTCGTCCTTGATGATTTCCACTGCGTTGGGCTGTACAACGTCGCCTCGCTTGCGCGATAGTTGAACAATATGACCGTCCAAATGTGTAATGTTACGCGTCCAATCGCCCATCCATGCCTCGCGAAGGGAAAGAATTTCGCGCCAGTAGAGGTCATGACCGCGACGTCGGAAGAAAGTACCATCGGTACGTTCATGTTCCTGCTGACCGAGCTCGGGATCGGATTCCACGAGGCGAACAATCAAGTCGCCGGCTACCCAGTCAGGACTCTCATCCGCTTCATTCTCGTAGTTGATCTTAACCCCGACTGGCATACCCTTTTCGATGTGGAGGTCGTGGGTTTCGGGCTCACGGACAACTCTGCTACCGTGGCACACGGGACATGGATGCTTGATCGTCTTACCCTTACCACCACATTTTTCGCAATGTTGTTGCACCTGCTGGAACAATCCTGGCGCCAGTTGTTGTCTGTGTATCCGGACGCCTCGGCCTCCGCAAAGGTCGCAAGTTTCCACATGTCCATCCTCTGAGCCTGAACCTTCGCATGCTGAGCAAATCGCCTGCTTTTCTATGGTGAACTGTGTCTCCCTTCCATTGTAGAAATCGCGTAGCGGAATCGCTACTCTGACCTCCATGTTCTGTCCCCTCCGCTCGCCCCCATGATGACCAAAGTGTCCGGAGCCGCCGAAGAAACGTGAGAAGAGGTCAAAGGGGTCGTGATGCTGTCGCGGGCCTCCACCTTTCTTGTGTTGTTCAACACCTTCATGCCCGTATTGGTCGTAGATCCGCCGAGTCTCTTCGTCGATCAGGATTTCGTAAGCTTCGGCTACCTCAACGAATTTCTTTGATGCGGTCTCATCTCCCCTGGTTAACGTTAGGTTGCTAATTTAACAGAGAATGGTATTGGAGAGTAAAGAAAGAACGAGGCATACGGGTTCTTATCTGGGTGAAATTTCTTGCTGAGGTTTCGGTAGGCTTTCTTGATCTCGCGCTCGGAGGCATCCTTCTTCAGGCCCAGCAGCTGTAGCTCAGGTTAGTGACCGTGCCTACACGAATTCGGAGCCTCTGCTCAAAGCGTCTAGTATCGGGAAGTCTAAAGTGAAGCTTCACATACCTTATAGTAATCCTCAGCACCCAGAACCAGGAGCGCCAGCCCCGCGAAAAGTAGTGCTATTCTTAAGAGCATGATGCTCTAAACTACCAATTGCACCGAAGCCGGCGTGTAAACCTACGCAAGAGAGCGGACGGAGGAAAAATCCAAATTAGAGGCGGTAGAAAAGACAAAAGTTACATGAAGGAAAGTAGCACGAAGCGGGGACACCTTGCACTCTAGGTGATCTCAATGGGAACTTATAGCCGTGGAAGCGTGAGAAAGCTGGAGCTTTGCCTTTGGAAACGACAGTTGGCCAGTACCTGCAGCGGCGCAGCCAATCGGAGAGAGGCTTGGCACGCCGCTGCTGGGACCTCGAACTTTTTGCGGAGCGCCGACTGCGAGACATCATCTAATTCAACTGTCGCGACCGCTTTGGACCTTCCACTCGTCGATTACCGCAATTAAAACGCATCAGTCTGCACCTTACTCTCTTACGATAGCCCAAAGACCCAATTGAAGCGCCGCGCGGGCGCCCACTCCTCGCCGTAACTCCCGAGCCCTCCACCTCCTCGAACCACATCCAAAATGTCGAAACCCGTCGTCCCCATAGTCCGTAAGCTCATGTCGAGCCAAAAAGTAGGAGTAGTCGTCTCTGCAGGCAAGATGTCCAAGGCCGTAAAAGTGCGAATTGCGGGTACAGAATGGAACAAGCAGTTCAAAAAGGTATGTCCAATCTTCAATCACACGAGCACTCCAGATGAAGGAAAACAAAGATAACTAAACATTTATACTAGCACTTCCCATCCCCAAAAACCCACCTAGTCGCAGACCCGAATTCTTCTCTCGTTGAAGGCGACGTCGTCCGTATCAGCAGCGGCTGGGTCTTCTCTAAGCACATCAAACATGTCGTAACGTCCATAGTTGCACCATTTGGGGCACCAGTGGAAGAGCGGCCACCAGTTCTGACAGAAGACCAACTTTTAGCTCTTCGCATTAAACAGAGGCTCCTGAAGGATGTGCGGTCCGCGGCCAAGGGAAGGCAAACAAGCGTGGAGCGAATTGCGCGAGCACGGAAACAGGGTTTTGAGATTCCTAGCCTTGAGGAGGCCATGAAGAATGTAAAATTAGCGGAGGAACAGGAGACTGAAAAGCAGAAAAGGTGAAGTGTTCAGGACAGGGGGATAGCAGGTCCGAATCGTAGGCAATAGAAAGAATGATGTTGTAGAGGCTTAAGATGCAAGGAGACAAACAGGTGGAACGGGAAGTTATGGCTGCCACGGCCTTGACAGCATATAAAAGAGCTTATGAGGAAGATTGTAGGATAGCTGTATGTGAGGAAGCATTCTGGAAGTCACCAGTGTATGATTATCCAATAGCTGCGCATAGGATTCATATTCCATGCACATGTATTATTCATCATCGATAGATTTAAAGGCAACAGAAAATGCAATGTACGTGTCTTTATCATACAAAGGTGAAGGGTATCGTAATACGGCAATGAACCGTCACGCCATTCGAAAGCAGACAACGCCAAATAGTATCCCATCCGCGGGGCCCAGTCCTACGCGAGACGCCTCCCTATGCTGTGATTATGCCAGTTCATATTACATTAAACGCATAACTCTCATGAGTCCATTTCACTCATCCACGAGATCAACCATATCTTCGTCAGCCTCATCATCTTCATATGCTTTCATAATGAATGGATGTTGAAGGGCCTCATCAGCTGTGATTCGCTTCGACGGGTCGCATTCCAGCAGACGATATAGGAACTGAACAGCTTCTTTTTCTTCCGAGTCCAACTCTTTTCGCGGTTGGCTCTTATCACCCGTGCGTCCGGTGCACCAGAGGATAATCTTCTCAAGGCTGTGGCCATTTTCGCTGTAGCTGGGGACGTTGGTCTCAAAGACTTGACCGTGCAACAGTGAAGTCTCTCTCATTTTCTTGCGACCAAAGATTGTGGTAATCTCAAGCAGAGCATCAATGTCGTCCGCGCTGTGAAAGAAAGGAAAGCGCCGGGAGAGCATCGTCAATAGAATGACACCTACGCTCCAAATGTCAAGTGAACATGTCTGTTGCGTACACTTGAGAAGCACTTCTGGTGCACGGAATCCTCGAGTACCCGCTCGGTTCGCACGGCGGCTATTACGAGTATCGTTCTTGGGGTAGCTTGAAGTGTGGTGGCCGGATGCCTGTGTCTGCATGTATACGCTGTGTCCGATCCGGTAACGACGTTCCTCTGAGGGAAGAGTGCATGCGCATAGATGCCAGTCGGAACCTTCTCGCTCAGCAAGACCGAAATCTACCAATACACCACGTGCCTGCTGAGGGTTATACAGGAAGTTGGTAGGTTTAACATCGCGGTGGATGATCTTCTTCGCATGCACACAGCGGAGGGCAGTAAATAAACTGCGAAGGTAGAGGCGCATGTCTGACACTCTCATATCGCGATAGTAGTCGCGGAAGTCGCGGTGCTGGAAATATGGCAGAACGGCCACAACCTGGTCCAAGTGGCGGAAGGCGGTGATCAATGGGCATACGGAGTCAGAATTCTTGAGATCGTGAAGCAATTCCAGCTCGTTGAAAATACGGATTGGACTGCTCGTGACATAGATCTTCTTGATAGCGACATAGTGGGGCTTGCGTGAGTTGCGCCTCCGGTGGGCGGGCGACGACCATTTGCGATTTTCTCGCTCATCGACGTCCCAGCGGTTCTCGTACTTGTAATACTCCAGGTCCTCGGCTTTGTACACGGTTGAAAATGTGCCTGTGAAGATAGGTGAGTCTAAGCCGGTACCCTGCATAGAGAGAGAGCCAATCGAGAGACTTACCTTCTCCGATGCGATTGATAAGTCGGTACCGCTTGTTGATGCCCACAAAAGTCTCCTCAAAGCGGGCCATGTCTTCGGCGGTTGAGTCGTCCACCTCTTCATCACTGCTGTCTACGGTGCGACCGCTTTCCTCCAGGGGATCGAGGCTTTCGTCCAGAGTGGCGGCGTCGTCGGCGACATCTTGCTCTTGCTCCTCGTCTGCGTACCGCTTCAAGTCTTCGTCAGCAATGACTCCGTCCTCTGCATGTTGCTGTAGCTGCACACGTGCTTTGGCCATTGTACAGTGGGCGCAGTGGGGGGAGCAGTGTGTAATGGTAAATGCTGCGGAGCCGCAATGCTTCAAGTTGTGTGCAAGCAGACGCGCTGCCTGCCACTTTCCAAAGTGTCGTGTGGACGTGATGCGCGCCTCGGAAACAACAGGTTGCGCTAGCCCGCATTAGGCTAATTCAAAACAGACCCAGCAAACACAACGCGCCTTCCGAGGAGGGGCGGAGGTCCGCATCAACACTTGGGCTCTTAGCAAACAACAACAACAACACCCATCGGCGACGCATCTTTTCGTCCCCCTTCTCAACCCCCTTCTTTCCTTTTCCTTCTTTCTTCTCAACAGCGCAATTTTGCCCATCATGGACGCGCGCGTGGATTTTGACATTAACGAGGCGATCAAGAACTTCGACAGCGATCCGTCAACAATAGCGACGCCAGAAGCTCCCCAGGCCCTACAAGACTGCGAAAATGAACCAGAAGCACTGGAATCACCCGGATTGATCAACAGCGAACTCAATCCCGTTGTTGACGCCGTAGCTGAAAGTCCAGATGCAATTACTCGTAGTTCTTATTTTGATACCCTGCAGTTCCTACTAAAGTGGGTTTTGACCAAAATAATGTCCATATGCGTTTGTCTCGGCCTCTAACCATGACCAGGTATTCATCGCACATACCACCCGCTATTCTCGGAAAAATCCTCGATCTCATAGTCTCTGCGCTCTCCACCCAGGCCGAGATTGTACACGCAGACCTCGAAGCCGACGAACAGGATGCGATCCCTCATCACAAGCAAATTCTGGAAATGTACGGTTTCCTACTCAGGTGGACAATATCGGCCGTGGAAACAAGAGCGCTTGAGAAATCCGCATCAGCACCAGTAGCAAAAGGGAGGGGCAAAGGTGCAAAATCCAAGTCTGGAGCCGGTAATGGTGGCAATTGGGATGCATCAGCACAACTGGAGGCGGCATTAGACAGAATGAGCAAGGTTCTCAAACTCAAACTGGCACGCATATTTGTGACCACATCTGAGCGGGATACTTTTATCAGCTTGTTTACGAAGCCCATCTACCACATTCTCGAGAATGAGGCGAGAGTCAAGAGCAATGCGATCCGAAATCATTGCTTTAGGGTGTTGTGCATTGCCGTGAAACACCATGGTCACGCATATTGTAAGTGCCATTACATATATTCAGCTCACAATTCCTGACAATTGAATCAGCTGCGCAAACCTCCATTAACCAAAGTCTCACGTATTTTGAGCATCTCTCTGAGCCCATGGCTGAGTTTCTATTCACTCTTGCTGATGCCTACGACTACCCACAATTAACAGAGGATGTCCTGAAAGACATCAGCAACAAGGAGTTCAGCGCAAGCGATCTCAAGGGACCCAAGTCGATTTCGACTTTCCTAACTAAAATTTCCGAATTGACTCCGCACCTTGTCATTAAACAGATGACTCTGCTTGCAAACTTACTGGATAGCGAGGTACTAGTTGACAAAGCTATAAAATGACCGCTTGCTAACTCACCTACAGTCCTACACATTGCGTTGTGCGCTTATTGAAGTATGTGGCAACCTTGTTATAATGCTAAGCAAGAACACCGAGGACGACCGAAGTGAAAATCACAAGGCACAAATCGAGATCTTTTTCGATGTGCTTCAAGAGCGCTTCCTTGATATCAACCCGTACTGCCGTTGCCGAGTAATGCAGGTCTGCATCAAACTCTGTGATCTCGAACAGAAATATGAAAAGAGACGCCAAAAGTTCGCTGAGTTGGCTGCATTGAGCCTCGAGGATAAGAGTAGCAATGTTCGCCGGAACGCAATTAAACTCCTTGGGAAACTCGTTTCAACACATTCATTCACAGAATTCCATGGCGGTTTGCTATCGAAGAAAGAGTGGGCCGAGAAGTTAGAGTCTTGCGACATGCAAATCAATGCGTTGATGCCCCCCGAAGAGTTGCGTGAGCGACCTGAAGCGGATCAAACCGTCGATGAAACCCTGCTCCAAGACGCCACCCAAGCCGAGAATGTCGCGCCCGACGAGCCCAAGCATCCCTCCGAGATGACAGAAGAGGAAATAGCTGCTGCAATCCAGAAGGCGCAAAAAGAAGCCGCGACCGCCCAAGAGCTTGAAAGGTTCCAAGGTCTGCGCAAGCGATTGCTGGACGCCTTGAGATTCATAGATGTCATCAATGAGGCAGCCGACCTTGTCACTCAACTCCTGTCCTCGAAGAATAAGAGCGAGGTCATCGAGGCTATGGACTTCTTCACAGTCATCGATGCATACAAGGTTCCCAATGCCCGAAGTGGCGTTCGAAGAATGTTGCGTCTTATCTGGACGAAGGGCAATAGCGACGAGGGCAAAGGTGTCCAGACCCATCTCCTCGAATGTTATAAGGGTCTCTTCTTCGATGCTCCTCCCGGATTCAACGCCAACGACTCTGCGAACTATATTGCGAAGAATATGATCAGCTTGACTTTTGGTACCACACCAGCAGAACTCACCTCTCTTGAGCAGCTTCTTAGCACTATGATGAAGCAAGGGCTGGTCAATGAACTGGTCATTCAGAAACTGTGGCAAATTTATGGCTACCAGAAGAAGGACATCTCAAAGAGCCAGCGCCGAGGGGCCATCATCGTTCTAGGTATGCTTGCGCTTGCTTCGCCAGAGATCATTAGACAGGAGATGGAGACCTGCCTGAGGATTGGTCTAGGGGAACTTGGTCGACGTGACCTTGGGCTAGCACGGTATACTTGCATTGCACTTCGGCGAATAAGTCCACCACCTGGGAAACAGTCTGCTGGTGCCGCCCCAGTGCAGACAGTGAAGCTTCCTAACGACCATGCCATCTTGGTGAGATTAGCAGCAATCACAGAAGTCGTCTCCGACAGCAAGGAATGGTTTGGTGTCGCAGAGCAGGCCATTAGTGCCATATATGTATTGTCGAAGCATCCCGATGTCCTCTGCTCCGATATCATTCGACGGAAGACCAAGCATGTATTCGCACCGCAAGCACAGCCACGACCTTCATCAAGCGGCTCTGGTGCAGATGGGCCTGATCGGGCAGATGCTGAGCAGCCAGCTGATGACCAGGTGCAGCCAAAGAAGCAAAACTCGGCACTTGCACTATCGCAATTGCTTTTCATCGTTGGACATGTTGCCATCAAACAGATTGTTCATCTTGAGCTTTGCGAGTTAGAGTTCAAGCGACGGAAAGCTGAGAAGGAGAAGAAAACTGCGCCAACGCCTCGCAAATCCCTCGCCACCGAAAATCCTTCACCCATCAAAAAGGGTAGGGGAAGAGGATCCAACAAGGGACAAACTCCTGCCCCTGAAGAAGTAGATGAGTTAGATCTTATGGCGGGCACTACGGAAGATGACTTCACGGAAGCCATTCAAGGTATTCGCGAACGCGAGCTACTATTCAGCCCGCAGGCCCTCCTCTCAAACTTCGGCCCTCTGGTTGCGGATATTTGCGCAAACAACACTTCGTACAATCATCCGACCCTTCAAGCGCAGGCTGCACTCTGTTTGGCAAAGCTCATGTGTGTAAGCTCCGAGTACTGCGAGAACAACCTTGGCTTGCTCCTCACAATTCTTGAGCGTAGCACAGATGCCGTAGTCCGCAGCAATCTCGTCATTGCTCTCGGTGATATGGCAGTATGCTTCAACCACCTTATCGACGAAAACACCGACTTTTTGTATCGACGTCTGAATGACGGTGATCCTAGCGTCAAGCGCACATGTTTGATGACCCTGACATTCCTTATCCTCGCTGGACAGGTCAAGGTCAAGGGTCAGCTCGGTGAGATGGCCAAGTGTCTTGAAGACAGCGACAAGAAGATCGCGGATATGGCGCGAATGTTCTTCTCCGAGTTGTCTACCAAGGACAATGCAGTCTATAACCAGTTTGTGGATATGTTCAGTGTCCTCAGCGCCGACACTGGCCTCAACGAAGACGCGTTCAAGAGAATTGTGAAATTCTTAGCCGGCTTTATTGAGAAGGTACCTGTTTATTTCCCCTTCACTAATTGTATTCTTTCTTGAGTGTCACACTAACTCTGACAAAGGACAAACACGCGAAGCAACTGGCCTCTAAGCTGGCAGCTAGATTACCGAGAGCAGAAAACGAAAGGCAGTGGAACGATGTGGCGTTCACGCTAGGTCTACTTCAGCATAAGGATGAGGAGATTCAGAAGATGGTTGCGGAAGGATTTAAAGTTGTGCAAGCGGCAGCGTAAGCTTGATTACTTGTATTTGGGATTCCATGACGCGCATAATGATTGATGTGATACCTACTGGGTTGGTCCTTTGTTTGGAGTTTGGTTCGAAGTTCTAGAGGGTTCAACTTTGGATCGGCCGCCATGTTGAGCGGTCTGGAGGAAGTTTGATATTAGTAATTTTGACAGGTTTTGCATTATTTTCTGCTACGAGTAGAACGAGCATATCTATTGCACTCCCCCCTCCCCACCCCCGATATGACAAAACGCCCCGCTGTCAATGTTCCCCAAGTGTAAGAACACCAATAGGGACGTATAGGGCGGCGCATACCTCTACCATTCAACTTATCCCGTTCTCTGTTTCACCGATCGTCGGTCCGACTCCGTTGATTTTGGTTGGGTGAGACTAGTTTCGGAGTAGTCGTCACAGCAGTCAAGAATGAGAATTAGGCGGAACTCGCTTGAGCCAGTGAAACTGAATGCATACATACCAGGATGACGGAAGAGCTCTGGTGCTGAGAAAGCAGACGGCTATGTACGGGCTTCGCCTTTTTTTTTTTTTGGCATGCACCGGGAGGTTGTCCTTTGTTTTGTTCCGAGTATGGCTATTCAGCTTGGGTTTGATATGTAGGAAGCTCTAGTGTTGTGAAGTCACTGTAGTCATGTACATTGCTTGTATTGAGATTCTTTGTATCTTACAACCAATCGAGATCATAATTCTGCTTCGAGTGTATTGAGTAAAACAATAATGATAATTAAGTTGTATATCTAGCTTTTCAAATGTATTCATTAAATTGTATCCCATTATTTCCTCATAGTCTTCCCTGCCCATCCTAAGGCTGATACGTTTGAGATGGGTTCTGCACATTGCAATCATCGGGATTTAGTGGTCTTGTCTTCTCCGCTGCATGCGCATTCCCCGGGTCCGAAGAAGCCCTTGTACTATGTGAAGCGGACAGGAGTTGGCTATGATAGTCATCAGGTTTCAGGAATGTTCTCTCTCTATCAGCGGTACCGCACACAGTTCGCGTCTGAGAAAGATTGCTCCAATCTTCCTTCTCTGTTTCCAATCCGCGCTTGCCTTGCCACCACCGACTGACACGAATAAAGATAGGTTTTGTGAGTGGTAAACATGCGCACATCAGGCCTGCTGATGCTTCTGTCGCTGTCAGGACAATGTCGAGGTAGTTTGAATATGCTTCATTGAGTTCATTCGCGCGGTTTATGAAGAAGATTGTACCGCGGACTACAGATACAACTGCTGCGCTGAATACAGTGTTAATGTTTTTTTTTTAGCACATTTCGGGATTGGAAGATATACTTACATTGAGCCAAGCATAAAGATTGATATTAAGGCAATTTTCTGCTTCAGTTCTAGTCTCATTTTAGACACCATGAATGCGGGAAGACCCAGAATGAGTAAATCAGAGAAGGCGTTGACTACACCGGTGATTGATATACCGAGTCTTGAGAAACCACCTTTGGGGAGCTTCTTTGCACCCTGCAGTCCAAGAAGAATGATGCAAGTTGCGGTCCATAAGAAGACGAGGGTCAAGATGGCGTACCAGGCAATGCGGAACAAGGTGTTGAACATAGTAAATGTGCGCCGGTAGAGGAATAATATTGAAAGTTTGATGAAAGTTATTGAGAAGACGTAAAGCACGGCAAGGGCGTTATAAGATTGTCGAACAAAGTGTTTTTCGGCTTCATTTTGGTTTTGAACTATGTCGAGATCTAAAGCTCCGGTAATCGTAAGCATCAGGCCAGCTATAAGGAGACCTAGATTTGATGCCTGTTGGTAGTTAGTGATGGATCTCAAATGAGGCGTGCAATAGTGTAACACTAACATAAGCTATGTATGTGAGTATGTCGTCGGTACCAAGCTTTCCCTTCTTCAACTTGCGCGACACTACTCGAGAAATTACCGCTAAAGTCGTTAGGATTATGTCTACACTCAGAACGCCGTATGCCGCAGGGGCATAGTTGGCTGGAATAGAGTTGTTGGCGCCCATGGTTGGGGCGGGTGTTTAGAATTTTCGAGCTCAGGATAGGAACGATGAGTGCGAGGTTAGAAGTAAGAAAAGGTTTGCATTCATGTCGGAAGATCGCAGGATATGGGGTGTGTGTGACTGAAAATCAAGCCAGCCTGCTGTGCCAGATTATCAGCGAAGCACAATTGTGGCAAGCAACCAGAGGTACGCGCTCGAAATCTTAGGGGTGCTTATTGGAAATAAAGGGAACAGCCTTATCGGAGCCTGGCCACGGTGCAAGGTGGAGTAAGCGTCGAGTAGTACACAACCATACTACAGCCCCATGCCAAATCCGTTACATGAAACAAACCCGCAGCCGTCCTGGGGGATCCGACTCCGATCAGGGCTTTGGAGTGGTTTGTGCTTACTACCAGTATCTAGGGTAGGCGATACCCAACAGGACCAGGGAGAAACTGAAATAAGTATCGTTCACATGATCATCGAATAGAGAAGTCTGCAAAGAGAGAAAGCGAGAGAGTGGAGGTTTCTCAAGAGCAAAACGACGGGCTACTGGCCCAAAGAGCGCAGCTGCCTAGTGCCCATCCTATGCTTCTGTGTATGTTCACAGTCGCATTCATTGGATGTGGATCGCTGGCTCAGCAGTACCCAATCCGGACTCCGAGCTTCAACAGGCGCAGCTGCAGATACCTCCGAAGCTGATACTGTAAAGTTGGGGGTGTGTAGAGCTCGAATATGTTGCTGACGACTCTGCGAAATGATTCTATCAACTTTGTGACTAAGAGAAGAAAACGCATTCGAGTTACCACAGGGCTGATAACGCGAACATGGAGTGATTGTGAGTACTTGTAAGCAGTTTCTACTCGAAGTCCAGGGCAGTCTAAATTTATCCCGGATGACGATCAAGTCCGTTCCCAGTTAGCCCCCGTCCACCCGTCACCTAGTTCCCGTGTGAGATCTGGCCCCCATGATCTCCAACTCCTCTGACACCTCCGCAATCGTTTCGACGTCGTTCGTTTTGGGACCGCACTCTTACTGCTTTGGGCTTGCGTAGTCCAGTGCGAGACCGCAGCATGTCCGGTGTCTAGCTCGTTCAACTTGCACTTTGCACCAACGCAGCGTCTTCCTCCCACTTGGTATTGCGCCTGATAGATCCGTGCTTAATGGTAACCTGTCATGGAATGATTAAAAGCAATGCCGTGTCCAATGAAGATGCTCCCGCCCAGTGTTCCCATCTGATGCGAACATACGGCTGCGGATAATTAGCATCGTAAAACTCCCTCGAGTCATGCTTATGGTATCTTGGGTTGCTGCAAGAGTGGAAGCCAATCTCGAAAACCTTTCTTTGCTACTAAGCTACCTGATGCCACTGAAGCCAAGTCCATCACAAAATCTACCAATAACACTCTTGTTTTGCATTTACTAATTACACAAACTTGTTCCCGCATTTCTTAGCTACGTAAAACCCTCCGCGTCTCAACTTCGCCTTGCGTTCATTTTGACCTCAAATGGAAGTTTCTCTACAGTCTGCCATACATTCTGCTCATCCCACTCCAAGGTTCCCCTTAGAGTATCTGATTTTTCAATATCAAAAGACCATACTAATCGTGCTAATAATAACCTCAACTCTGCCATCGCAAGTGGCTTTCCGATACAGGATCTGGGTCCTACACTGAATGGTTGAAGAGCAGCTCGGTCGTCTTTGAAGAATGGGCTGCTGGTGTCTGTAGCAGCCTCAGGTAACCAACGCTCTGCATGAAAAGACTTTGAATCATGGAATCTATCCTTATCCAAGTGAAGCGCCTGAAGATTGATGCTGACGATTGTCTAGAATGCGATTGCTTAGCTATCGTTGGTAATCAATAATGTTCGGGGCCATTTTTCTGGACTTACGTCTCCAGCAATCCAATGGCCGCATACTTTACCACCTTCTGGCGGTGTTATGCGCCAGACACTAATGGGCCTTTGTGATATTAGCATCATCAATTTTGCGCACAATGAAGCTACTCACAAAGGCGCACACATTCGCTGTCCTTCCCAAATAACAGCATTCAAATAGGGTAATTGGCGTATCTTTGCAAAGGTGATGTCCTCCTCCCGCTCAAATGAAGATCGCACTTCCCTTGTTACGCGTTCCAACTGATCCGGGCACTTCACCAGCCAGGCAAAAGTTCCCATCAAAGTGGTTGTGACTGTTTCGCTACCTGCGAGCATCATGAGCATGGTGTTTGCATTGACTTCACCTAGCGTAAGCCCTGCCCTTCCCTTCCGATCCATTTGCCACAGATCAATGAAATCTGCCCTGAACGATTTTTTCTTCAATCTCTTGTTCACTTTCTCTTCGGCAATCCCCCAGTGCTTGTCCAACATCTCTTTTGCTTTTCGGGCAGTCAGAAATTCCAATATCCATGTTATTAATGTATAGTGTCTCAAGGAAGTAAACAACAACATAGCTTTCAAGCTTCCAAACATGAGACCCATCCACTCGTCCATTGTGTGGCTTTCTAGACAGTTGAAGCTCTCACCAAACGAGAGATCACCTACGATGTCCAGCAAGACGAACGTGAACCATGTTGACAAGTCGACAATTGCACTTTTATTCCCTGTACTCTTTGCGGCTGTCACCTGCTCTTGAAACCTTGTAATTAACTGGGTCACATATCTTTGGACAATGGTTTCTTGGCTCATGACTGCTTTCTCAGAGAATCCAGGTTCCATCTGCTTCCTCATTCGTCCATGGTGCTCGCGATCCAGGACGTTTACTATCGAGGGGGGTTTTCCTGGTAGCGGAGCATGCCATATTGGCGTCTTAGGGAATGATGGTTGAGCTCCGCGGTTGGAGTATATGTCGTCTATAGCAGCAGAATCGGCAAAACATAGCTCATTCGGTGCAATACGCACTATGTGCCCGTATTTCTCATGATGTTGGAACATGCGAACGTGTAAGCGGCCAGACCACATGGAAATCATGTATGGAAGACGGGCACTTCGCCATAGGATGGGCCCAGGGAAGTGCTTGAGAGGGTGAAGCGTCAGATTGTATATGGCCGTTGCCACCGCATACTACGACTTGTTAATACGTCTCTCGTACGAGAGCGAGGCCAAGATTCGGGGGAAACTTTGAGGGACTACGAACAAGAATCGCGAAGACAGTTGTCCAGACAATCGCTTCGGGTATATGTTGCAACAAATTGAGGAATATATTGGAAGCCATCTTGCTCGAGAAAATATTGGGTTGGAGATGGGTGGGCTTCATCAAGTTCACCGCCGGGCCGATTCTACCCAAATACCCGGGATGTATTCATTGCGACCACCCCACCTCTTGCGTCTGCCGCTCCCCTTCACTGATCTTGCCCTATCACAGTATAGACATAGCAACTTTCGGATACGTACAGCGAACCATTGATCTGGTATCTTGGTTGCATTGCCGTAGGCGGCATACTTGAAAGTTTGTAGGAAAACGAATTATAAGGCTGCATTTAGATACATCCAATCAGAATACTACGCAGACGTTGGATTTTGGGCTTTCCTTGGTATTTAACTACCGATATGCTGGGATGGTAGTCAGCTATTCTGTGGTGCCGCGTGTATGCGTCCAGGAAACGAGTTGGTGAAAACGAGCTAATCCGTCTGTATCCTTCCGAGGGACTATTGTATTTACTACTTCAAAACCATGAGGTAACTTTACATTTTCGAATATATATGCATTCTTGAGATGGCTTCCACCAACAAAGTAAGTCTTGTCGATAACAATCAATGCGTAGAGCTACCACAGGAACCTATGTTAGTCGGCGACCTTAGCACCGTAACCCTTACTTACGACATGAGGTAGGGGCCCCGCTGCTTCGAGTTACATGATTTTCCAAGAAATTTTTACGCGATTCACTATGTACTCTTTCATGGTTCAATTGATCGACGTATCATCCATGCAAGTTGCGAATCTTGATCATGGATGTAGGCCAAGTCGCGCGTTTTACGCTCACCAAGGGTTTACCTTAACCGATATCAGTACACCTCCCGCTGCCTGGCATTCCGTTTTTCAGGCTGAGCGCTCACCAATAAAAAAGAATAGAGGCTTTGGCTGTGCCATGGGTGGACAATTATGTTGCTAGGGAGAAGTGACATTGGTAGTTTAAAAACGCCATGTTTGCTGCCCGCGGAAGAAAATTTAGTTAGTTCTTCTTTTACGCATCTATTGTCTGTGGTAATCACAATAGGAACCATTGCTTGGATGTCGCTCATGTGGAACCGCGTGATTAGTTTGACTCACTCGAAAATATTCCAATTGGGGTTCAGGTGTCGCAAGCCGTATACGAATGGCCAGCTGCTACTTTGTGGTACTGCGTAAGAGGATGAAGTATGATAGTCAAAGCCTGCTCTTTTCATGTAATGTGTCTGAATAAATAATGATCTAGAAAAAATCAAACTCGTGTGTACTATGCATTTCCCCCTTATTACTCCAGTGCACTCGAACGCCCGCCCCATTCCCGAATCTTGCTTATTTTCTTCACTTCCAACGACATGATAGGGCTTTTCTAATGGATAATGCACTGTGCTTCTTTAGGCTATGCAATTCTGATTGCTTTTGCTATACCTTGCAAACGCCATACATATACGAACGCTTTGCGGAGGCCTCGAGTCCTCCATTTTTACCAAAAAGAAACGAACGTAACACAACATGTGCATAACGGGGCGTTGTCCGCCCGTCTTGCATCGCCCCCCACCCGCATTATCTTTTCCTTGTAATGTCTCACCTCCTGTCCTATTGTCTACATCACTAATCCTCACAGGCTTTCTGTTTTTTGAAAGTCATGATGAGTGGTGGTGATTGTATGAAACTAGGAGCAGAGTAAGAAAAATTTTCTGTTGTGGGTTGAGTGCTGAAGTTCTCCCCCATGATAAAAGGTTCAACGTTCGAAGGGTCATGGGCATGTGACGGTATAAGATGTTGTAGGACGGCCAGGCATGATTGGACAGTGGTTACAAAAGATTAAACCTAATACAAAAGGTTTTCTGAAAGATGTTCGCGTTAGGCACAAGCGATTTCATGGCTTGAGGCAAAGCCATTATCAATGAACTAGGTCGACTAGCTCTAGTAATGGACGGGAATAGTCACGGGTTCACAGGATAGCTGAACACATATCTAATCCGTGGGGTGGGTTGAACGATTCGACGAAATGGTCGAATCATGTGGAATTATAGCAGTCGCTTTGATTAGCTATTGCATCCAAGTGGGCTTCTATGCTATCTATCCCTAGCCCTGGCCGGGATAATAAATCCAGCCTTGCATTTGGTTGAGATGTACAAATATGAACAGGCCCCAGTTTCCGGGTTTCTGAGGTGGGGTTGACTGTACCATCTTGTTGGCTCATACAATCCCCCACCCGATGTTGGCGCTCAGGGTTTATAAGACCTATACTGCTGCCGGCATTCATTTGCTCTTGGCGACATGGCTTCGCTGGCGCGCATATACCTAGCTCACTACGACACTGACAGTCCACCTGACCAGCGCAGATCCAGCACGTGAAGTGAGGGAAAATATGGCATACTTCCCCCATGCCTTCCTTATTCAAGGAAGGCCACCAGACTGCGATGGTACTCCATCCCCTCCCAGGTTGTCAAGCATTTGATATTGATCTTTATACTGGTCTGATCGTGACATTGTTGGTATGCCAGTCCGATAGCCGGGTCCCTTCAAAGCAGTGCCCTTCTTTAGGTAAAGAATAAGCCTGAACGCAGCGTTTCCATTCAGATAATACCTGTGAAGTCTCTTGCTCCGCAGGAAACCTAGCCTCTCGTATAGTTTTAGGGATGCGGTGTTGGTGACTTCGGTCTCGAGCACGATTTCGTCAGCATCGCGGGCTGCCATGGCATCGATAGCCATGCAGACTAGCTTGGTAGCGATTCCTCGGCCACGATGAGCCTCTTGGACTGCTAGCATGGCGATGTAGCCTCGGAAGGTACCGCTGCGGTGGGGCTCGAGTTTACAAACGACGACGCCAATCAGGTTTTGGGAGGAGTCAAGCGCCTACCCAGGTTATAGTCAGTTTGAGTTTAATTTAGGAATCCCTGAAGGCAAAGCAAGGGACGGATACCATATAGCACAGGTCCCCCCACTGGTACAGAAAATACCTGTATACATATATGCTGTATGGTTCCGAAAGATCTTTAGAGATCAGCTGCCGGATCGAAGGAAGGTACGTCTCCTCTTTTGCGCCCTCATACTGCACATAGCGCAACTCCTCTCCATTTTTCCCAGTCTCTGCCGTGTCCTGGCTCATATCATGCGAGATGGCTGGCGTCGAAGCGAATGGCGGTGCGATGGAGGGTGTGCATTTCGGAATCAGACGAGGAAGCTTGGTCCTCTGCCCGTCTTGGCATCCAAAGGCCTTCCGAAAGCTATGACGCCGATCTTTGAGCTTTCACATGCTCCTGCAGGGCTCTCGCGGCGGTGAGCGCAAGCATCGCGAGCCTCGAAAATCTCCTGTGTTCGTTTCTTCACTCTGCACACATCACATATCCTTTCTGCTAAATGTCCTTTCTCAGACGCCGCTTCGGCGGCGGGGACTCCTCGAGCGAAGTCTCCCGCGAACCTACTCCCGACCCTGACCGGCCTATCAATCTGCGCGTGGTGACGGCGGAGAAGCTCCACACCCTGAAGAAGAACAAACCTAGCAAGAAGAAAAATCTATGGATATTCGGGCTCGGAGGTGTCTTCGGGCTGTTGCTCGCAGGCTTTCTCGCTGGGAGCAATGACATGATTGACCTGAAGAGCTTGGAGAATATGAACTTGGAGAGCTTATTCGACGTGCTCCCAGCAGCATTTGTTCAGGATGCGCAGCAGCTTCAGGTGTGTGTTAGCACATATTATTTTTCAGAATATAAGCCTAGAATTCTAAAATAGCTTCATACCATGCGAAATGTAGTTACTAATACATGTACCAACTGGCAGAAAAAAGAACGCGATGCTGTAAATTACGATTCCTTCGCTGTAGGCCTCCACGCACGCGCACACGGTGTGCATGCCGTTCACCCCGTAGTGATGGTCCCTGGCGTCATCTCTACTGGCCTCGAATCCTGGGGCACCGAAGAGGAGTCCAGGCAGTATTTTCGGAAAAGATTATGGGGCTCGTGGACCATGATGCAGGCTTTGGTCCTAAACAAGGGAGGCTGGAAGAAGCATATCATGCTAGACAAGCGTACCGGTTTAGACCCGCCCGGTATTAAGCTCAGAGCTGCGCAAGGCTTCGATGCTACAGACTTCTTTATCACAGGATACTGGATTTGGAACAAGATCTTGGAGAATTTGGCGACCATTGGTTATGACCCTACCAACGCTTTTACGGCCGCATACGACTGGCGCTTAAGCTATATGAACTTGGAAAAACGGGACCAGTTCTTTACTCGTCTGAAATCGCACATCGAAATTGCAGTCCGGGTCCAAAACAAGAAAGTCGTCTTACTCTCACACTCTATGGGCTCCCAAGTCATATACTATTTTCTCCATTGGGTAGAAGCCGAAGGCCATGGAAATGGCGGCCCGGGCTGGGTTGATGCATACATCGATTCTTGGATCAACATCAGTGGTTGTATGCTTGGTGCCATCAAAGGCATTCCCGCTGTTCTGTCGGGCGAGATGAAAGATACTGCACAACTTAACGCTTTTGCTGTCTACGGACTTGAGAAATTCTTGTCTCGACATGAACGTGTAGAAATTTTCAGAGCTATGCCTGGTGTATCATCCATGTTGCCCATGGGTGGAAACGCAGTGTGGGGCGACGAGACGTGGGCTCCTGATGATGTGCCTGGACAGAAGGTCTCATACGGAAAGCTCCTCCGCTTCCGAAATGCCAACTCTAGCCACACCCACCGTAATCTCACTGTCGAGCAGAGCTTATCCAATTTGCTACGCAACAGTGAGGAATGGTACAGAGATATGGTAATGTCCTCTTATTCGCATGGGGTCGCCCATACCGCCAAGGAGGTTGAAGATAATCAAGGCATTCCTGCCAAATGGATCAACCCGCTTGAAAGCCGTCTACCTCTTGCTCCTAATTTGAAGATTTATTGCTTCTATGGAGTAGGCAAGGAGACAGAGCGGGCTTACTACTACAGACACGATGACGATCCACTCAGCAAAACCAATGTGACAATGGACACTGGTTTCACGGAAGGAAAAGTCGATCATGGAGTGCTTTTAGGCGAGGGTGATGGCACTGTTAACTTATTGAGCGCAGGTTACATGTGCAATAAGGGCTGGAAAATCAAGAGATACAACCCAGCAGGTGTGAAGATCAAGGTCTACGAGATGCCGCATGAGCCCGATAGATTTAGCCCCCGAGGAGGACCTAACACCGGTCAGTTATATCCACATTTCCACACCATTACCAATCAAGCTGCTAATTAGTTGAAGGCGACCACGTCGATATCCTAGGGCGCTCATCTTTAAATGACCTCATTCTCCAGGTAGCTGGTGGGCGTGGTGAACTTATTCCAGAGACCATCCATTCCAATATTCGCGAGTACGCTGACAAAGTGCGGATCTACGATGAAAACGAAAAGGGTGAGCCTATGCGTGTAGCACCGCCTCTATGATTTATGACTTTCTGATTCATGTTTGTTTGGATGTTGTTATGATAGTTGCGGCGTTATAGAAAAAAGGGTGGCTTGGGCCTGGTACTTTACACGATGCAAATCATGATACCAATAGACCATTTAAACCGGCTATTCAGGTACAGCACAAGTCTATGACAGAGCATTAAAATTTCCTTAATCGCCTATCCAATGTTATAGCAGCATTTGGGTGTTCTGATATCGTTTTTCCGTTCTGACATAAGAGACACTGGATTCTTAAAATCCTAACATTGTCTTTACGTTGTGAGCTTATTTCTCTAAACAACATGGCCATATTATCAAAAGAGCGTCAACCGACGAACTTGACCCGGCCTGAAAGATAAGCTCAGCCTCACAAGTTCTTACAGAGACGGGTTGGGGCATGACGACACATATATTGAACATCAGTTGAGAATGCCGAGAAGAAATATCATCTGACGCCCCAGAAACCCGTATATCCATGTGAGTAGCTGCACGCTAACTGCCTTGAAACACAACCTAGGGCGTTTCATTCACCTATAGCGGACATGATGAACAGGGGCCAAGGTGTTCATCGATGACGTAAGAACTCCAATATCAGCTTACTGAACGCGATCCACTTACTATCGGCAATTCAGCGCAACATCTCCTACCCGTAAGATATTGGTGGTCAGCACAGGTACCCGTGATCTTGGTGTATTTGGTGCTATAGCGTGCGTGAACATGTGTCTTGGGTGTCAGATGTGGCGGTGTTGAGTATGCTTCTTCTAGTGCTTGCCCATGACGACTTTCATCCTTGTAGGATGGAGGCTGACGGAGCAATAGGGTTCCATAAGAGAGGTTTACAGCTGGAATTGGTATTTAAGAGTGCGCGTGACGAACAGTTGTGGTAAACATAAAGAAGCGGAGCTGAGTAACTCCCAAGTATTCTTCGATATCTCATCACACCTTTTGTTTGTCCTACATTATAGTAATATCAACATGTCCAAACCCATCTATCTTGATCCCCTCAACCAAGCAGTTGCCGACCAATTCGCCACCCAACCACCCATCGAAGACCTCTCCGTAGAAGAATTCCGCAAACTTTTCGATCAAATCCAACAACATGATCCCATCCCTGGCGTAACCCGAACCAGCTTCAACATCCAATTCGAAGACGGATTCAAAGTCTTTGTGTTCAAGACTACGGGAGCGAAGGGGAATCTTCCGGTCATTTTCTACTTGCATGGTGGTGGGTGGCTTAGTGGGAAGTAAGTCAACAAAGATGTGTCCTAGACTGTATTTTGTTTAGTGTTTGGTGCTGACGGAGTGAACGATTAGTGTGAACTCTTATGATAGTATATGCAGAGATCTTGCGTTGAAGACGGGATATGCGGTTGCCTTTGTAGAGTATACTCTGGCCCCGGAGGCACGATTTCCCACACAACACGAGCAATGTTACGCAGCTGTGAAATGGGTATCTCAGCACGGCAATAAGAAAGGCTTATCTCAAGATACATTCGCAATAATGGGAGACAGCGCCGGCGGTAAGTAAATATCTCCTGCCCTCCATCATATAAAACAACTGCTTACAAGCAATAATCTTCAGGCCAACTCACCGCAGCCGTAAACATTCTCTGCGTATCCCGCAAACCCGTTATCCCAATAAAATACCAGATCCTACTCAGCCCCTCCCTCGACGCCGTAACCACAGATCGCGACACACCAAGCGAATTCCTCTTCTTCAACGGGCCTGTCCTCACCGTCCCATTCATGCGCAAAGCCATCGAAAACTACATACCTTCGCCCGCCGACCGAGACACCGAACTAGCAAGTCCACTTCTTAACATCACACCCGAGCACGCAAAGCAACAACCCCGTACGCTCATCATGAATTCGGCGGTGGACCCGCTGCGGGATGATGGTATTCTGTTTGGTGAGGTGTTGCAGAGGGCTGGGGTGGATTGTGCGATTTTCACGGCTCATGGACAGTTGCATGATAGCTTGGTGTTGGAGGCGACGAGAAAGGGGGAGACGCCTAAGGTGGAGATGAGCTTGATTGCGGTGAGGATTCGGGAGGTGTTGGGGGCGAGTGATCGAGGGCCCGGGGAAATGAATGGTGGGACTAAGAAAAGGGCGGTGGCATCATCCGCAGCGAATGAGGAGTCAAATGGAGTGGGTGAGGAGAAGGAGAAGCGTGTCAATACTAGGGCGAGGAAGAGAGATAGGAAGTCTTGAGGGATGTTTGGAGGAGCTTAGGGTTTGAGAAAGGGTTAAGGGAGCTACCCGACTGTGTGGATGTACGAGCCGCTGTGTTCCCATGGGGAAGTAATGGCTGATAGTAGAAATCAGTCGCTGCTATATAATTGGTTTGTACGGCTTACAGTTTAGATTTTCCAAACATGACACTGCATCCGATTCATTCCCTTCGTAGAAATCGTGATACACGGGACCTAGATTCGCAATTCGGTGAAAGTGATACATGCGCTTGGGGTTAGCGACGTCAGTCTTGATGTTGTGGTCCCCGTGATTGTTCGGGATAGCTGAGACATGACGGAAGTATCCGTATACACGTGCATGAAGCTGGTGACAGCTGTCGGAATCATGGAAATGAAATGTTTACTGTTGTGATACGGGACCTACTTTTAGCTAAGACATACACCCCCAGTGCCTCCCTACATGGTGTGTGACTGGCCTCTCCAAGAGCAAGGAACCAAGCACACTCTGCAGATTTGACACCGTGTGCAAAATGTGGTGCACTCTAGAAATAAGGGAGGTGGTGGCTGAGATATCATGTATACTTGCGCTATTTGGGACGCATACCGAGCTGTCTTCACCTGTCATCTAATGTCTATCTATTTTCCAACACCAACAGCCCGTTATTTCCGCTCATCAAGGCCAGAACGCCAACACGCCATTTCATATCGAATCTGGGTAATCAGAAGCCCATGGCTCGAAAAAGATTCATGTTGCGGGTTGAGGTGTAATACGCCCGAACTCATCCTTGAAGCCCATGCTTTTAGATTTCGGTCGGCAATGTTGCCTATCGAAAATCATTTCAGACTTTACGCCAACGCGTAAGAGATAGCGGTGAGGGAAACAGGTTCGGAAAATTTGTATATGCGCTTATCCGGGCAAAAGGAAAACAAAGGGTTACTGTTCACCGCTTTCTATAGGTATCCTTTCCTGGTCTTTGTGTCGTTGGTATCCGTGATGCGGTGTGTGCTGGCTTTACATTTGGTGAAAACAAACCGTCGATCGAAGTCATTAATGGCCAGCTCCATGCCCTTAAAGCCCGTTTGGAAATGGCAAAGATCGACTTCTGAGCATTTCTGGACTTGGCCCAGAAAGATCCCGATAGTCCTGATGATAGATGGGGTAGTACGATTCGAAGGCATCTCCCGAAACCAAATAATCAGCACTCCCAAAGGGGTTATTCGTACAGCTGATAAGAAGTCCCAATCGTAAATTCGATCATTTTCTAGTCCTCTTTGAGTGCTACCCTAAAACAGGGATGACAAGCAATACCACATGCTTGGAAGAAAAAGGAATATGAGCCTTAGGTACGACGCCGCAATCCTTCACGGCGAGGCTGGGTTGGCACTTTCACATCTACATCGGGCTCCTTTTTCTTAGATTTCGAGCTCGGTGCCTTTTTCTTCGTAGCACTAGCTTTAACTGGTTTTTCTCGCGGCCCAACCTTCTGCTTGGGCTTATTCGACGAGATCGCGATTGTACCAGGAACTTGCCCTACCGCGAGCTGTTCGACAAGCATCTTAATTCGTTGTGCCCGGGCTGCAGGCGACGCAGTCTCCACTCTGTGAAGCACCGAATACCTGTCGCTTTTGTTCAGTCCTTCAAAGAAGGCGAGTGCGGCGGGTTGAGCAGCCATCTCCGCGGCAAGATCCTCAGCAACGGTGATGGTAGCAGGGCCTGCGTATGCACGCTCCCACCTGCCGTCAGCTTTGGCCGCATCTACGGCCGCAATGCCCGCTGGACGCATTTTGCCTTCGTCCGTGAGTCGTGCAATGGTGTTGACATTTTTCTGAGACCACATGCTCTTTTTGGTCCGTGGTGTGTATCGCACTGTCCACCACTTTTCGTCAATGCTGTTGCCGCGTCCATCGATCCAGCCGAAACATAGAGCTACCTCAACGGCTTCTGCTGGGAGTATCGAGGGGATACCAGATGCTTTCTTTGCAAATTTGACGTAAACGCCGGGCGCTGTGGCATGGTTCTCGTCAAGAAAAGCCTCGAAATCGGCACGGGATGGAAACGGGCGAACGGGCAGATCCGCCGGGAGGGCCTTAGGTGGCATGGTGAATTTGACTGGAGACGTGTAACTACTTGTCTCTGAAGGGCGGGTTCGATGAGACGGTGACCCCAGCTTTGATGAAATGCGTCGGATGCTCAGGACCATGAAGTTTTGCTTCTAGCCCTTATTAAAGACCATCACAGTGGGACCAGAAAACCGATATTAGAAGATGTGACGAATGCGTGGTGGTTGAAGCCTCCGCAGCAGCGCTGAGCTGAAGCCTGACACGACAAATCTCGCTATCACGTGAACACGCGTCTAGGTATTCAAAATCCAACATGGAGATAGCTTAGATTAGCCAGATGCAAGTGCAATCTTATGTCTGTATCGAAGCGAGAGATTCGGAAGGATAATGCTACCTGATATTCATGCCCGTTACTGCATGCCACTCCTGGCCCAAAAGAAAAAAATCTCCGTGCAATACCACCTGCATGAGAACGTCATTTCATGCGTGTTTGTTAACAGCATTTTCTTTGAGCGCCGCTCACCCTTGGAACAGAGAAAAAGAGAACCTAATCAAGTTGCGAATGTTCTGTTGGTACTTCGTGATGGCTGGGGTTTTGAGTTGAAGCGCTATAAAATTGACCTTTGTGGTTCGCAAACAAGTATATGCTTGCTCTTAGAAGAATGGACAAATCGAAGAGTAATAATACCTAAGAAGCCTTGATCGATGCCATGATTAGCACGAATGAATACCCCTATAATCAAATAGCAATGCGATATCAATGGAGAGCGCACAGCTAATCATCTCACTCTCTCTCGCTCTCGCTCGCATATCCCTTCTATCATGTGTGTGTGAATGTAAGACTCAGGCGAATACAAAAATGTCTCGCAAGAAACCTCGGCGAAGGCGAATAACAGGACACGGACAGTGGGATGTTCAGGCGCCCGTCATCAGTTACGTGATATGATCACCCAGGGCAATGGAAATTGCTAAAGAAAAGAAGATTCAACACAAACCTTCTGGCCAGAGGCATACTGCAAGATACCTGGTAAAGAGTGTACCTACATTTTCCGAAGACGTTCACTAATGTGATATAGGCTTTTGCGCTTCTGCATACGTGGTAAAGTCTAGGCCCTAAATCCTGATTCTTTTCCTGAATACAATAGGATGGTCAAGGCGGTTACATGATTCGAGAACTCAAGTTATGCGGATCAACGAAGAAGTCTCCACATGGGCCTAAGGCCGCCATCGTTGGTATGCTGAGTGAAGTGACAAGGTGCCTCTCCGTTTCTAGACCTGCTCGCGGAATCGGGATGCGGTGAGGGGTTGAGTGTGGTCGATCGGTGAGTGTAACTTAACATGAGAGTAGGAAGACTGCATGAGGCCAGTCGAGAACAACAACGAGCGCGGAAACCTTTGGCTCACCAATGAACGCCGGAACTGGCAGACGCAACGCTTGTGCCATGATAGCTCCATTCTTGGGGACCGTTTTCTTTGCGTTGACACCCGAGGTGCAGCAACACACAGCTAGCACGGCATGATTCATCGTACACCGTGGCCAACTTGACGTTTCACGAAGGCGCGGGGATGCACATGTTTCAATCCGAGAGCAGCGCTGGGATGCGATCCCCATTTCAGCCTGTCCTGTGGAAAATGGGGCGCGATGGGGAAACCCAAAAAAGGACCTTCTCCAAGCGGAGGACGACGCTTTTGTCCGACGAAGGAAATGACAAGGCGTGGATTGCTGATGCCTGCCAGACGTCTTCCACAGATTCCTATTCGACGCTGGCCGCGGATGACACGAAGACAAGTAGCCTTGGCTTAAGCCATTGCACAACATGAGAACCGAGGAGCCTTTAATCCCAGTCGCGAGGCGGTCCCCTAGTCGTATCAGCAGCTTTGCCATGCGACGTAGCATTCCATGATCCATCCCCAGGGGCCGGGATTCTGGTTCAACAGGCGGCCACTGGGGTTATGCGGAGAGAAGGCGAAGGGCTGGCCATGGCATGACATAGCATGGAGAAGCGCCCCGGACATGCCAGACTGATGAATCTTGACCCCGCTACCTGACCGCGCGCCTTCGGTCTTGCTGCCGCGGAGCTTGCTCAAGAGTTGTTGCTTCATTTTATTTTAGCAGACGTGGCAGGCAAGCCGGCACTCTGGGGAATGTTAAGGCGGAAGGGAAAGGCTAAGGTGTCACGTTTCTCCCGGACATCTGCCGGTTTCCATGGGAGTTGTCGCGGAAGACGGGCGGAACGTTAGGGAAGGGCGGACAGACCTGCCGTAAACGATGGAGTTGAGTAATGTACCATCAAGAGCTTTACCGGAGAGAGAAGCCAGCCGGCACGAGCGTCCTTCGGCTATGCTTCTGGAAGGTCTTTGGAGGAAGATCTCGGCTCCGTTGGGGGCTTCCGACGAAGCGCATAGTGCACAATCGGACTGGCTATACCATAGATGATAGTAGATGGGATGGAGGGATTTGCATTTGGGTGAATGGGGCAGGTCGTAGACGCGGGCCGGGCTCTGGGCCGCGAGAGAGGAGACGGGTAGAATTGGAAGGGAGGGAAGGGAGAGGACGAGGTCACCGCCGGCAAGATGGAGTGTGAATGAGGGTGCGCTGGTGTGCAGGAATATCCAAGGAGATCCAAGGAGTCTCAGGGAGAGGACAGAAGAGGATGGAAGCGTTCCAGGATGCACCAGGCGATTCGTAGCCGAAAGCGTGCGGAGAGCAGGCAAAGGGCTCCCTCTGGCCATCTAGTTTGAGACTTTTCCAGACTGGGTCGACTGTTGTTCAGGCTTGGACCAGCGAGAAGCGAGGCTTGCGGCAAGGGGTGAGGTCTGTGATGTACGGTGGATGTGTCTCCCTCTTCCCCGGCCGCGACCACGCGTCTGGGGCGATTGGGCGGTTAGATGAGTAGTAGAAGGTGAGTGATTAGGTTAGTCTTTGGTCGTTAGCGGATAACTTGGTGGTTGGTCTCGCGTGGGGAAGTGCGCCTGCCTACCACCTACAGCCGTACACACTGCAGACTGCAGACCGCAGACCGCCATCCTCCACCTCCTCCTCCTCCTCCATTCACTTGCGTACTGTACCTACAGCGCACAGCAGTGTCCTGTACGAATGGGCAGCAAGGTGGCCGTCCAACCACAGTTAGGGAGCTAGCTCACGTCTCCCCCCCCCCCTTTCCCTTACTTTGCAACATGGACGTGGGAGGGAGGGAGGAAACGCCATCTGGCTCACCCGCCCACGTCACCAAGACGGCATCGCAACTGGCAGGATGAGAAAAGAAGAATAAGCTAGTTTGCTTCTTCCTCGTTGTCATCAGTCATCCCACCCCGATAGAGATGATATGATATGATATGATATAATATGGGATAGGATAGGATGGGCGACCCTGGCACAACAGCAGCAGCAGGGCTACCATCACCATTCCACTATTCCACTATTCCACTATTCCAACCATCTATCACTACCATTCCACAGCTCAGAGATACCTAGACTTCTCTAGGCTGCTTGTGGTATGCTATGGCATCCTGCCTCTCTGCTGCCGTGTTTGTAAATGCCCGACGTGCTGGGCGTGGGGTGCACACTGCTCCCGCTCCACGTCTCTCCGCTTTGGGCACCCCATTTCATGTGCAACCGGGGAAGCACTGAAGCAGGATGGGGCACGCAAGGAGTCTCGTTTGCCCGCTTCCGCCGCATCTGCTCCGGCGCTTCTTTAATTGCTGATACACTTTGTTTTTGCTCAAAGCGTCCAGCTTATGCGAGTCAAGCTCCGGCGGTGAATCCCCCGTCGAGCTTCTATAAGAGCTCAGAGGTGCTCCTGCATCCGCATCCGCATCCGCATCTGCATCTGCAATCGCATCCGCACTTTCTCTAAACTCGCCGGCTCTCATCACAAAGCACAACTCGGCGTCTTGCTCAGTCTTAGCCTGCACCTTATCCTGCAGCCGTGCCCTCCTCGCATCGTCTCTTCGGAACCGCATTTGTCCTCTACATATATATATATACCTTGCTGCTACCACCCACGGCCAACTTGCCCGCGCGGATAAGTCCTGCCCATACTCAGCACTCAGCACCAACCACAGCGCCGTGTCCACCCCCAGGCCTCCACCCTTTTCCAAGAAAAAAGTAAGTAAGCCCCAAAAAATGCAGCCCTCTTCCAGAATTACACACACGCACACCGGCTCGCACGCATGCCAATCCGGTGCTGCCTCTCTCGGCAATGCGATAGATGTGCCAACTCATCCCGTCCGCGCTATCAGCCCTGTGCATCCGTACATACATATTAATGTCTGACTCACTTTTTCTCTCAGGCTCTTCTGCCCGTTCCGCATATCATCAACCCTCTCTTGTCGGCCTGCCTATCTCGGCCCGCAATCTTTGCAATCAGCCACACCCGTTCTGCCAGCAAACACTATTGAGCTGTCCGAGACAACGCATTTAGTTGCGCCTTCCCCCGTCTTTTTCGTACATCTCACCTCGCAGCGCATACCAAGCCGAAAGACACGCCAGCTCGGATTCTCGTTGTGTGACCTAGTCTTGGATATTTAGCCTCTACTCCCCGAGCTACTCCCCGGATTCCTCCCCCAGGTTCCTTCTCCTTTACCGGTCTTGACCCCAGCCTATATCTCTCAGCTTCTCAGCTACTTCCACCTCGGCCTCAGCTCCCTCCAGGCAACTTAGCTCACTCCCTCATTTTATCTACTCCTTCTTCCTATCCAAATAACTACGACTACCAACCTAATCATCGCTACCACAAACATTCAAAACACCACGCCCACAACAATGCCTCTCCAAGCAAGTACCTCCAACCCCCGCCAACACCTCTCCATCATGACCCACTCCACTCTCGGCCACGACCTGAGTGCTGCCTTCAAAGCCTCGGGTTTGTCTTCTCGCTCAACACAAGAGTTCGGCGAGACTCCCGCACCACCACCCTCCCCAGTTGACTTCTCATTCCCATCCACTCCCGCCGAACAGCGAACACCTGACGGAAGCGAATCGAATTGAATGGAGCCCAAACCTCTCTCATTCTCGATTTGCTTTTCAACTGCGTCATGATTGTGCATTTAGCGAGCGGGTGGGTTTTCGGCCACGGTCAATCGGTCTGAGCGGGAAATTGGCTTGGGTTATATTCGGACGGCCATGGGCTTCACAAGCAGGAGTTTTATTCTGGCTTGCGGAGTTGCCACATTCCTTTTTAAACATCTTTCTTTGACTTGCTTTTATATGGACTGGACCCCCGGGTTATGTCGCGCGTTGATCGCTGCATGTTACTGCTCTGCCTTTTTAGACATTCCCATCGGCCTTCTTGTTCATCATTGTGTTACTTTTGGATTTAGGATAGACACGGGACTTTGGATCTTCACTGATACTCTTGGACATTTTACTTTTCCTATATAGCGTCTTTACATTTTTCTCGCGCACCGTATTTGATTCCCCCACGATATCAATTCCTCGAGGAATTTGCGTATCCATCTTCTGAGCTTCAACCTACTTTTTTAAGAGTCAAACTAGTATCTGGTAATTTAAAAAAATGTTTTGATCGACGCTAAAGATTTCTGCCGCTGGTCGGAAAGTCTATCCTGTCACTTCGCTTCTGCACTGTGCCTGCATTTTTTGACGTTTGACCGGATGCATGTACGCCCATTCAGCCACTGACTGAAGAGCCTATGTACACGTGTGTACCCATCACACGCTCTCTTGAGTCAGCTTACCTGTAATAAATCCTGTGAGCCTGCCCAGACAGAACCTCGAGCGAGCGAACGAACGAGTGAACGAGCCAGTAAATCGACATCCAACAGCCCAAAATCCTAGAGAAAAAAAATTGCAGATCCGTTTTAGCCTCCATCCTCACAGGCCAAGAAGAAACAAAGGAGAAAGAAAAGAACATTAAAAGGGAAAAAGATAAACAGCAATCTCATCTCACCTCACCCACGCATGAACAGCAGCGTCACTCCCTCTAAGGATCTCGCGCCGCGCCGCTCCGCTCCCGCAACGGACGGGAGTGGAGAGCAGGGCGTGAGCGTGAGCGTGAGGCACACACTACGTAAAACGGTGAGCGCGGAAAGGCGTCAGCAATGGCCTGCCTAAGAGCGCAATGCAACGCATGAACCAGATGAAAAACACATGCTAGCAATATATAGGTGTCCCCTTTGCTAATAAGACGTGAGTTGGGAAGGTAAGAGGAGGGG